>JAVDOI010000014.1:20392537-20496071 GCA_032191485.1 Leptoclinus maculatus | reverse complement strand
CTAAAAATGTCTTATCCCTTGTTCTTGCTCATGGTCCGCAGAAAAGCCAAGATGGCGACGGCCAAAATGACGAACTCAAGCTTCAAAACGGAAGTCCAAGAATCAATGTGTGCGTCGCAGTGACTGGCATCCACTGTCTTATTCACAGTCTATGGCTCTACTCCTATTCTATTCTATTTCTATGGTCTGCACACTGACATAAAGTTACCTGACGGGCTTTATGTTAGTATACAGTAAGTAAACAGATTGTAACAATGTGTTGTTGACCAAAAGGCATCACAGAGAGCGACGAGGTGCAATGAACACACGCTCCCCGATAGCATCTTGTAATGCTTTTTTTGTAATGATTTTAACTCACTGAATGGGGACGTGGCTTCAGACAAAAAAAAAACTTGAATCTGGGCATTTGGGCCTTCTGCCTCCTCCCTCTATAAATAACTCTCCACTCTATAAGTGCTTCTCTCTTTCATATGTTAATGCCCGTTGTTCTGGAACAAAATCAGAAACGGCCTTCGATAAAACTAAAGACTCATCATCCCAGTGCCAGCTCGAGGCTTTTTTTTAGCTGTGGGCCCCTTTAAGCCGAGAGCTCGCCAAGATATCCCCGAGTGTCAATCACTGAGGACCTGACCCAGCTGTAATAACATATAGCGAAACGGTGTAGTCTTCTAGTGACAGTCCAGAGTGACATCTGGTTTAATGATGTCATGCGTCTCTGTACTGACCCATCAAGGTGGCTGCTTGCCACATTTCCGCCACGCAGCAGAGACACTTTAGATTACTCAGCAGTTTCTCAGCAAAGGCTGTCTGTACTGTGTTCAAATGTAACAAAAAAAATGAAGAAAAAAGCCGCCTCAAAGAGATTGCTGTTCTTTATATTCTACTGAACACCGCTTCTGGATGCAACTTGACAAGCGGACAAACAGTCTGTCTCTTCTGCAAAAATAGTTATCTCTGTAAAATGGTGGAAACGCTTTGCTCTGTTTGAGGAATACTGACCCCCCCGAACCTAACCTGACATTAAATGATGTTTTAGGAAGCTCCTTCAAGAAAGCCGCATTATTTTGTAGCTGGTGCTACATTCCACCGCTCTGACTCTTCACATCCTTAATTTCCACGCTGTGCACTACGTTAAATGGCACCAAAGCCATCGCAAAAAAAGGGTTGGTCCAAGCAGCTGCCACAGGGCCTTGTTGCCTCTCTAGGGTCCTCTTCAACCAAACATACTTCAAAGGGAATGTGCGTTCATGAATTCTGTCCAGTGAAAATAAATGTCACATGGAAAAACAAATCGCAGTGACAGATTACTCTTTTCTTCAGTTCAGGTCCCAGATGAGCGCATCCCGACTCCAGAACAAGCCCATTTAACAGGACTATTTTTAACGCCACAGCTGATCAGGCTCTCTCTGCTCTACTCACCCATTTTGCACAAGGTGTGGAGTCTGACAGCACTAATGGATTCCTTTTGTTGATCTGACTTAACTGTGTGAAACGGAAGATATTGATCCACAAAGCGACCGCAAGAGAGCACTGAGACATGTTACGGATCTCTTAAACACAAGGACCTGATCCAAGAACCCGAGGATACCCAGAGAGATAACTCCAAAGGGAACAACTACGGGGACTTCACACACCTCACGCTTCTCCTCAATTTGGTAATGAAACATTTACCAACTGTGACATTGTGCTCAGAATTCTTCCGACCATGTCGGTGACAATGGGGCGAGTTGCAGGTTTTCAATGTTGAAACAAATCCATTTGCCTACATCAGTATCTCAGGACAGTGTGAAGTGGCTCTTCTATCCATTGAAAGAGGGCGTGGCAGTCCAGGATGATTTACATAGACGTTGCTGCTGAGTTTGCTGCCAAGAAAGCAAGAAAAGTTACGTAATTAATATGATTCATCCCTGTGTGTCCTATCTCTCATCTCTTGTTTACACATGACAGGATTCCTGGTAGGCTATAGAGAGGGCACATTATCGCTTGGCGCACGGAGGAGAAGTTTCAGTTGGTTGCAATCTGCAACCTCACCACTAGATGCCTCAGATCCTAACCAAACTAGAGCTTTAACACTCTGGGGTCCTTGGTCATTTTCTCGATTTTTAAATGTTTTCTTAAACTCACCTTTTAAGGCACTTTCCATATATGATGACATATACATGTCTTATATCAAAATGTGCAGAACAATCTCAGCTATCTATATAAACGAGGCACCAATTGTCCTAAGGCACTGTGCACTGTGCAATTTGGCCCTAAAGCTGAACAGTTGGAAGTCAAATTTTTTGAAATTCTTCAAATCTCTACTTTGGGATATTTCCGTGTTGGTCCCTTTGCCTTTACACTCTACTTCACCTTTATATGTGGGCAAACCTGGAGTAAACCCATGAGTCATTGTAGGACGTTTATAACTTGTAGTGCGGAGGAGACTCTGGTTTGTTCTCTAAAGCTTACAGTGTGAGATGTGTCTTCAACATATTTATAAGGCAGTAAAGCAATTTCCTCTCCTCATTAATC
Organism: Leptoclinus maculatus; assembly: GCA_032191485.1. NCBI lineage: Eukaryota > Metazoa > Chordata > Actinopteri > Perciformes > Stichaeidae > Leptoclinus > Leptoclinus maculatus. Next base: position 20,493,557 of record JAVDOI010000014.1, on the reverse strand, counting down.
AACAACAGGAAACAGTTATCGCCATTATAGAAAATTTGATGAATTTTTTCGGAAAATAATCCAGTAATTACAGCACTATCGCACAGCCAGATGCTGTGACAGTTGGTGAAATGTGGTTTGAATGCCCGCGGCTGGAGTTCTGATCCACAGCTATAAAGGTGCAGGTGCTGTTGCAGAGACAAGAGAAGGGCAGCGAGGACTACACGGCAAAAAAACGTCTTATGTGGCCCTGCGCGTACAGCCCTGCAGTCATTCCTTGTAAGGCCTCGCTTCTGTCTCTCAACTGACATAGACATTTACTTGAGCTGCACCCCCCCTGTTGGTGCGCCTCATCACATGAGGCCAAAACCATACACATGCCCTCAGGCAAAGATGGGGGGGGAGTAGAGCGGAGAGGAATCAAAGGGGGGATTTCATAGCGACACAGTGGAAGATGTTTCACTTTCTGCGGCTGAAAGAAATCCTCTTTCAGCGTTTTACAAATGACGATCCACGCCCGTAATATAAAATGTTACGATCTGCTAAACGTGTGACTCTTGCAAGCAGGAGGTTTGGCAGAGATGGAAAGGGAGTAAGGAGGGAGAGAATAGACAGAGAGAGAGCCTTAACTGGAACAAAGGGATGAATAGTATAGAAAAGAAAGATAGGAGCAGGACACTAAAGGAGGACAGGAGCTTTGGGAATGAGTAAAGGGAATGTCCACAACAATACCGCATGACAGCTAATGAAAAGCACCTTTTTTTCCTCTTCCTTCACATATAGTCCTCCGTGGGTCTAAACGTGCAGATCCCCACCATCTCCTCCTGAGTTGCGCCCCCCCCATTTTATGCTCCAGCGGATGACAATATATTAAGCCTCCTGATATGCAAATGTCCTTAATTGGGACTGTCACAAGTTCCCAGGCATCGTCAACTTTACAAAATGACTAAGGCTGGGAGCAGAATTGGATTTGTGGTGCCAATCTTGTACACATAATTTTCAGTAATCTTTGCAAGCGTCTCACCGCGGGGGTCCTGTGACATGCCACTTACAAGTACTATCTGTAATGGCTGTGTGAAGAAAAGAAAAAAAAACAATAAAACAACTCTGTCTTTACTCTCTATAGCCAATTACTCTCATCTCAACCAGCCTTTCAGTACTCAGGCGAACTCTTCTGGTTTGTACCTTTTTAAAACCGACTGTGAGGTTTGAGCCAGCGAGTTTCTCCCCCCCTTGGAGCCCCCCCCACCCCCCCCGTTGTTCCCATTCTGTCAAGATAACTATATTTAGTTCCGCACTCAAAACTCTACCGTGTTTAGAAAGAATACGTTCTCTCTGTCCTTCGCACAAATCTTGAAAAAAGTCGTTATTTTTTATCCAAGGATCTCGAGCGAGCCGTGCGTGAGTGAAGTGGAGCACGTTTGCAAATTCATGATTAATATAACACTCGTAAAGGCATGAATATTCCATGGAGTTGTAGGGGCTGTGTTGTAAAGGTGTGAAGCCAGATAGCGTCCATCCGGGTGTAAGGTGTGTGTGTGTGTGTGTGTGTGTGTGTGTGTGTGTGTGAGATCGGGGGTACAGAAAGCAAAACCAGCTCATGCAATATGGAGCTAATTCATTAAGTGTATTCTCATTCCAGGTAAATAACCTTGATGCGCAGCCTTCTGGATATTTTCTGTCATCTCGAGTGATCGGGGGCATGAATTATCCCCGAATGTTGTCCCAGTCATGTTTTCGTATAATCGTTGTTTATTTAAAACATCCTTTTCTTTTTCCTTTTTTTTCCAGTACTTGCTCGAAAGACCATCAATCACTGAGCGAGAGCGAGTTAGGTGTCAGGTTCTGCGTATGTGTTTCATTAGAAACCAGGAAGGAGAAATCGGCAATCACAACGCATAACTTCCAGCCCCTGCAAGCCAATCCATATGAAGTCGTATTCAAAAGCAAAAAAAACACTATATTTCCTTGTTGGTTATGAGCGATCGTTTAAATCACTTATCACAGGGACGTTTCTTCAGCATTTTTTTTTTTCCAATTCCTAGATAATTTCTTCCGATTTTTTCTCTTCCCCGTAGCAATCATTTCCTCCCACCTCCACCCACTCGCCCTTGCTCTCAGTTAATTGAGTCTTTGATTTACACGCAGACGTGAAATCTTGTACAATTATATTAGGCTGCTACGACACGTTAAGGAAAAAAGAAGATAAAACACAGTGCGGAGAGATAGAAGCAGAGCCTGATGAGGCTAAAATGGAGCTTCTGACGGGGGCGAGCATCATCAGGCAAATACCCGCAAAAGATGGGAAGATGAATCACCCAAATTCCTGCAGATTGGATTTGACATAAGTGGATTCAATGTGAAAGAATAGTGAGGAGGAGGGGGAGTAGAGGTGATTAAGGCCACGAGACGTTTGCTGGAATGATGTTCCAATAACCTCCGTGCACTGAAACACGGATCTAGAGGGTGGGTGGGGGGGGTCATCTAGGAATTAACTAACATGGATGATTGTGGTGGGGATTAGTATTTACATCTAAAGCCCCGACTGTTTCTATCAAAAGGGAGGTTTTTCCGTTGATTTCCCACGTTTATTTCCACGTGCTCTCCTGGGTGCCGTTTGATAACGAACAGCTCGTTGCTTTTTTCTTATTCAGTGTGACAGACGATTTCTGTGCCCATTCAAATGACAATCAATGCACGTGATTAATAAGTTAGTGCCTGAGGTAAATCAAGGAGTGCAGTGGAAAAGTCACCAGTGTGTGGGTTAAGTTGAATGCTTTGAAATTATCCACATTCCTTTCTCAGAAATCGAAAGCCGACATACTGAGTGCAAACTCTGCACGTCCTGAGCCAGTGATGGAAGAAGTATTCACATCTTTTACTGCAGTATAAAGCTAGCAAAACCACTCTGTGAAAAAGTCCCGCATTCAAGTCCTCATGCAAGGAGCCTCCAGGAGCTCGCTGTCCTCCGCTGCATATTGGCAGCTCGATGAAAAAGAGAGCCACTTCCCACTGGTGAGGAACCAGTAACTTGTTTCTACTGTTCACCAGTTCAAACAGGAAACAACATGAGGAGGACTGCTCATGAACGAACTTCCGAAACGACTCGTCACGTGGTTATCTTTAACCCAAACGATCTATCTCCCTAAACCTAACCAAGTAGTTTTTATTAGTAAACCTAACTAAGTATTTCACAAATCTTTTTTCTGAACCTAACCAAGGAGTTTCAGGAAACTTAAAAACTAGGTGATGTGTGAGCGGCAACGGGAGTGGAAAAGGGGGGGGGGGGGGGGGGGAGGAGCAGACAGGATGCTGTCAAATTTCAAAGAGAAAAAGGAGGTCCTGTTCAGAAAACACACAGGAAAGAGGACTGGAAGTCAGAGGGAGATGTTTTGGAGACAAGGATGAATTGAAGAACACAAGTACAGCAAGGGTACACATGGATGAACCTCCAACTTTAAGTTGTGTAATCAAAAGCAGCGTCGAACTCTTTGAAGCGCATCAGTGATGTACTGGCAAGTGAATGAATGTTGTATTGACAAACTGCTTAAGCAGGGATCACTCTCACGGCAGCGCATGCTTCGAGAGTTGAACTTCGGGGGGGAAGTCTCTGAAACAGCATCCCTCTCTCTATCCGACTGTGAAAACTTTTGGTTCGTCTCCCGGGAGGCTTTAATTGGACGCCTCGCGGTTTTGAATGCTAATTGTCAACAAAACGCGCCGACAGCGAATATGTATCATCGCATATTAACACAAACGCACAACACTGAATATTCGCCATCGGTGTCACCAAACGTTGTTGTCTGCACATGTGGTACTTCTATTTATTCTTCAGAGAAATGCCTCAAATATGTTGTTGGGAACGTTTGAACCACGTGTTGGATGGTTCCAACACCTTACGGTGTTTGTATTATAAGGTACTTTTCACTTCTGGCACAATAATCTGATTTTCTGGTGACCGCTTCCATGAAGATTAAATCACAAGAATAGAGGTGCTAGTTCTCATGGACTCATCGAGATACAGCATTTGAGCACCAGAGTGCACATTGAGACAAGAAGTCCCTTAAAAACATCAAAATGTCCCTCGTCTCACATTAAATCCAAGGGCTCAACAGAGAGGCGCAGTCTGGTGATGCACCTCCCATGGTCATTATTTTATTATATTACTAAAGAATGTCAATTGTCCCTCTCGGGTTAGTTTGTTGTCTGTCTCGTTCCTTCACTCGTAGCTCTGCTGGTGTCTTAACCGTCCCTACTACTGGAGAGCATTTACTGCTTTTTGTTCCTTTACATTTTATCTGCGGACTTCACAATAGATTCGAGCAAGAACAACAATAAGCATTATAAGGAAAGGGAAAGTCCTCCGTTTTGTGTCCATCACTTCCTCCCCTAAAGCCGCTAACCGTGACTTCAGACTTGCAAGTCTGCAAGAACAAAGCTTAGATCTGTTTGTAGAGTTCGACAAAAACCGACATTCTTGGATAGCTGCTTTAGCAGATTTTCAGAGGCCCAACTGAACAAGAACACAAGGTTCAGACCAGGCGCTCACGAATCAGCTCTTCTATATCTTCAATAGCTAGTAAATGCCTCCGTATTGAAAGGCAACAACTGTCCCAACTCACACACACAACACACACACAGTGCGACGAGGAGAGGTAGTTGCACTGGGAAAATTTGGGGTTAGAAATGGCATGTCACGGAGCCTGAAAAGGTGTTCTCTTTCACTTCTTCTTGAAAGAACAAAAGGATGCGCGCTCGGCTCGCCCCACCCCCTCTGCCAGTTCTGTTAACTCATCAAAAAGACAAAAAAAAAAGAAAAAAGAAACTAAAAGCCGAGACAAAAAAAAATCTCATTACAAAAGACTATTTCCCCTATCTGTGTGGTTCAGTGAGGAAGCAGATTGCATTGTCAGAGTACCTTCATTAATAAATGTGTAATGTGAACAATTGGCAGCGTGATGGCATGGCCATTGTCTTGAAGCCTCAAAGTCGGAGGCACTCTTGAAGGCCATGATAGTCATTCTGTGCTTTCCAGCTCACAAGTCTGCAGATAATGTTTGCATACAGAAATGTGCACCGCTGAATAACACTGTGCAAAGAGTTATGACTTCTACAGCTCTGCAACTCGAGTCCTTATCTTAAACAAACTTTGTTCGTCCACCTGTTTCTTCATACACTAAGTCAAAAAATGGATCTAATGGTTTGAGAAAAGATGAAAAAGAGAAGAGCGTATTTGAAAAGTGAAGGAAGCTGAGGGTAAGGAAAGCGAGTGGAAGAAGAAAGCGAGAGGACTACGTTCTCAGGTCAACAAAGACAACGCGGAAACCTGGACGCACAGACGAGCTTAATTGCGGTGAGAGGAAGAGCCTGGACAGTAAAGCACAGGACGGATGAAGGCATCTGGCAGCCTTGTTGTGTAGAAAAGAGATTTCTTCTTGATTGGACTATATCTCTCAAAATGATTCTATCAATTCCGTTACTTTTTTATCATGGTTTTAAGCAAAAGCCTTTGAAGTCAGGGGATTTTGGATGAAATTGACACAGCAGGCGACACCTGCTGATTTTATTTTTCTTTTGTGAAAGGACAAAAAAAAAAAATAGAAAATGTAATTGAAACTGTTGCCTACATTTAGAAGCAGCCCGTTTGGCCGCATGCATATTTTCATTCAGCTGTTGTAATGAGCTTTAAAAGGACACAAAAGGGTCTCTTCGTCAGAAGCTCTCGTCTTCAAACTTCACCATCTATATCATCCACATCGCGATAAAAGTGACTTGTTCGTTTCCATTTATCCGGTTTTGACAGAAGATGATTTCCTTTTCAGACTCCACATTTATGATGATCGCCGTGGGGCTTTTTTGGGAAAAAAAATGCGTGACAGTTCTTCCCCTCATGGAAATGACGAAACTGTGCAGGACACGGCAAGCTTAAATACAGTGACGGCTCAACTTAAGCAGGTGACTGACCCGAGAAGCTGCACAGATAGAGTACTCCGAAGTTATTTTTATCCACAGCAAGACGGAAGTTTGTCGCGTTTGCCCCGTCAACATGTTTACACACAACCATGTTTTATTGCTTCATGGCAGTGAATGGCGATGTCATTTCCCCCGCTGTTTACGGTGTAATTGTTTCGTTTTTTTAAATATAGCCCCCCAGAGTCTTAGTGTTTCCCACGTCAGATTCAGAAAATACTCCCGACTCTTCAGATAACTGTGTAAATGACCGGCAATTAACATGATGAATGTCACCTGAGTAAAATGAACACCCGTTTTACGAGAGAGACTGTGCTTTATTGAAGTCCTGCTTTCGGAGATCCATAAAGGAAAGTCTATCAAGTCCTCAACAGCATCAGCAACGGAATTAAGGGACACAAAGTGAATGGAAGGAAAAATAATGTGTTCTGTTAATGCCTTGTCACACCGAGGGTCGTATTATCACTGAAATAGAGAATAGAATTGGTTCAATTGTGAAAAATGTCTCGCCACAGCAAGGCGAGGGATATGACTGCAACGGGATGGGGAGTCAAATAATTTAACATGTTGATGTTGGTATTTTAGAAGTTCATGAAAGTTTAACTTATTATAGGTGTTTTCAAACTCAAAATTGATTGAAAGTATATTAAATAATACGAATGCATTAGAGAAAAACTTATCTCATCTCCCGGGAAAATAAAAAAAGTAAGTCCTCCCATATTCAGAGTTTGAGAAGAGACGAAACTGCAAATATGACACATCATCAGGGCAACATAAAGGGTGTGATCGAAACATGTAATTTAATGCGGTTAAACCGAAATGTGCACGTGTATGTGTGTGCACGGCACACTCGTGGGGTCTGTCTAACCTGCCAAGCGCTGTTCAAGCAAAAGCTGCAGGGCCCCCGGGACCAGCGGAAGCCAGGGATTGAACACATGATATACACTTTTGGGCGTGACGCCCACTAAACACCACCAGGAGATCCGAGGGTGCGGGTGTTTGTGTCAAGGGGCAATAGGAACAAACAAGAGTGACCGACAACCAGCCACTGTGTCAAGTGACGGCGCTCAGCACACAGCTTTTGCCCATTTAACCTCATAACCCCGGCACTGCTTAGAGGCTTACTCAGTACGTGTGGTGGCAGTCTCTAAAGAAAAGAAGAAAGAGCCACCTTCAATTTAATAACCCTACTATTGGACCCACAGAGCTGGTCCCACTCATTATCACCCCCCACGGAGTTCAGAGCACAGGCTAACACTGAAAAGGTCAGCCAAAGGCGAATAATTTTTTATAGATTGTACTTTCCGTTCCTAAATCCAATAAGGTTTAGCTGCTGTTGTCAAACAAAGGCACTTATGGTTAGCACAGTGCTGAGATAAACTTTGAATTCACTTCGTCATTAGCAGTTGCAATCTTCAAGTGCGGGACACTTTCCACAGCTTCAACTGTCATTTGTGGATCACATTTAAATCCTCCTGAGTGATGAAGACCGTTCCGAATTAATCATATCTGAGATATGCTAATTCATCTAAGAATGTTTTTGTGGCTTACATCAAAACAAGCTGCTGTGGCAGATGTTACCTAGTTAACAAAAACATGTATTACAAATGAGGGACAAATGCTCCACAAGTCCCAAAGACCCTTTTTAGACAACTGACCCTCCGCTAAGCCCCGCCCCCCATATGCAGACCCGGCCAATCATACTACTACTACTACTATCCGGACGTTTCTTTAAAATGGTTTCTAAAAGTTGGCGTCCGTCTAATAGCCGAGCACCAGAGTTTGAATCTTATCACATGAACTACAATACATGTGAGGCTTGTTTTTTGTAACCGTTAACTAAACTTTGTTAACTTTGAACAGTGACGTGTTGGCCTGGGTTTACCACAGTTGAAGCTGTCACATTTCAGTACGTTTCTGCACAATCTCAACTACTGTCGTCTCCATGTATAGCTGTCAGGGGACCGACTGAGCTTGTGTTGCACTTTGTCAACTAATAAAACTACGTGTTGTGACAGGACTATAGCCATGAGCAGTTATGCCTACAGACGAGCTGTGTTCGAGACTAGCATGTGTGTCAGTTCATGACTAAGAAATGGGAAGCAGAAGAAGCTTAAGACTGTTACAATCAAAACATGTTTCCTTGATATCTGTTATCTGCATGCACAGCTGTTTGTGTCGTCCTACCCTTTATTTTTATTTTCTCTTTGTTTCTTCAGGAGAAACGCATGCACTTTGTCAGACATAGCCATGCATGATACAATGAGTCTATCTGTACCGGTGAGCGTTCCCACTCTCCCTGGACATCGCTGTCTGTGTGGGGTTTTGAAGCTCGTAGGCCTCCAGTTGAACGGCTGATAGTCAGTCCTCCAGCCGGGCTTCTCCAGGCACTAGCGTACCGGTACGTTTCCCTGTTGTTCCAGACCGGTTGAGTGTGGTGACTGTTGCACCTGCAGCTCGGTTCGCGGGAGGATTACCGAGCAGGTTTTGGAGTGATGTAAAAGACTAGCGGGGAAGTCACTGTGGGTCTGTGCTCGTTTGTTGTTGGTGTTTTCCGTTGAATCAAACAGAGCCGGTGATGGGCTTTTAGGAAGGTCGAAGAGATGGAATATTCATTTATAAAAAACACATATCTCTTCCGTGTAGTTCCTTGCCATCACCAGCATGCAGCAGCATGCAATGACTGCAGTCAGTCAGACATTTCTTGTCCTCTATATTGTATTTAAAAACCTGGTCCAAATTTAATGAGGATTAACCGGAAGAAAGGCAGCGATTACTGGGACGACTGTCTCCGCTCCGAACTGTGTCTGCCTGGTCCGACACCGGCTGACTTTTAAAGAGGAGGAGAAAAGAGGGTGACTGCTGCTGCAGTGCGGTGTAGGTGTTGAGTGTGTTGAGTGTGGAGGGGGGGGGTGTTATTGGGCATAGCTCGGGGGAGAGTGTGGGAAGTGGCGTATGAGATGAGAGGAAACGAGAGAGAAATGAGGTCTGATAGAAAAATCAGGAGGAAGAGAAGGAGACGGATTGGTGGTGTTAATGTTCTTGCTTGCTTATTAATAATTTACTGAGAAAATCTCTCTCGCTTATTGAAATCCAGGAATACCCATGCACTCTGGCCCCGTTGTGTGTTGCGCATGTGTGTGTGTGTAGTGTGTGCTGTGTGTGTGTTGTGTGTGTGTGTCGTCGTTGTGTGGCTGTCAGTCTATCGAGAGCCACAGAGGACACTATGCTGTGGTCAGCCAGCTGCCCTCTCTCTACTGTCTAAATCATTTTCTCTCTTTCTCCCTGTAGGGTGGCCATTACAGCGAGCCCCTTCAGGGCACATGCCACAGCACACACAACACACACAACTCACACAGTAGCAAACAATGGGAAATTGTTTTAGTAAGCATACACACACATGCACGCTTGCACACACACACACACACATCACACACACCACAACACACTCTCTTCACTTCATCCATCCATCCAGCCCAGCTCGAGGGCACTTGGTTTAGTGGGCTTCCAGGCCCCACGCTGCAGCCCCATGCTAGGGCCTTGGCCACATTAGCGCCCTGGCGGGGCAGCCTTGAGCACTTGCCGACTGCCTGCTCAGCAAACCGTCCTCCCACAAGAGCTTGGCACCCTTTAGAAAGAGCTGGAAATGGTCACAAAGTGGGAAGAATCTAATCCGGTTTGACTCTTTCTTTTTTTTTTCTGCAGTGTCTTCAGCCGACCACGGGGCTTATTTAGGCCACTCTCCACTCTAAATAAATATGAAAATATGAGTCCTGTATGTGATGTGTGCTCACTGGGAATTATTGGATTAATATGCCTGGAGGGTTAAACGCTAAGAAAAAAAGCTTGTGTGCTGCTGCAGTTTACAGTACATGAAGGCCAATTTAAAGCCCCTTCACAGTGATATCACATGACAGCTTTGTATGGTTTATATCCTTAGTGTAAGTATATCCTGCAGCTATGCCTCCCCTGTGCGGATTTAACACCATGAGTCATCGTTGGCTGTTTCCATTTGGTCTGAGCTAGCCCGTCCTCCACCCCGGCTGCTACGCTCACTCCCTCCCCAGTCGACAGCCATTAGGGTTGAAATGAGCCATACCTGCGTAGGGGATGTGGCGTGCCTTTGTCCAGCGGCCCACCAGAGGAGGATCGATGCAGAACCACGTCAGTGTTTTACAGTGATCACCCCGTGGTACGACGTCTCAATCCACGGCTTGTGCTTATTCACTGTGGGGGACAGAAGGCCAGAGTGTGAGGGCGTCAGTGGAAACACTTTTCTGAAACACCAGATGCATACCGGATCTATTCAAGTCTTAAAATGGTGACATGTACATCTACAGTTTCATTTACTAGACATGCACACAAATGCAGTGTACTCTTAGTAAGAATACACACACTTATGTCTTCTTCTTGGCTCCTCCAGCCTATGGTTTTCAACAAGACATTCTCATTTTGCTAATTCTCCCCCCCCCCCCCACCTCCCAAAACCTCTTTTCTCTCTTTTTTTCTTCCTCTTCCTTCAAACATTCCCTGCAGGTTTCCAAAGCAAAGCGCCATGCTTGATCAAATGACCACCACTGCGCTGCCAGCAGAAACATGCATCCAAGTGCTGAGTCAAAAACAACAGGTTCATGTGCTGAGGGCCTGATTAAGGGCCATAATTGAGTTAACTGCCCCCTGGCCTGACCCACTTGCAATTTGTTTTACCTTCTTTGGGTCAGAAAAAAAAAGAAAAGAGGGGGGGGGGGGGGGGGGGGCAGAGGAAACAAACTCCTTAGTGCTTTTAAGCTGGGCCTGAACAAAGCCACAAAAATACACTTTGTAGGAAAAGTCAAAATAAATAGCTTCAAGTAATGGATAACCAAGAGATTCTCTTCATGTCTTTGTCTCCCAATTTATGTTATTTTTACTGGATAAAAATGAACTTTTGTAAGTATACCAGAATACCAGAATGCTTGTAAATGTACATGATAAAGAACCAACTTGATTTATTTCAGCTCAAGTTTGTAATTACTTCTTTGTGACTGTGGGTTCCCCCCTCAAAAAGCTAATGAGACCATGGGACCACAACGCGCTAGCGCTACAGGGATACATATTCGCAGAGGTGTCAGGCCAGGAAGCATGACTAACGGCCCAAATACAGCCCAGAGGAGATACGTTTACAGCGGGCAGAGAGATGGTGAGCACAATAGCCTATTAGGGCGTGATAAATATGCATGAGCGTGCTACAGCGGGTGACGGGTTAAATGATGCAGGATTTCAACTTTAAATGCCCAAACCGTAGATCACTTTTGGGAATTGATAGCTTGCTGACGACGCTGTGCAGGAATGTCATAGAGAAACATGATTTTTATGGGTCATCCCTGTCGCTGGCAATGCTGCCGCGAAGACAGACCAACCTGTTTTATTTTTGTGGAACGTGATGCAGGTGCAGACTAATTAGCACACCATGGTATTTATGTCTGGCTCTCCACGTCTGCTAAAATCAATTACTGCTTCAGCAGGAGAAGAAGACTTTTATCTATTTAGAGAAATTTCAAAGCAGATGAAAAAAAAAAAGCTACATCTCCTCCTCCAATCTTGGAACAAGTGCATAACCCCAAAATAGTGTGTAAAACAGGATATAACAACTATTTGAGCACAATGCGTGACAGCTAATGAGAGAGTCGTGGAGATCAAAAAGAGGTTCAACTCCGTGTATCGGTCCTCTCACGGCTTAGGAGGTCTGTTGCCCTTTTAAATCCCCGATGTGGCCGTTTGTGCCGCTCGCCGTGACTACTCAGTGTCAGGCTTGAACCTAAATGTTCTGTTATCACAAACTTTTCTGATATTTTTTGCATTAAGAAATTACTTTAATGATTATCAATATAGTTTTCTATACATTTTCTGTTAATCAACTCATCAAGTAGTTGACCAAGTGCAATTTAAACGGGCCCCATTATTTAGGGGTATCCACCAATCTGACTTCAGTCCCGATACCGATACCATGGGCCTCTGCAGACACTGGGTATCGACCAAGATACCAGAGTTTAATTACATATGAATTAATAAGCTGTTATGCCTCACTGTGTGGGAAGTGACTGGGAAAATAGAATATGAATATAAATGTACCGAATAGTAACCCAGAGTCCACTATCGTCCTGATATCGGTATATCGGTGGCATCATCCCGACACATAACGCAAGTGGCAGACAACAGAAACATCACAATTTAGTCTGACGAACACTCTCCTTGCTGGTGACCTTTGTGATATCACCAGAACACGACATGAGGTGCATCGTTCCACTGCGGGTTAATGATGTCTCAACGCCGTTCTCTCTCTCTCTCTGTGTGTGTTGTGGGGATGGAATGGTTTTTCACCAGGAGTGATGAGGGCATTAAAGGAGCGTCCACCTCCGGTAATCGCAGCGGTGTCTTGATGGGGCGCCACCCACGTGTCAAACCCCCGACCCACATCTGCAGCACATCTGATCCGACTGGTGAGAAATGCGACGCCGTCTTCATGTAAATGGGGGTCCATGCATTGACAGCTTGAGACATGAGCCATTAACACCGAAAGAATGGATGGATAAGCGCCTCTCTTTTTGCTAATAATGCGGGCTGTCAGAGGTTGGAGAGGGGAGGCGGAGGGGGGGGTTGGAGAAATGAAGCATGCCAGACCAATCAGTTCCACAGATTCCCGGGGGAAAACATTTTCAGCCGCTTACCACGATCGAACCCTCGGACTGCAAGCGCTAATGCTCGACACTAAGTGATTAGCTACATACTGCTGAGGCACCTTGAATCACAACTAAACACGGTTAAATTCCCCTGATCAATACGAAGGGAACATGACACCCCGCACGGCCAAAATGTGTTCTGCGTCACCATCACTCCGCGGCCGGAGTCAGAACGAACGAAGCTTGCGAAGCTTTTGTGTGCCCAACAGAAGACCACACGGCAATGAGAAAAATGTTTCCCTTTTGGCATCTCGATCAAACTGTGTCAGGGTGGCTCAACTACGACTCAGCCTTCAGCTTTAGGACAGCCTCTAATAGGATGTGTGCATTAAAAAAGAAATAAAAAAAAGAAGAAAACACCAGAAAAAAGACAGCTGCTCTCTAAAGTGACCCCAATTTTCAAGAGCAAACACCTTCAATGGCTACTAAAAGCCACTTGGTAAATGGCGAGCAATAACCTCCGTTTGTGAATGGAGAGAGGTCGAGTGTTGCCGGACGTCTTATGAAAACCTCGTGGCTGTTTGCTGAACAGGACAAGATGGGATGACAAGGCCTTCATCTCCAGGACAGAACTACGAATCAAACGCACCCCTTTTTATATTGAGCACGTGGTTAACAAGCAGAGGGAACTGCTCACCTGAGATTGTTGTGTTTGCTTATTCAAAGTAGAGCTGGGATTCAAATACCATGACCTTTTCGTCCACCGTTGTCACACAAGGGGGGGTGGGTGAGGGGGGGGGGATTCTGTTAACTGGCTTCGAGGCAGACTTGACAAATATCAGTTTTCTCTCGGAAAGCACGAAACCATATCTCAGCGTATGATATTTTCTTTTAGCTTGCGGGCAGATATGTAGCAACTCAATTAACAAATTGTATCGCATATGTTTCAATGATGACACAATTATTTTTGTTCCCCGCAATCAATTTAATCACAGGGGTCGAGGGGATACAGTTATCAAAATAATATCCTGTTACGGGCCAATGTAATCGGGTTGTGTGACAGCTGAAAGGTGAGCTGTGGCGCCCGGCTTGCCCTTTACCAGCTCAGCGCGACTATCTCCCTCCTCCGCCATTTCACTGCCAATTAAGCAGAGAGTCGCGGATTTGACTCGAGGGCTCCGAGCATGGCAGAGGCGCTGGAACGGCTGATTAATCTCTGACCGGGGGCGACGGTGCGCCACCGTAACTGTGCCACCTCCTGACGGGCGGGGTACTGCAATCTGAACGGGCCTCAGGGGGGGGGGCAGGGGAAGGAAGAGAACAGTTGTAATAAAAAGAACTCTGTAGAAATTAAACTCTGATTGATAAGGTCAACATTAAGGCTGCAATGAATACATCAGCATAATGAAAAGTAAACGTAGCAGAGACAGTTAGCCATTACGGCCCACCAACAGGCAATTACACAGCAAGATGGGATCTCACGCTGGGCTCGAGGAGAGGCTCAGAGATGCCCATCGACGGGTCACCGCGAATTACTGAGAGGCATCCCCGCTCTGCCGACGTCGAGGTGGGGGGGGGGGGGGGGGGGGGGGGGGGCTGGGGGGGTCCTCGGGGCCTCGTTTTTCTTCTTCTTTTCCCTCAACCCACTCCATCGTTGCAGTGATCCGTGTCTGCTTTGAACATTGGAGATCTTTGAGAACTTTAATCTTCTTTGCACTCAGTGCACGGCTTCACGCTTCACAGAGCAGGCTGACAGGAACCATCTGGCGGGAGACGACTTTATTAAATATAAAAGCTCCTAAGTAGATTTCTCGCCCCAGATACAGCGAGTCCTCAAGTTCCTGAACATTGATTTGGACTCGAGGATCAGCAGACTAAAGGAGAACACGTGTAGACTGTAAGTTTACAAAACGGACAAATAAAATGACTAATTCATAAAGATGTATTCGCTGAGGTTTTCTGGATATTAAAGGTGTATTCCAGTGATTTAGTAATTGTGAGCTGCGTGGTCTAGTATGGGGGTCAAAGCCCCAAAAACATTAGTCCGTAATGTCCCTGTAATGCAACTCTACAAAGGACAGTTGGCAAAACTGGGTAAAAGGTATTTTTTTTACATTTCAGTGACCCTCGCTTTGTAATGCATGCTTTTTGTAAAATATTCAATATTTCAAGTCCGATTCAAAATAACCCAGATGATGTCACCAATATAGCCAAAACGTAATGCACTGAATGACAGGAGAGACACCCAACGAATGTGAAATGAACAGATAATAACTTTCTGAAGCAACGTTTTGACTAAAGCAAGGGGCGTTGAAAACAGATGAGGAGTGAATCCCATCCTATTTCTTCCATCACACCAGTGTTTGCAACACAACAAGGGAACCAAAGCGAGGATCAAACCACGACAGCTGCCAAGCTCAACACGTAAATATGAGGGGGGGCTTTTCTGTGCTCGGGCGGAATACAAGTGAGTTCATTATGCAGTCAGAACATACAAGCGAAGGAAACAGTGTTCCTGCCAAAACACCTGAGTCACACCAAGGTTGCCCCCCTCCCCCCCCCCCCAAGACAGCCCCTCTCAGACTGTGACCCCCCCCCCCTAACCTCCGCTATGCTCTTTATAGAGGCTCCTTCTGCTGTCGTCTCATCTCAGAACAGAAGTCTGGAGGACACGCAGTGGAAACTTCACACGCCGTCTAAAGAACACAAACACTTCCTGTCCTCTTGGATCAAATTGGAACATGATTTGGCCGGAAAACAATTTGCCTGTTTGGCCTTTTCTTTTTCTTTTTTGTGGCTATATGTTTGGATTTAGTTTCTTGAGATTATGAGTCGTCCGTTAGCCCTGGGCAGGGTGAGATAACGCGGGGATCACACACTTTCTTTCGGAGGTTTGTTGAGAGGGGAATAACCTAACAATTCAGAGCTGCCCCTGCATTGCCCGGGTGGTGTGTCAATGCGTAGTATGTAAGCCTGTGCATGTCTGTGTGTGTTCTACTTTTGTGGCCCACGGCATGCCATGATCCCAGTGCCTATGATTGTGTGTGTGTGTGTGTGTGTGTGTGTGAGTGTGTGTGTGGTGTGTTGTGTGGTGTTAGTGTGTGTGTGTGTGTGTGTGTGTGTGTGTGTGTGTGGTAGCGGAGGCTCAGTAGCCGATGGAGGAATAACAAATTAAAAAACAGCGTGCGCTCTGACCGCGATATACAGAAGCACACATATAGTTTTACACAACACAGATCAAAGTCCGGCTTGTATTTACACCTCGGTGAACAATGGCAGTTTTTTTTTTTTTGTTTTGACATTTCTCTTCTTCTCCCCCTCCTCAACATTGTCCCCTGCAGCGAAATGATAGAGCGCAGGCAAAGGTCATGCTTTTATCATGAGCTTGGTTTCCATCCACCTTGGCTGTAGTGCAACCCCCCCCCCCCTCCCACCCCCCCGGAGTCAGAATACACAAGCAAAGAGATGAGAATGAGAAAAAAAACAGCGGCATACAAATCGTACAGAGTTTGCTTCTGTGCCGTAAGCGACCACGCAGCGATGTATGTGCTGCTCCACTTTCAGATGGGGACTTATTAACCTGCAGAGATAGGGGGGGGGGGGGGGGGGGGGCTGACTGCACACTGCTGCTCCGCTACCCTCCCAGTGCCCCTGAGGAAGAGCGAGAAAAACTAACGAGAGAGAGAGAGAGATGTGTGTTATGCATAAAGGTACACAGCAAAACTAAAAGCATCCATCCAGATGACCAAGAGTGGATGTATGGTGAGCTGGAAATGCACTTTTGGTGCCATTACCCCAGCTATCATGACCCCTCTTTGTCAAATGGCCTGACAGCCACAAATGTTCCCGCGGTGCATCATTTGAGGGCCCATTATCCCCGGTCCATTATTGTAATGCGTGCAATTTGAGATATGGCATTTACAGCTTCCTGCCTTTCACACACGCACGCACACCGGGAGCCTGTCAAGAGATGCACCCATCACATCAAGGTACATTTACTCCACATCTTCACAACTATTTTGTGCAGTATATATCGTAACTCTTTTCAGGACCTCGGACAACATTTAATATTATTCCCAATGTTACGTGATTGAGATATGACATTACTAATCGGGTACGATTAGCGGTGTTTCATTGCTGAATAGTCTAATGTCATAACTGTTTTTCTCTGATGGGTTACTTTGCCCGATGCAATCGCTGGTGACTGACATGTTCTTCTAATCAACATCGCTTTCATTCAAAACAGTTGCCACGGGAGCTTTACGGTTTTGACGTCCCCGTGTTGATACTGCCAACCGCAGCTTCGTAAATGCAAATGAACTTTTATTGTCACACACAGTCGCACACAGCACGGCACGAAGTGCGATTTAGTCTGCGAGCACCGTCAGAAGGTTGAAGAGGCCAAAAGAAAGAGAGGCGAAAATGGGTGCATGAGGGGTTGCCATTCGTCAGTCTGGAGGCTAATCCAAGAAGGTGTTCTCTGTGGTGGTTTGATCGACCACTAGAATGTACGAGAGCGGCCTGACATTTCATATTTAACAAGCGTGGACTTCAAAGAGAAGGGATGTCGCAGTAAGGTGCACAAGAAACACCTTCACTATTTCTATCCTTTAGTTTTTAGGGACATTCATGTAAATGTACATATAGAGAGGGAACTTAAAAATGTACAAAAGCCTGAATAAGAAATGGCCGCAGCTAAACACTCCTGCTGATTCAGACCACTTCTACCGCGCACATGAGAGTCCTCTTATACTCCGACGGCCTGAAGTGCAAAGCTGTGTGTGTCGGGGCGGACAAGGAGCCCGGCGTGAGAGCCAAGTTCTCGGGTCTTTTTTTTTTTAATCCCGCAGAATTTAGTTCTGGCCAGTTTATTGCGGCCCTCAGGCCCTCAGCTGTGGAGCAGGGTGTTGAAAACACATTGAGCAAATAAAAGCCTCCCGCGCTGTAATCCTGTTAGAACGGCTGCACTTCTGAAGTGAAGGCCACCGTCTTATGAAACATGAGGTGCACTATATGCACATGAAACATGAGGTGCACTATATGCACATTAATCTGGTTTATGGTGTGTGTGTGTGTGTGTGTGTGTGTGTGTGTGTGTGTGTGTGTGAAGCACCGCCTACACCTACAGCAGTCTGACCTTGGGAACAATTTGTCCTCATGTCTGTTCTTAAATACATTTAGTCGACGTTGTCCGTCTTTTTTCTCCCCATTCTTTTTCTATTGATCTTTACTTTTATTATTTTCTTTACTTTCAATTTCTTCTCCACAGCCTCTATCTGTCTTTTCTCTTCATCTATTAATCTTTACTTTTTTTTTCCCCTTTACTTTCAATTTCTTCCCCCGAACCCTTTCATCGCTCAAATACAGCCAATCAAATGCTCGCTTTTATCTGGTCCGTCATTCTTTTCATCTCCTGTACAACCCCCCCCCCCCCCCCCCCCCACACACACACACACACACACACACACACACGCACACACACACTCCACAGCACTTAGTCCATTCCATTCGGCCTCTCTCTATCTTTCTCATGTCACTCTAAAAATCGAAGGCAAGTGGGCGAGGAGATGAGAGGAAGAGAGAATCCCTATCGGGACTCTCTTTGTACCTCTGCTTAACACACTCAACACATACAACAACTGAACCACCTCATCCTGGAAGGAAAGAAGGAAAGAGAGAGAGAAAGACTTCTCTCCTGGTGCCTACTTTACCCACAATGCAACTCAACGGCCGTCGTTTAATGTAGCTACTGTAGCCTCTAGCTGCTAGCCTGCAGCAGAGATGAGCTTTCTCACTCTTCTGACTCTGACACACAACCAAGTGACATCAGACTTCAGCTCCGTCTTCAGACACAAAAGGTTTCATACAACTTCGGTCACACGTCCAGTATACTCCACCAGTAGAAGACCTGTAAACAGACTTCTATGTGTTCCATTCTACTTGTATGGTGCAACCGGTTCTTACTAATGCCTCCAGTTATACCCCTCGAACGGACGCGTAGTGGTTACGTTTACTCTCAACTCCGAGATTGCGTTCCCTCGCGTAACAGACAGTAACTTTGGCTTAAAACTTGTAGCTTAAACCCCACACTACATTCACACTAAACTGTGTTTGAACTCCCCAAACACAGAGCTGATGCAACAGACTCATTCTCAGACTAATTAATTAAAGATGATGAAAGCGAATGTACAAGGAATGAACCCAAAATGAAGAATGAACATTGCGTAACACAGATGTGACTTAGTATACAGTATGTATATGATGAATATGATGCGCTGGATTTCATTGAGCACGTTGTCGCCTTTTTCATCCGACATCACACCTGAATCTGTAAACCAACATCTTGTGTTTCACCTATCCAGCGCACTCTATTTTGTTTTATAAGAGCTGCAGTGCATGACCACGAAGCCCCGGCTGTGAACCGTGAGAACAGAAAGACCTGGAAGTCAGTGAAGTACATGAACGGGAAAGGTGCTTCGGACACGCTTTAACCTCCAGCGTATCTGAGGAATGTGTAGCCGATCACGCACACACACATATAAACATCATCGCTGAGGCTCGGTCGGATATGCTTCGGACCCGTCTGACATGCTGATAGGGCAGGAGGAGAGTCGTCACCTCCCTGGTGACCGATCAAGGAGATACACGTGAAGCGACACTTGAGCGTAAAGCGAGTCGGATCCCTCCGTGCTGCTTGTGTTGTTATAATGACCACGACAGGTAGAGCACCACTTCAGTATTTCAGAACGGTGATTGCAGTTCTGGTAAAAAAAAATAAAAAAATACAATAGCAGACATTCAGCACACACACCCACAACCCCCACTTGTACACATACGGAGCACACTTGTGTCCACAGGAAGCTCTCACAAACAATTATTGTGCCGGGCCTCCCACTGGCCCGACGCTCTTCATTCCATAGTCTTTGTCCCGTAGACCCCATTCAAACCCACTGCATGTGGCATTTGCACAAGTGCTAAAGCAATCAGTGATTTAGGAGGAAAAAACAAAACAACAACTCTCAACCTCTTTTTAACCCGGCCAAAGTTCAACCGGCTGCTATTGATTTTCATTATACTGAAGAGAACGAGAGCAGAGCAGAGAGGAATAAAACAACACGCCGTCGGATGAAAAGTTGCACTTTGCCGTTTTGTGCAGGAAATTAATTCAGGTGGAAAACACATGGGGGGGGTTCAATGGATTAAGCTCGGCATCTGTTCGTGTTTTATTGTACCGAAAAGTACACCTGCCTTGTAAATACAATGTAAAACAAGCCGCCACCATTTCACAGCAGGGCGTGAGCCTTTGTGTCGTATGCAGCCTTCAGATCTGTAGCGATTCTTTGTTTCTGTTTACCAGTGGCACTGGTGAGTAAAAACACCAATTGCTGGCAGCCAGAAAAGGAACAGCGATGGCTGGTGTGTGTGTGTGTGTGTGTGTGTGTGGGGGGGGGGTTGGCAGTATGTATGAGGGAAGTCATTTTGCCTGTTGTTGGTAGCCTTGACTTCAAACAATCAGCAGCCAGTGGAGCAACAATCCTCCTCACAGCTCTGACACACAGAAGAAGAAGAACCGCAGACAGATGAGGACATGTATGAACTCTAGTTAAACCTGCTACCGATGGTGGAGACCTTCAGTTATTATGGTGGTTTCAAAAGAGGAAGGCAACAGTGAAGAGGGAGACAACCTTGGTGGGTTCATTCATTGGCTGTCTGACGCCATCTCTCTGGCGGACAGCGGTTCTCCTGATGCTACGAGGCCAGACACCCCCCCCACACACACACACACACACACACACACACACACACACACACACACACACACACACACACACACACACACACACACACATATAAAGAAACGTGTTCATCCAGGTCATGCTGAAGTACATCACATTCACATACATTCTGTGTCGACCAAACAACACACCACACGCTCGCACATAAATAAGAGATTCAAACAACCTTCAATCATTCAATCAAACCTTTCACATAGGTTGGTGCACTTCAATGTCCTTCACAGACAGACGGCAAATACACAGAGAAGCAACCAGATAAAATAAAAGTACATCGACAAAAACAACAACATTGTTAAAAAAAATAATACTTTAGAGAAACTTTTCTCCTAATTAAACTGTAGTACTTTGAAGATCTTGCGGAAACATAACTGCTGATTACTTAAATTGCAAACTAACGCGCTACGTTATCTCAGCAGTTAACCCATTGTTGTTATCGTCAATTAAACCGATTGTGTGTGTCAGAGACTCAGAGACAGTTGTTAATGCTGTGGATATGGAGGGCGTAGTGAGTGAGAGGTGTAGATGCTACTTATATTGTCTGAATCGTCCCACTGAAGGCCTCTTTATCCCACACGACCACTCGGCTATAGCTCAGAGGCCAATCATTTGAGACGCGTCGCTACAGACGGCCGGGTGGGTGTGGCAGACAGACCGACGCAAACACACAGACACAGAAATGAGTGGTGCTGTCAACCTTTGAGAGGATAACTAAATCCATCAGCACGGCTGTGGAAAAACAACATATTTACTTTCTCAAGGAAACACATTCGCACACAGTGCAGACAGATTCTGCCCACAGGCTGACGCCTCCCTGACAGCCTCCTCATGATTGACAATACAGCACTCAGAGATATTTAGTGCCTTGGAAATGTAGCCTGGAATGTAACGAATTACATTTAAGCTACTGAAGTACTTAAATACAAATGAGTGATGAACCTATTAATGTATGCATTATTATAACCCATAGATATTACTAGTAGTAATAGTGTTAAACTATATGTTGAACACCAAAGCGTGACAGAAGCTTGACCCCAGTTAGTTATTCGACCCAATGTTGTTTTTGCGCTACTTGCCTGTTTTGTTTCCAAGATTCAAATTCACTCTTTTCCATCCACGACTCACAGATTATACAAAACCAGGTGTCCTGCAATACAGTAAGAACTCTGCGATTCCATCACAGCGCTCCGAGCTTCAAATCCAAATGGTGTTGATTTGAATGGCTTGGCGTCGGGTTACACCCATCTCAACCTGGCTGCAATTAATTTGCAGAGGCGATGACAGGTCAACAAAGGCAATTACATCCCCACGGCTTGAGGGAGCTATTTCCAACGCTAAAAAAAAAAGAGTAATTTCAGTTAAATAGCTACAATTATTGAAATGTTCGAAAAAACTTAAATGTGAATGTGAAATTTGACAACCTCTATTCATTTGCTTGCAAAGAAATCCTGAACCTATTCAGTGACGCACTCAATGGGGGAAAAAGCACAGAAGAAAAGACAAATTATAAATAACTTCAGGGGAGAACTCCTTAAAGGGAACACACCTTGAATATTAGATGAGTCAGACGCCACACACACACACACACACACACACACACACACACACACACACACACACAAACTAAACATGAAGATTGATCACACCAATGCGTCTTTCTTGTGGCACAGCAGGGACAGCTCAGCATGTTCTTCATCATTCACAATCAACGGTGAAATGTCAGAGCTGAGAGTCTGGATCTGCTAGTGCGGAGCGGCACATGCGCCGGCCTCAACACTCCGCTGACAGAGTGCTGAGAACATGTGTATTACTTACAACGGCTACTGTCGAGTAATCAACTGTAGAATGCCTGTGTTGTCAAGTGTGTGATGAATTGAACTGAATACCACCGGGGAAAAGAAACCTATTGTGCTATATAATCAGCCCAAATGATATTTGCTTATGAAAAATGGCTTTAATCTAGAGCCAGAGTCTGCATAATGGAGCACAGCCATGTGTAGCATGAGGCTTTTTTTGGTTTGGCGAGGCTACCACCTGACACTGGCCATTTGCCAGTGTCATGGCTGCTGACGAAGATGAACGCTTTGCAGGAATAATTAAGCTTCTTCAAACAGCCACATTCCAGATTCAGAGCCCATTAGGCTCTAAGCCTGACACATTTGGGAGACCACATGCATCATTGCACGACAGCCTTATTGTCCTATTGTGACCCGACCATGAACTTCAACGCAAACCTCCGGGCGACCCCCATAACAACGTTTACAGTCGACTCTGTAACGACAGAGAGCGGGATAACCCACGCTGGTGACCTTCACGGAAATGTAAGGAAAGTCCTTGCACCGCCGCCGTAGTATCCATCACATGACATAACCCATTCCACCGGCAGCTCTGCAACCATTTTTACAGCCAGTGCCATAACACGGTTCACACACAGTATCCCTGGCCCAGAGTCTGGCCCATGCTTGACACATCTGCCGGCGTCCACAGAGCGAGCAGCGGCGTCCATCAGTATTCTAGGTGAGGTCTGGGCCCTATGAATATTTGAGTTGCTCGCAGACTCGCCACCGAGGGCAGCATAAAGATGCCGGTTGCAGTTCAAAGGCCTCTTAGCATCAAAAGGAATACAGGGCTGAAGCAATTTCGGAGGAGACAAGGGTATCCAACGGCAGATTGCAGAGGGGGTAAGGTGCAGGAAAAGCCCTGTTAGGATGCATAACAGGCCATTTAATATAAAAATGGAAAATTATAAATTTGTTTCTGTATGTAGTTTTTTCCCCCGCTCTGATCTGAAGCTACCCGAAAGCTCCTGCAGGTGTAAATAACAAAAGGGGAATACATTTTATCGGCACCTGATCAAGATTTACCCAAAGTCAGCACGGTAATTTCTGAGCTTGCATTCAGTGGTTGGTATTCATCAGTCATCTCGGAGCTGGAGCGCTGTTCCGCTGTCAGTTCAGGTCATTCAGGTTAATGTGAATATGATGATCAAAGTCAGCCAGTCGGCGATTCCTGCTCAGCGCTCCTCGCCTGTAAAACTGGATAAATATCAGCTAATTTGCACATGGTTAGAGGCAATACTGCATGGGCTCATCAGAATTGTGTAGCGGTGCATCTACTCATATCAAATGCACACACAGGAGTTGGTTAGAGAAAGGTCGATCTTCATTCTGTCTCCTCTGCTGTTCATACTGCCACATTCAGGCTGCGTAGAAGCCATCTCTCTCTCTCTCTCTCTCTCTCTCTCTCTCTCCCTCTCTCTCTCTCTCCCTCTCTCCCTCTCTCTCTCTCTCTCTCTCTCTCTCTGTCTCAAACACACAGTGACAGAGATTTGATGGATTTGAGAAGAATACATTCATGCACAAATAAAAAAAAAATCGTGTGGGGGAGTGTAAGGTGGCCCTGGCAGCTGATGTAATTGGGTGGGGGGCCCCAGGTGTGGAAGCTTCACTGACCCCTCTCTCTAGATTGTGTTGCCAGCTCAAACTTTTTTTGGTGGGCAGCAGTGATTTCTGCGACGAGATTAAAAAAGAAGAAGAAGAAGAAGAAGAAACTTCCTCATTCTGGTTACTGGCAAAATAAATATATTACAGCTACGCATGATCAGACTGCAGTGAGGAAGAAAGAGGGGGATGAGTGATGGGAAAAGAAAGAAGTGAGAGAGAAACACACTCATCCATTTTTCATGGCTCCTCGCTGCAGCTGAACCTGCTGGAGCGGAGAGAGAGAAAGAGAGAGAGGGAGAGAGAGAGGGAGAGAGAGAGAGAGAGAGAGAGAGAGAGAGAGAGAGAGAGAGAGAGAGGGAGAGGGAGAGGGAGAGAGAGAGGGAGAGAGAGAGGGAGAGAGAGAGAGAGAGAGAGAGAGAGAGAGAGAGAGGGAGAGAGAGAGAGAGGAGAGAGAGAGAGAGAGAGAGAGAGAGAGAGAGAGAGAGAGAGAGAGAGAGAGAGAGAGAGAGAGGTGACTTGGAGAAAAGGAGGGAGTTTCTTTTTTTTGACAAAAGCTTATCTTCACTCATTCCGTGGAGTCCTCTCATGTTTACTAAACGTCACTGGGAAGGCCGGACGGAGTTTATTTTTTAATTCACGCCCGCTGCAGCTCCTTCACCAAGGTTCTTCTGCTTGTTGCAAATTGATCAAGTCACTTGTCCGCTGAATTCAGCCGTCTGCTTTTGACTATTTGTAATTCTAAGAAGCAATCACTGGAGAGCTCCATTCTTCAACTGATCCAAATGCCACGAGCTGTGCATAGTATCTTCATGCTTGTATATAAACGTCAGCATATATAGGTATTGTCACTTACACATAATTCAGTCAATGAGTGTGCCGTGTCAAGCTGCTGTCAATCATGCACCGAAAAAAACAGCCTGAGGGCGGGTTTTGGAGGTCATGTTACAGCAGGAGGTCGGTCTCGAACGCAGTAATGAAAGCAGAATAAGCAAACTATAATGCAATCAGTTTCTCATAAGTGCTGCTCATTAATTGTTCAGACTAATCTGATTACAGCGACAAGACCTGCGGAATGATACCATCCGATGAAGATGGTTTGCATTAGTCGTACACCTATTCTCTCTTTTTTCTTCTTTCTATCATTTACAATATCTTGATGTCTTCATTTCGGTGCTGGTGAGTGTGTGTGTGTGTGTGTGTGTGTGTGTGTGTGTGTGTGTGTGTGTGCCACTGGAAATCTGGATAACCTTTCAGATGATAATCTTTTCCCCCATGACTCACACATTTCCCAATGCTAGATTATGCTAATGCAACATTTGAGCCAGTAAATGAGAAAGAGACAGTGGGCAATGTTTTTTATGTGAATTGGTGGCGCGTGACTCCAAAATGTAGCTGATGAAGACAATGGCAGAGTGAACACGGGGCGGTTACTATGTATAGTCATTTTTGTAGCCGAGGTTGCACATTTGCATTGCAGCAGATTCTTTGTCTTGTTCCACGAGGATAACGTCTCAAGCAATAGTTTGCTGAAGTGTTAAACTGTGTCCAGATCCCAGACAAGCCCTTACATGAAAAATCTTTGTTGGTGAAATAAAGTGTCTGTCTTCATGAGACAATTAAATCCACACCTGTGAGAGAAAAATCTGTTTTAAGTCTGTGTGTTGTAACGGTTGCATGAATCAACTGCTCCCTAATAACCCTTGTTTCCATGACTGTCACGTTGGATTTGTCTACACTGCAAATTCAAAGTGCTTTATTGCAGGTGCAGCTTATACATGTTGGAAATGAGGAGATAAGGCATGCAGCTGTGGCAACTGTGGTTGAGCACACAGAAGCAGTGCTGGAGGGAATTTATTGACAGGTGTTTGATAGTGTAAAGCTTGGAGAAAATCTGCGGAACCTCAGGCCAGTGTTCATTCTTTGGCTTGGCCGACCAACACCTGAGAATATTATCTGGTGCTCGTTAGCGTTCTCTCTTCAGCCAGTCATTTACTTAGCATTTCCTCAATGTTGCCTTGGGACAACACCGGGCAGTCTGGCTTATTTAAAGTGGCAATCTTGAAGAATGTAATTTAAACAAATGTGTGTTAAGTCTCTATATCTTCTGCCAAAATGTGCTACCGCAATGGGGATTCCTCATGAAGTAGTCGCAGGAAATGCAATGTCTCTGTCGGTGAGTTTGACACTGACCGCTATCGTTCATCAAAAAGGCTTCTTACAAAACAAGACGGCCATTATCTGCCTTTTTTGACAGTGGATCAGTTTGAAATATTACAGGCAGTAAAAGAACAAGACTGAGCAGCCACAGTGGCCTGTTATATGAAGAGCTGCAGGCGACGGGCTGCACACCTCCAACACCTCAGCGAGGTAACCGACTACTTTCCCTTTCACAGAATGATAGAGAATGGCCAATTATTGCCTGACTTCTTCATTAATATCAGATGCCCCGAGTATTCTGGCACAGACTGTATGAAACACATTTTCTGTTAGCGCCAGTAAATAAGTTGTTGCCAAATCAACCAGGACTGAACTCTTAACTGCCACTTTAAAACTGAGCTGTGGGTATTTGAAAGCTGCGTAGAGCTGCAGAGTTTGTTGTTCTCAGTGTGATTTAAAAGCAACAGCAACTCTTACAAGACAGAGAATCAATGTTCAACCAAGAAGCTTTAAAAAGGTGCTCAATTCAAAATTCAGAGCACTTCTATTGCCTCCACACGGCCTCTTATCATGGTCGGCTTAGCCGGCGGCTCACAGCTAACGGTACTAGCGGTGCTAATGGTGCTAACGGTGCTAACGGCGCAAACAACATCAACAGTGCTGACAGAGCTAAAAGCGTTTACCTGAGGGGGAACCGCTCGGTAGGCGCTCCTCTCCCTTGATGGCGTTATCAGCTGTAACAGCTGTATGAGAGCAGTGCAGAGCGCCGACCATGAGCTAGCCGGTAGCCCACGCTACCATTTACTAACATGCACTAAAAGGCATGTGCAGCCGGTAGGGCTGTAAACAAAAAACAGAGAAGCTCTAATTAAAACACACACAGAGGGAGAGTGACCTCATTCTCTGCTCAGGTACAATACTCCACTTGATCTTTAGCAAAGAGTTGTTTGCTGCTTTAATAATGCTCTTAAAGTCATATAGAGAACCTTTAGCGTTCAAGAAAATACCAACACATACCAACCACATTTAAATGCGACACCTGTTTCATTGTCCCACCCTTGCGCTATGCCAGCTGCGCAGGGCACCGAAATACCAAACGGACAAGCAGGTGCGTTTCAAGGTCACCAAAATGCCAACGAGCAACCAGACCTGCAGCTTTTCGTGGCGCTACGAAAGCTGCAGCCCAGATATGTAAAGCGAGTCAAAGAGACACCGCAGTATCTGTAGCTAATGCATGTGAACATGCGTGTTCGTCGGTAGTTTGTAGCGTTTTCACAGAGTCGAATCCGTCCGTACAGTGTTCCCATGCGTAACCCTGTAAGCCGTCCTATCTGTGAACATATGCACGCCCCTAAATCTGGACGAGGAGAGTAGTTTAATTATAGTCTGATTATGCCTCAACATCTTCCCCTCTTTTTTTCCTTCTTCCACCGCTTTCCATATTACAAGGCCTCTTGTTCCTTATTAATGAGATGCATTAAAATGGAGAGCCTACCCCCCTCCCCCCCCCCCCTCACCATCACCCATATTTCTTCCCCTGAATTTTAAGGCATCGCATACGTTCACCCCGCTGCCTGTTACCGATTGTCCTCCAATTCATATTCTGCAGGCGTCGCCCCTGCAATATCCACACACTGCACTCCATACGATCCCCGAAGGAGCCTGAATACCAGTTCATCACTAGTTAAAGGAAACAATTTGTGTGGCGGCTGGATGGATGGTACACACTGTGGTTTTGAGGTTCAAGTACTGTAATAATTATGTTTTAGATACGCAGCCACGGAAACTTGGCGTGAAGCCAGAAACGTTAAAGCTACTTTAGAGGAACTTTCTGTGAGATCACGACGACGATGCAGAACAATTACCTATTTGGTGTAAGTGAAGCATTCTACCCTGACTAGGCTGTTAACAACCTTGCAAGTTCCCCGGCCATAGAAAGTAGTTCATCAGGAGTTTTCTACCTCGTCTGACGCAGTGTTTATTCACCCTTTCATTAGATATCTTCACACCTCAGCTGCAATTTTAATCTCCCATAATCCTTGAACACACAAATGAGTTTCACTCACATCACATGATGGGAAACTTCTGTTCGTTTTCTGAGGTAAGTCCCTTGCCCCATTAACATCCCTCCGAATGCACTGTTGTGCAAAAGCTTTGTTTGCTCTCGGTTCAGTCGCTAACACCATCTAGCCAGCCACCTCATCAAATACGACTGTATTTACCTTAGAGGAGATGAGGCGAGACAGGTGGGGATGATCAGCTCCCTGGCTGATTAGCCGCGATGTGATCTTACTTTCAAATGAGCTGAGACTTAATGAGTATGTAGGGGGACTTAGCAAAATGTGTACTTGTTTTATTTAAATTTAACTCTAAGGAAGGAAAAGTTAGTCGGGCGTAGCGCAGTCCAGGATTTCTGAAAGTCACACGAAAATGCTCGCTTGCCAGTTTTTTTGAAGATGGTGAGGGAGATACAAAAGATAGACTGTGCCCGATGTTGTGATTGCGAGAAAAAGTCCCATCTTATCTGCAGGTATTTTTCTTTGACGGAAACAAACATCATATTTTTTTTTTGGGAGGGGGCAGATTAATCATTTCCCCCCCCCCCCCCCTCTCCCCTTCTTGCAGCGCCTCATCTTTAATATCTCTCCTCTTCTCAGTATAGCCGTTCCACGCTGTCAGCCAATTTCTGGCTATCTGCTGCCCAAAAGTGTCTGTGCTTGGCTGATTCTACTGATAAGAGACTGAAGGCCTGCTGTCCACATAGGAGGAGGAGGAGGAGGAAGAGAGGGGAAGGGGGGGATTGAGACAGAGAGAGAGACTGGGAAACCGAGAAAGGATAAAAATAACACTATTTGGGTATTATTTGCAAAGAAAAGCTAGCTGGGTTGGTGGCTTGAGACCTAACTAGCAAGACACTTACACACTTCTAGCCTCAACTCAAGTGTATACACATTACGTTATGTAATTATGTTCCAGTGA
Source organism: Leptoclinus maculatus (assembly GCA_032191485.1). Taxonomy (NCBI): domain Eukaryota; kingdom Metazoa; phylum Chordata; class Actinopteri; order Perciformes; family Stichaeidae; genus Leptoclinus; species Leptoclinus maculatus. The sequence continues at coordinate 20,464,577 of JAVDOI010000014.1, read as the reverse complement.
TGTTTGAAAGAGCCCCCATGAGGTACTTGACTTGTCAGAAAGGAGGACTACTTCATAAAAACTACTTTTTTTTTCTTCCTCCCCAGTCACGGGCTGCTGATACCGTATCAGTGGAGGAAGATGAATCATTTGCATTTACATCAAATGGTGATGAGGGGAGTGGGAGAGGCAGTGTTGGAGAGAATGAGGGAGGGTTTAAGGTCAAGTTGTACTTCATAGAGGAGACACTAATCCCCTCTGGGGGGAAAGAAAGGAAGCTACCCTGGAAAGTACAGAGCTGGAGGAGGGGTGAGGACGGGGGTAGATGAACATAGTGGAAGCGTATTTAACTGCTGGCACCGGAGCTGTGCTGGAGGAGACGTGGGAACAGAGTATATGTGTATGTATGTATGTATATAAACATACATACACACACATTCAAACAGTAAATGTAGGTTCAGGGTCACGGGGCAAGAGTAAAGCAATAAGATGCATGAAAAGCCAGAAGGTTGAGAGTTAAGGTTGCTTGCACAGAGCACAGCATGGAGTCTACACTAATGTGCATATATCTGGAAACACCTTTTACACGTAGAAAGGTTTCCATTTGCTAGATTAAGGTAACTTTCTGCAAATTCTCTATTCAAAACACCAAAACAAATGAAAACACCTAAGTACCTTTCTTTTTTTTTAACCAACAATTCTGCAAAATCGCATTTTTAAATCAAATGTTAACTTTTTTAAAAGTCTGGCTACCCTACAGTACAGTCTCTTTAAATTGCACCTTTAAGGAAAGGAAGAGATTGTGGTAATTGTTAGTGAAAATGCAAATGTAGATTGCAGATCACATCCACCACACTGACCTCCAAACCCTGGTCCACCTTGCTACATATGAAGCACACATCTCTCTGGACACTGAGATATTTCCCTTTAGTTAGTTTGTGCTTGGTAAATAAATAAAAATAATGATAATTGATGAGTGGGGGATGAAAACGTAGATTAGTGACAGAACATTCAACAATCTTGGTAGATAACAGTACAGTAAGTTGGCTTTGTGTGTGAAAGGTTTGCAATCTCCCAGTATTCGTTTTTTCCTCGTCCACACTGCATCGTGAGACCAGAATCTTCAGATTCATTCACTTTGGAAAGCATTTTCAAGAACCTCTGTTTTTGAGAAGGGGAAAATGACCGGCCTACTGTGGATGGAAAGCTAATGACTGAGAACATGATCAAAATCTTAAAAAGAGATTAAGCTTTCTGTTTGAACTGCAACCCTAAATCCCCCCCCCCCTGTGTGTTTGATGCCAACACAGGGTTTACTACAAGGCTGGTACACAACCTTTGGTGGAGCAAAGAGCATAGATACACACACTCGCGGACACAGACCAGTGTGCATGCTGTGAGCAGTCTGTGCCCTTTGCTGAGGTTCCCCGCTATGCTACACGGAGCCCAATGCTCTTTTCTCTCCCCACGTCCCCCACTGCTCACACATAGATCTCTTTAATGACTGCCAAGAGATCAGATCTCTATTTATCAGACAGACTTTCAGAATAAACAGCTTCGACTGTCTTTACCGAGTGTTTGAGGATCAAATCCTCGGCTCACACATGGATGCATAAAGAGAATTTGCCCGCAGTGACAGATTATCACACGCACTTAAATCTCCTATCAAACGTGACCCTGCTGAGAAACAAGACATGCAACAGTTAATGCTGTTATAAGGTATAGTGATATGTTGTGTGTTGCTCCAGTTAGCTGGATGGAATACCAATCCATCATTGGGCATTTTACTTTCAGGCTAAAAATGCTAATGTTTCAGTCAAGATGCACAGAACCACAGCCAAACGCATCAAAAGAATAAAAAGCGAGGAAAAGCCTGAATCATTTTTCAAGTTAAGCTTTGAAAATGGCCCAGAAACACAACCATTCATCGTAGGATACATTGCCATTGCCGTGCATACATATTCTTTACTGTGAGTGATTCTGTACCATACCATGTATGTGGGGTTAAAGTCTATGAAATCTAATTAGAGGCCAGTCACACTGACATCACTGACATAGCGATCGTTTCCACGTTATCGTCATGGAAACTTAACGCCGAGCATCGTCTCCCTCCGATCTCCGTGGAGACGAAGAAAAAAAACCGAGGGAGGAAGACGAAAAGAAGAAAAAATAGCCACAACATCATCATCTTCATCATCATCATCATCATCAAGAACACCGACCAGAACCATGTTCTGAATGCATTCCAATGCTGTTTAATTAAACAATATCATAATCACCCAATAATGTAAAATGAATGAATGATTTTGAGGCCCAAAGATAATGAACACACCTCGGTCCACATGGACGAAGAAGGGATTTCTGGTACATATGTCCCCACTATTCATGAGACTGAGCAAACAGCCGGTTGATCGTGTTAACTGGTGACTTTCAGCGACTGTGGTTGCCCATAGAAACTGATGTAAATGTAAAAGATTGATTGAAGGCTTTTACAAGGACCCCTACATGTTCTGTTTGTGTTTTCAAAAGCTGCAGTCACCTCGAGCAGCCACGAACGCATTCAGCTGAGCATCACTCATTCAAACGAAATACCGGTGGTGTCAACTCTGAGTCTATGTTGTGTTATGTTGAGTCTATGATAAGGTCATTCTAAGTATCTTTATGACTTGAATGCTCGTAATGTCTCACTGGTGTAACGTTGCATTAATAGCACACAGATCTGGAAAGTCGGTCTGTTTAGGTTGCATTCGCAAGCATTACCAAGCGGTGCGTTCACACGTTGTCTACAAACTGTAAAAGCGTCTGGATGACCGGAAGGAGAGCTTCGTCCGCATCCTTTGGGAGAAAAAGTCAAACACGTTTTCCCCCAGGGTTGTCCCTCGTCCCTCGTTGGTAATCTTCATAGATAGGATCTCAAGACACAGATGGGGGGGGTAGAACGTCCAGTTGGCTTCACCGCTCTTTACAGATGATGTGGTTCTGTTGGCTTCTTCAGACCATGACCTCCAGCATGCACTGGGCCATTTTGCATCCAAATGTGACGCTGTCAAGATGAGAGTAAGCGACTCCAAGTCTGAGGCCACGGTTCTCTGACGAGTGGATTGTTCGGAAGTGCGTCGTTCACGAGTGAGAGTAAAGTGGAGCGTGAGATCGGCAGGAGCGTTGGTGTGATGTCAGCAGTAACATGGAACAGTGTACCATGGACTGTTTTGGTGAAGAGAGAGCTAAAGGCGATGCTCTTGATTTACCAGACGACGTACGTTCTAACCCTCACCTGCTGTATGACCATGAGCTTTGGGTAGTGGCCGGAATGACTCACACTTAGGATATGGAGCTCAGACATCCAGGAGGGAGCTTGGGGTAGAACCACTGCTTTGCGTCAAAATGAGTTGAGGTGGCAGGGTGCATCTGATCAGGATGCGTCCTTGGCCGCTCCCTGTCGGGGGTTTCCAGGCCTGGCGAACTGATAGGAGACCCGAAACACGGTGAAGAGATTATTTATCTCATCTGGATTAAGAATGCCCATCGGAGGAGCTGAAAGACATTTGCTGGGGAGCTGCCCTTCCCCCTGGAAAAGCAGCAAAAAAAATGAATGGATGGACTTCTCCTCCAGTGCTACAGATGCAAACTGAGGCTAAGCTGCCTTCAAGTCCTCTCATTCCCATTAAGCTGCTGCCTATCAGCCAATTAGGTTGTGACTAATCAATTAAAATCCAATCATTGTCAAGCGCCATAACCAATCAGCTTTATGATGGAAGGTCTAAACATCAGTGCGATGTCACTGCCTGTTTCTGTAGAGATAAAAGAAGAAGGTGGGCGAGGAAGGAGAGGAGAGAACAGAGAGGTCGCTCCCAAGGACTGGTAAGATGTAGCCGGGCTAATGACAGACGATAAGAATCAAGGATAAAAACAACCTTGATGAATATGGTAATGAAGGTGCACACGAGCTGTATCAAACTCTTCTTCTACCAAATTACCTTTTTCACACCCACCTTTTTTTTTCCCACAGATGTTATGCTGCCAACACTTTACAACAACATAGTACATTTAGGGGCGGGCCTTGTTGTTTTCGAAACGGCGTAAAGGATCAGAGGTTTTAGCAGGACACTGATCCACTAACATGCCGGCTTGTACAAGATACTCCGAGGAGCAACACACAAACACACAAAGGGAGTAAAGATGAGAAGGAGTTCAAGAAAGAAAGAACTTTGCCATTGTTCTATGCACATTGTGCGGAGGATTTCCGGGCCGCTTTGATTGTTCTTAACGAGATTAACGTTTCGAGGAACCCTAACGAGGGTGCGCTGTTAATGAAGGCAGATCAGATAAGAGCAATGCGGGGAAGATTAAATACGGGGGGAGGGCTGGGATAGAGAAACAAGAGAAGAATGTTGGGCTCTGCAACTGGATTTAAGTTCCGTCTATGAGGAGAAATATGTGTATTTTAATGGCATCGATGTTAATAAAACCAAAAGGTAGCGTTAACACTCCCACTCAATTATATTTCGTGGGGAACCATAAATGCGGCGTGCCGTGAAGTGTTAATGCTAAAAAAAAAGGAGCCTGTGTGTGTGTGTGTCATTAGAACTGGCGAGAGAGTCTATTAGGTAGGTGGGAGTTGTGAAGGTAATCCCCTTGATACCTCTGCTGCAGAACCAAATCACTTTCTCTCCCTTTCTGTCTCTCATTCTCCTCATCCCTCCATCATTTTGTCTTATCACTGCAGCGGCCTAACGATGATGAAGCTGTGGACTCAGCAGAGGAGTCAGAGGAGCATTACCTATGTTGCGCACACACACACACACACACACACATCTGGTGTAATGGTTCTGTGCCGAAGCAGTGGGTTTATGCTTTAGCTATCAGCGCTGCCTAATAGCTCAGTTAGAGCAACAGTGATTGGTACGGTATTGGTTTGTGTGTCTTTGGTGTTGCATGTGTGTGCGAGAGGATTCCTGCAGCAAACGGGCACCGAGTCCGAGTCGGCTGACAAGGCCTCGGTGCTATAGTGATGGGTTGGACCTGAACCTAATGTGGTAGCGGGGCTGCAGCCTCACCATCACATACATGTCCTTCGAAAAATCAATTCATCCCTTCGGACAAAGAAAAGAAGCTTAAGTGGGAAAGGGAGGAAACAAAAGACAACGGCAGACAGCCAGAGAGGCAGAGTTGTTAGGTGAGGTGAGGCCTTGATGCACAAAGCAGCTCCGGCAGAGAAGAAAGGCCGAACATGGGACACTAAACCCCTAAAAAATGACAAAATTAGCTTTAGCTGTAAAATATTCTGCTTACTCTCAACCATCACTGTAGCATTATGAATCCAAATTAAATGTATTCCGAGTCCTATTTCCGCTATAGAGCTTTTACTCGCACAGGGTCATCACTTTTTTGATCGGTGCGGTGATATTGAAATTAATGACAATTTAATCTAACCATTTGGCTGTACCTCTGCAGTCTAGATGGTGCTTTGGGGGCCACCAGTGGTTCACAAAAGCTAATTAATGATCCTGCAGGTTTTCTAAAATTGCATGTTGTTTGGTTCACTAACTGAATGATTCTGCTTTTCCTTTTTACCATCTCTGTGCAGGCGTATACTGGTTCCGTAGAAGACTTTGGGAGTTCACCCAGTTCAGCCTCGTCTGAGCCATTGCAGATTCTCAGTAATCTTTTCCAAATGCCAAAAACGCAGAGGTCAAGTCAGAAGTTTACAACCCGGAGCCTCAGAATAAATACAGTCTCTGCCCACCCAATGGTGTTCATTTGATATGAATAGTGTGGAAAACGTCCTGGTAAATCACTGTGTGCAACGAGCAGTGCCGTGTTAATGACTCCATAACTTAAAGGAGACCTGACACCCATTCCCATACTGCGCTTCTTCCACCCATATACATATATTAACGCTTTCAATTATTTAGCGGCATTGTCATCCGCCAAGGACAAAAGCCGCTTCTGTGAATAGACGAATCGTCTCCGACAAACAAAAGGGAAGACAGAGAGCCGCCCATGCTGCTCACTCCCCGCAGCAGCTGCACAAGTACGCATGAGCTCATGCAACAGCGAATGAAAACAGATTTAGGCCAGAAGAACAGCACTATGCATCCGATAAAGTCAAACACTTAAGCAAACGCACACCGCAAAAACCTGCACCAGGCGCCACCATTGTCTCCCATTAAGACCTATGAAATCTCATTAATGTGCATTAGTGTGTTTGAGTGGGGATTTGGGTGGCGAGAAGATTGAATTAGGACCTAGCTCAGCTCCCCTCAAAGCAATTATTTGTCTTCCATCAGCTTATTAAAAAAGGCAGCAGTCAGCGAAGATTACAGTGCGAGGAAAACACTGGTGGCGGCGTGTCACTCTGGTCTTTAGGGAGAGGACGGTTACAATTGTTGTCATCCTGTTGTCCCTTAATGAGTGGGAATGTGATGATCCACGGAAAGTGTGCTCACGAGTCAGCAACACAATCTGGGGAATGAAATCTGCAGTTCTGTCTCTTTCTTCTGCTCTGCGTGTGTGTGTGTGTGTGTGTGTGTGTGTGTGTGTGTGTGTGTGTGTGCGTGTCCGTGTCCCCAGGTCTCCAGTGCTCGCTGGTAGTTCAGCTCTGTCGTCTGTATCCTGGGGGAGTCTTGCTTGGTCAAACTCTGTGCGATATATTGACCAAGTACTCAGAAAAGTGTATGTGTGTGTTAGGGCGAGAAAGAGGGAGAAGGGCTGTCGATATCTCAGTGTGCAAATACATAAAAAAAAACCTGTATGTCTGCAAAAACGTAAATATATCTTTGTGTGTGTGTGTGTGTGTGTGTGTGTGTGTGTGTGTGTGTGTGTGTGTGTGTGTGTGTGTGTGTGTGTTTGTGTGTGTGCGACAGAGCAGCAGGAAGCGGCATCAGTCCATAACAATAAGCCAGATTCATATCGCACAAGCCTCTCCAAATGACACCAAGAGGGTCTTCTATCACACAAGGACACACACCCGGAGGACACACACACACACACACAAACACACAAACACACAAACACAAGTAAATCGGATGATCTGGATGAAGGCGAGATGGTGATGAAGAGAGAGAAGGTCACAGTCAATGAGAAAGCAACACAATGGAGAAGAATGACCGGCGACAAATCCAGAAATAGGACTGTCAAGGATAGGCGGCAACCTCCGGCTCTAAAAAGTGAACCCAGCGAAGAAGTGCCTCAAACTTTCATTCTCTCTACTGACCAGCAGGGGGCGACTCCTCTAGTGGTTGTATAGAAGTCTATGAGAAAATGACTCTTGATTTATTACCTCAGTAAACATGAGTTTATGGTCTCAATCTCTAGTTTCAAGTCTTCTTCAATACAGCATGATGTTCATTTAGTAGATTATGGTCCATGTAGAGTCAAACAGACCATAAAGCAGGGGATGCTTTAGGGGCGGGGCTACCCGATGATTGTCACGTCGCAACCACAACTTTAACCCTTTCACAGTGTTGTAATTTAACATTTTGGTTGCTTAAAAATGTCTTAGTCAGCGTACATTTGCACTTGGCTCCACCCTCAAGATGGCGGCGGCCAAAATGCCAAACCCTATAGGCTTCAAAAACGGAAGGCTACAAACCAATGGCTGCCGTAACCGTGAACACATCCACTTCATATATGTATACGGTCTATGGTAAAGGAGTGACAGGTCACAACTAACCCGAGCAAACTGGTGGTAAACATCGGAGAGAAAGCAACAAGAGAAGCAGAGACAGACGGAGACAGTGGAGCGCTTTGAGATTATTAATAAAACATTTTTTTTAAAAGTGGCAGAGCGAGTGCTCCATTCAACCTCAGCATCATGTGAACAAATGCTTGTATGTGCGGCTGCGGGAGAGAATGCATCAGTTGCTTTGAATAGTATTTGGGTATTTGAAATTGAAAAAAGAAACCCAGATGGATTGTGCTGTTCACAGCGAGGAAGCCATCAGCTCTGTGACCTTTCTGACCCTCCTCTCAATGGCCACCGCTGTGCCATCCACCAGACATTTTTTTTAGATTTAAATGTCAGGAAAACATTTCTTCAACGTCCTTTTGACAGCATGTCTACCTGGACAATGGTGCCGTGATAGCCCTCAAGAGACAAACAAACCCAGCAAGCACAGATTAGATGTTGCCATACAGCGGTACCTACATCACAGCTGAAGACACGTGTAACTGCAAACGACAAAAATGAGTCCACAGCCTAATTGCCTCTCTGAAATCTCTCAAAAGCTGTTTTGGAATTTTTTTTTTGCGTCGACCACCTCCTGCGCGGCCGCCTGTCGAAATCATTTTACGTCTCAGTTTTTTTATTTTTTATATTGCACGTATAACAGAGAGACGGATCATATGTTTGGGAGTAGTGGGCTGATAGATAAGATGATATGAAAGTTCTATGGCAACGGGTGATAAGTCGACTAATTGCAACACTCTCAATCCACCAGGAGGCCTTGAACTGACCTGACATGTGAGCGTGTAGTGTGTAAGTGTTGCAATATATATGGTTAAAAAGTGTTTCTCTCCTCCTCCCATGCACGAACATTACTGCCACTTCAATTACAGATTCCAAATATTGATTAATTCAGCACAAATGAGGAAAACGAATCCAGTTGGGTGTTATGAAGATGCTCTGATTTGATTATGCCCGGGAATCAAGAATATAATGAATGGAGATTTGCTCTTTTCTATGCATAGCTAACGATGGCACTAATTTCTGTCGACGTGCACAAATAAACAGAAGGAAGAAGCAGGAGAAGAAGAATGTGAGAAGAACATTCTGTGAAATATTGAGCGGGGTATCTCTAAGCATCAATATTCAGAATGAAACAATTGTGTAATCTCTTCTTCAAAATTAAAAAAAAGCAAATAAAGCGCAGTCCAAAGGCTTGATTGGTCGAGATTTCTAATTAAACATGAGTCAGACCAAACATAAATCGCTGAAATCACCCACAACAACACGGCGACTTCTCAGGTTGAAATGACCAATTGCGTTTTTTATGAGGCGTGTGCTTTTGTGCCAGTGCATGTAATTATAGTTCCTCTTATGAGGCATAGACAGCTATTGTTATTCACACTCGCACACCGCATGTTCTACTGTACCCTCTCTGCATCACTGAATCGTGAAATCGACTCATCAGTAATAGGTAGAGAGAAAGAGAGAGGGAGAATGGAGGCGGCGAAGGACAGAGAGGTAAAATAACGCGCAGGAAGATAGAGGATGGAGGAAACTATAGAAGAAATAAAAGAAATGGAGGCAGAGCGGCGAGCTGGATGATAATACGGCGTATTGTGATGCTCGGTTCCTTTTGTGAAGGCAAGCTGTATTACAGGCTGCAGGATAAAGGGCGAGGTACAAAGAGAGAGGGCCATGCCTCAGACATGGCTGAGTATATCAAGGATGGTATTGGACGCCAGGTATCGATCGCGGTATGCATCAGCTCAGCTCTAGAGAGTTGATCAGACGCCCTGGAAGACGCCCAGCACACACACACACACACACACACACACCAAGCTGGCGGCGAGTCAATAGTGAGGAATCAGTCAGTGTGCTAATGCACTGTGGTCCTGGTGTAGGTCTGCATTAGTCGGGTCTTTTCTCAGCTAAAAAGGGGTTTTGTGAACTGGCGCCAAATGGGTCACAAACACAGATCAGTAGATTTAAATGACGTAAAGGTAAAGACCCTCCACTGAGAAATAAGCTAGTGTGACATCACCATTGTTGGACGTTGATAAAATATCATGGGTTAGCTAAATGGTTAAATTATGGAAATTAAAACAACTTAAAGCTACCACAAGGAGCTTTTATTTTGCGTTGTTTTTGGTGGTCCCTGTGGACAAAGGCGGTACTGTTTTGAACATGTCATTGTCAGTTTGGTCAGTTTCCACTGGTTATGTGCATAGTGTCTTTTCAAAATAAACTTCCATGATCACAGGAAATGAACAGGTTTCGCTTGTTACGTGCATACTGTCTCTTTAAAAACGCTCACAAACAGTACAGCGTCTACAGGGGCCGTCAAAATTAGCGCCAGACTCCCGTTAGAAAAACTTTCATTTTACTGCAAACCTTAAAACTCAGTAAACCAACGTTGGAAGTTTTTATTTAAGAGACAGTGTGCACGTAACGAGCGAAACCTGTTCATTTCCTGTCACCGTGGAAGTTTATTTTGCAAAGACACTATGCACGTAACAAGTGGAAACTGACCGAACTGACAATGACACATTCAAAACCAAAAGCCTCATAGTTTGAAGGGGCCAATGACCCTGAGTGTTGAAAGAGCAACTAAACCCACTGAAAATCTGACTCCACAACCCTGTGACCACATAAGGGAAACAGGCTTTAAACCTTCAACCAGAAAGCACAGTCAAAACCATGACTCTCTTAACCGTCCATTGCACTATATCACCGTCAACCCGACGACAACATCCACCTCCACAGCCATTTCATCTTCCGATCCCGTTGGAGCGGCAGTGGGCAGTCCCAATTTCCTTTTCATTTCGCCTCCATCAGCAGAGCTTTTGGCGTCCTGAGTGAATACCATTTGATTGAAGGGATGTAATCAGGCAAATAAATGCTCATTGTGCTCCTTCCCCGCCTGTCAGCATTACAATTGCAAATATAGTAATTTGAGGACGATTTATTCCATAATGTACACTTGTTTCCTTGGTAAAAAAAGAAAAGAAAGTACTTTCTGCCAAGCTTAGGTCTTTGATAGGAGACCGAATAGACAATGTGTTAGAATTTCATTACAGCTGGGGGGGGGGGGTTTGCAGCTTATCGCAGTTTTTTTTTGTTTTTTACTCTGCTGCAGCTATAGAAAAATCTTACAAGACAACATGTCCGGCTTTCTTCATTAGTTTGTTGCAGCATATTCCTATTTTATGTCATCTTATTTACATTTCTCACCACCTGTCCAGCTCTCACACCTCCATTTCTTTCTTTTTCCCCAAATCTTTCACTTTACTTACATGCCACTGGAAGAATGTCTACTTGGTCCAGTCGGGTCTCTTTCTCATTTGCTCTATTAGGACTCAGAACTGACATGAGGGAAACATATGAGGGGGGGGCAGATGATTTGTACAAATAGCGCCAGAGTACATAAAGGCCTAAAATGATGCTTCCTGCAGATGCACAAAGGCCCGCCATGCTGCCGGCGATGCACAAACACAATGCACGCACAAGCTGCTGATGGTGTATTGAGAGAGGCTAAATATTCGATTCCTGCAGGATTTCTCAATCGACCCCTAGAAAATGTCACATATCCATGAGAATGCTCGCTGTAGGAAGTGCTGATATATAGGTAACCGTGCGTCGGTTGGTGAGCGTGTGTGTGTGTGTGTGTGTGTGTGTGTGTGTGTGTGCGGATGACGGTTTAGAGAGTGGTCATCCATCAGCCCCAGGACAGGGCTGTGGATGGTGATTATAGCACAGGGGGGGATCAGTTCTCCTGATTGATCTACCGCTCTCCTACCCAGGTCACAGTTCAACAATGACCATTGCACACTTTTCACCGGCAAAAGTCCACAGCCAGAGCCATAAATCTATAGCGTGCCTGCGCGTGTTTATTAGTATTGCGTGTGTGTGTGTGTGTGTGTGTGTGTGTGTGTGTGTGTGTGTGTGTGTGTGTGTGTGTGTATTTTGTATTAGCGTGTCAGACTTTCCTCACCCAGATTTTCCGCCGACGCTAAATAATTCAGCAAATACTGCTCTCTGCTCTGGAAATATTAGATGAAATATTGAAATGTTGAAATTGCAACACAGAGCAGCAGAAACAAGACAGACGACACAGAAGAGAAGAGAGAGGACCAGACGAGAGAAAATAACTTTCAATAATATGGACTTTCTCCAATATCATATCTTCAGCTCTCAAAAACAAAAAAAAGATAAAATAATATCAAGCTAACATAATATAATAGCTCATCTCTGGTCTGTGAGCGCATACATTTGAATATCTAATACGCAATCATGTGAGTAGTGTTTACCATGTGGCCTCATTTTGGGGACCCGGTGAAAAATGAGATGATTTATGTATGAGTAAAATTCTCAGTGCACATAAATGAGTACATTGTGCTCTGATTATTCAGCTGTAGCCGTTAATGCTGTTAATTGGTTATTATGTTGTCTATTGTAAGCCGTTATGTGTGCTCTATTGTACTGCGCTGGCCTTTGAATTTAATTTCCCTCGGAATCAAATCGTCGTCCCCTCCAGGTTTTGGCCCAAAGCAGCAGCATGCCGTTGGGGTATTTTCTGCCGTGTAATACGCGTCTTGACTCCTGTTGTGGCTTTGCTCCGGTGCTACGAGAACCTTAAATGCATCATGGGGGATTTCAGGGTGATTTGGGTGAAAGCTGCTCGGCCCTTTGATCTACCTTCGCTCTGTCCTCATCAGTCTCTTTGTTTATCCCCCTCTGAATCTAAATCAGTCTCTCTCTCTCTCTGCCTGCCTCTCATCTCCCTCCATCCATCTCATTCGCTCTTCTTTTTCACACCGGCATCTAGGAGTGGGCACCACTGCCAGATAGCCAGCCCCCTCCCCCCCCCCCTCCCCCCTGGCCTGGCCTGGCCTGGCATCATCATTTTTGCCTTTGACACATTCAACCTCGGGCACTAGCACTCACTCTGTGCCACTCTCCTTCCCTTAATCTCCCTCCCTCCCCAAACCTCCTATATCATGTCTTCCGCACCAGATTTCATTTTTTCCTCCAGCTGCTGCCAGATGTTGGCCCCCTCTAACACTTGTGTCTGATCCTCTCCCTCTCGCCCCATGCAGAACTTTCTCCCTGCCTATCAGCCTCCTTTATCTCCCTTCCCTGCACCCACTGAAACAGACAAGTGCTTCACATTTACTTTACAATAACACTTATCTCCTCCTCCCTCCTCTATCACCCTCATACGCTCTGATCAATAACTCTCACATAGCAAACAAACAACAGCAGCAGCCAAACATTTGCCAGGCTACAGTGCACAGTGGTGTTTTTCCTCACAGTCTAATGCAATGACTAATTGGATTTAGAAATTGATTCGGGGGGTGGTTGGGGGGGGGGGGTGTCGAGCAGTTTGGGGAGAATTAGGAGTAAACTGAGGGATAGAGATGGATGCCTTAAATGGAGCAGGACCCACGAGCACACTTCAGGCAGACAACTCAAGCTGTGCTGCTACACCAACTCATGATGCCGCTTATATATAAAGATCACCTCCAACCCAGCATGTCACCCGTGACCTCGAAGGTTCACCTGGAGGAAGTTCATTCTGGTCACCTCCCCCGCTCTCTCCTGCTATGAGCTCTGCGTATTCGTACCGGTAGTGACATGTCGGATTGTCCAAAACCCGCTTCCTCCACACTGTTCTGACGGGGAATAAGGGACTCTTCGTCCAAAACACTGCTGTGACTTTCCAGGAACCATCAATCCACTTCACACTGGCAAGGTGTGAAAACGGGAAAAAAAAGAAGTAAGCACATAAGTGCTTTGCAATAAAACAAGCCGAAACATAAAAACTCAACAAATAACCAGCAGAGACAAATAAATAAACCAATAAAACGCTATTTGGAAAAAGCGAGTTTTCAGAGGAGTTTTCAACGTCCAGGAGCCTGAATCTGTCATCTTTGTGTTTGAGTCTAGATTTTTGGAGCAACAAGCCACTAAAAGGTCAGACGTAACTTGTCGTGCAGCTCTTAAAGCTAGTTGTGGTAACCTTGAGAAACAAGCAAGCTACATTTTGAAACTGATCCAATGGAAAAATCCAGCCCAGGGTTGCCACCTCTGTTTCAGTAGCTCGTAGCACTAGCTCAATCTAGCAAGAAAGTCGCCAAGTCCGCAGCACCGGCAAGCCCGTCCCTTCAGGCCTTCCTCCAAAGCCACCCCCCCCCAAATTATCATTATGGACGCAAACAACGAACATGAACAATGAACTAACGATTGTAAGCACCTCAAAGCTGTTAAACCAGCAGCTTGTGGATCAGGTAGACACGGATCACAGTCCTGCAACAGATACCAGGGACATGTGGTCTTGTTTGTTTCTTCCAGATAAAATCCTGGCAGCTGAGTTTTGAGGATAGATATAATAGAGAGCAGGAAGTTACAGTAGTCCCATCGACGGGTGACGTAGGCGTGAATAACAGGTTTTTGAGAGAGAGAAACAATCTAATCTTTGAAATGTTTCTAAAATGCAGAAAACAGGATTTAACTATAGATTTAACGTGTTTATCTAAACTCAGACTGCAGTCAGTTACAGCTCTTCCCCCCCATTCTTCACACGTCTGCAGTCGAGGGACGATTGTCAGGAAGTGTCTATTTCTTCTTGTTGTTGACACATATAAGTGTGAAAGCTGTAAAGACTTTTGCTTTACATTGTGGTTGAATGATAGGTGTTGTGTTTTTTTCCGCAAATGCTCATTGTTCACATGCAGATACAGCTGTTTCACAGTGGTGGAAGAAGTACTCGTAACCTTTACCCAAGTAAAAACATAGTAGTACGTGCACTCTTCGAGTACAATAGTTTTTAAATCGATACAATGTATATGCTTGACATTGAATAGCATTGCATTGAGACTTTTTTTTTTTTGTTTTAAACAAATAAAATAACAAATCTCTCCGAAATCTTTTTGGCCTTGACGCTGTCTCAAGGGAATCTCTCTCTCTCTGTGTCTTCGATGCAGCTTTTGCCTGAGTTACCTGACTGAATTAATTTCCATTGAGTGTTTATTGTTGTCATCTGTACATGTTTTTGCATGAATAAATTATTGGTAATGGCTTGTTGCACGCTGGGCTTTTGTTGCACTACCAGTTGCGCGGTGAGTGTGGTTGTCGTCATCCTGGCTGTCCGCACAACATGCACCAAAAAAAACAAAATGACAGGAGACTCTCACACTGAGCTGAAATGAATCGAGCGCACATAAATCAGGCAAATAACGTCAATAAACAGCCACACGCTGCGTTTTGCTGTCGTTTATCGGGCGTGGTGTTTTCACACACACACACACACACACACACACAGAGCTCAGCAGAGTGAAGGAGAGACGGACAGCGGAGAGGTGGAAAGTTGACAGCGGCTGCATGAAGGCATCGCGAGTAAAAACACCGTGTGACAGCTGACAAAAATCAGATCGGACTCAAAAGCTCAATATAGCCGTTACTGATGAGTTCAAAGAAGCCTTGATCGGCCCGATCAATATCGTGACATCACTACTGTCATAATAAGGCGGTGGAATAAAAAGTACAATATTTTCCTCTAATGCTATAGCGGGAATAGAAGTAGTAGCAGAAAATGGAAATACAAAGCAAAGTGCAAGTACCTCAAATTACACTACTACTTGAGTGAACGTAGTTACTTTCCCACCACTGCCTGTTAGGCCCGAGTTGGCTGACTGCAATGATCCGTAGGCACATCAAGTGAGGGATAATTTAATTGTATCTCAGCACCTACACTGTCCCCGTGTCTGTGTGGGCGGATGCGAGGTCACTGCCAAGAGTCTCGGTTTGCAGGTAGCAACATTGCGCCGATGGGCCGAAGCGTGTGGATATGGATGTTATTGTCGGGGAGAAGTCTCCTCTTGTACGGCCGTGGTTCTACTAAAAATAGCCACTAATTATATCCAACGCTCTGTGGTGTGAAATGCCAATTGATGAAGAGGGAAGTATATGTGTGTATCAGTTAATACAACCTGTGCTTGTACCAGTGGAGGTGTGTGTGTGTGTGTGTGTGTGTGTGTGTGTGTACAAGGCTTAGAACAAAAAGCCCGTGCATGTCGCCGGTTTGGTTATCCTGCCGGTTTGAAACGTTACCGACAGAACAAGGACACGACACATGACCTTTCACTATCGGTGAGTGTCAGGACGGGGAGGGGTAAGGGGGGGGGGCGGTGTCATTTGGCAGTTGCCATGGCGACGATGGGCCGGTCACAGCTATCTATAGATGCCCAGATTGGCGCCGCCCGTCAAGGGGGCAAATGGGCTTGGTGGTGGAGGCTCTCGGCCTTGTATGGGACCTGGCTCCGAAGCAGTCGACACGCTGGGCGCTGCCAAAGAGGCTTAAGCTGCGTGTGTGTGTGTGTCTGTGTGTGTGTGTGTGTGTGTGTGTGTGTGTGTGTGTGTGTCTGTGTGTGTGTGTTTGAAGCCTAGAGGCAGTTTGTGTGCACCCAGAAGAGATCAAGAAACAGGGTTGTGTATGCTAATTTGTGAGGAATGAAACAGACTATTCTAAGATATGAAAGCCTCAAACACCCGGCTGCCTGTTGTGTACAGTTTTTGGTTCAGTTATTGTGAGAGAATATGAGTCTGATGATGGTAGGAAATAATCCCAGTATGTGTTTTTCTGTGTGAACATTTTACCAAATTTTAACAAATCTTGCCCACAGGCACTTTTCAGATGTTACAAGTCCACCAGGACATGATGAAACTGAGTCTGGTGTTTTTCCAACTCAACCTCCACTGACTGACAGCCTTGTGTGTGCGCTCGTACATCTTATCTTGTTTTCTCCACCATCTCCGTGCTCAGCAACCAAGGGCTGTGTCTACCTGTGTAGGGTGAACGGCTCTGTGATCTCCTGGCATCCATCCTCGAGGCGGCGCTCTGGGCTCACCTACCATCGCCTGCTGCTGACTCAAGCCAAACCCAAAGTTTCATCTGCTCGCCACAACCCTTTTCCCCCGTCTGTGTGAATTCACGCAGGAACACAAGGCACAGAAACCGTCTCGGAAACACACACACACACACACACGCGCACACAATTTCTGGGAAAGCGTATTTTGCTGTATCCACCCATCCCTTAAGTGCACGCTTGAATACAACACAATCTGAGCCAGATCACACACAAACAAGCCATCCATCTTTATCACTTTTTACGAGCACAAATCCTCTCACATTCATATACGTGTAGGTAAACAAGCAACCCATACATTCATGCAGTGACAGAGGGAAATAAATAAATGCCGGGACTGAAATAAATAAATCGAAATGAACAACATGCTCAGATTGCTGATATGTTCAACGCCTCGCTCCTTATCTCCCACCTCACCTGTAAAGAAACATACGGGCTGATTTGCAATTCCAAATGGGAGGTGGAGGGAAAACGAGAAGAAAAAAGATAGGGAGATCCTGGTTGAAGTGTTCACGTGGGTTGTATTCACTCACTTACGTTATCAGCTGCCGTATTAAAGCTGCCGTTTCCCCCTGGTTCTCTAACCTGCTCCCTCCCTCCCTCTCTCCCCCCTGTGGCGCTCCAGCAATCGCGGTCTTCTTGTCAGGCCTATATTGCAGCGCGGGGATGAGATGCCAGATTAATGGGAGCGTCAGGAGTGTGTTGTCATCCCTCCCTCCCTGCACAGCCTGTAATGAACAATGTGCGTGTTCTCTAGACCTGATGGGGAAGCTGAGGTGATAATTAAAAAAATGTTTGCAGAAGGAATCACGGGCGTCCGTCGGGGGGGGGACGCGGGGTTCACAAAGATTGCGCGGCTAAGGCGGCGTAACAAGGCTAGTGGTGACATTTACATTCGCCGCCGATAATTCACAGGTACGACAGTGAAATGATGATAATATTGACCGTCTCATCAGCTGCTGAAGCAGAGAGCGGACTAGTCTTAGCTGTTCAACGTCAAGGACATCAAACGGGAAGACTGTGATGTAGATTAATATCGGCTGATACATAACTGCATCAAAAGACGAAGGCTTGTTAAATAATGTAGGTCGTAAAGTGATTTAAGGTCCCATTAACAGGCAGAGCCGCTGCTAGTTCACGGCGCTATCCTCGCCGCTTTGATTCTCAGCAGGCCACTGGGGCCGGCCATCACTGTCATTTTCCTTATGAAGGGTAATGGGATCAACCATTTGACCTTTCTCATACATTGTAACTTTATTAGCATCCATGGCATCCAGCCATCTCCTCATACTTAGAAACGACTGCTCTTTTATACACACAGGGATGGGTTGAACTTACACCGAGAGGGAGCTCCAACCTGTGATTCATCAGAATGCTTTATCTGATGAGCAAATACACAAACGATGCAGAGTCAGCTTGATTTTTGACCTGAGAGAGAGACCAGACAAGAGAGTGTGTTTGTTTATGAAGCAGAAAGAGAAGTGGAGTAAAGAGGCGACATAAATCTGTTTTACATTTGGCCTTAGTCTTTCACAATATTGTAAAAGAGCTACGGTAATAACCCTAGTCCTACGTAAATCTGTTACTCTTTCATAGTTTTGTAAAAAAACAAGGCTCCCCCTCGAGGCCTGGAGAACTTCAGTTGTGCTGACTGGATATGCAGCGTTGTTTATGCTGCATTTGTTTTTGGGGGTTTGTGTGTTTTTCCTTCTTTTTTTGCATTTGCAGCGTGTTTGCTTTTAATGTATTTGTGTTTGGCTTTCTGCAGCACGGTTGGTCTGGGTTGGTTTCATGTGTTTCTGAATTGGCATAGTTTCTGAAGCTCAGGGACGTTTCTCCTAATGTATGAAAATATATATATTATATATATATATTTATTTATTTATATGTATATATGTTTTCGTTTTTATTTTACACCACATTTGATGTAAAATAGTGTCCGTTAGTATTGTGTAAGTCAGTGGCGGGCCGTGCATTAGCTAGGGTTATTATTCGTTTCTAGGGCTGTAACATATACGTATTCGTATTAAAAATAAATAATCTACACCAAGCAAAATGCAAAAAAATGTCATAATTTCTTCCATATCTTTCAATTTGAACTCTCACTACTCAGACTAAGCCGCTGCTGTAAGTTTGGTTTCACAATAGTCACGTGCTCGCCCACTGACCAATCACAGCACACGCTGCACCCCACAGCAGCGCTGCACCTGAAAACTGAGCTGCACGTAATGCTGACGTAGTTGTGGGCCGCCTAGCCGGCTCTGACACGTCAAAGAATACGCCCAACATGTCAAACTAAAGATCTGATTGGTTGAACACTATGACAATCAATATCGTCCCCATTCATTTAAACGGCACATGGATGCACTTGTGAGTCTGCAGGCCTGGGGCCTCTCTTCTTACCTAGAGACACAGAGGAGAAATCTGATTGGATAAAAGCTCTACTTAAAACAAGCTGCACTGGAAGCAGAGCAACTGAGGAAGACAGTAGCTGTGCAATGAGAAAATAAGATAATGGGAAACATATTTTTATAAATTATAATACATGTAGTGTATTTAAGAAAAATTATAAAATTATAAAATAGCTATAACTTTGTGATTCTGTTTAGGCCAGCAGAGAAGGCTTTGCAGGCCCTGACGGCCCACCACTGGTGTAAGTGTAATTGTGTGTAAGAATCATTCAGCTCAGCGATACAAATTTATATTCCCCGTCGAGGGAACTCATCTGAAATGATTCTGAACTCGTCTGCTGCACTCTTAACCTCGAGGAGCCTTGATAGAGTGCAGCACGGGGATGTGTTGACACTCCCGTAGCCGTGCAGAGAAATCCCAATCACACACCCAACATCAGCACGCAAGACGATGCCGCCAGGAACGCCGACTCCTCACGACTACAAACGTTTGACACCGCTCGACTGTCAGAACCGCACCGTGGTCCGGGTCTCAACACAATTGGTGACACCAATTTAGAAAGATGGATTTGTCTGGGTACTGACAGACACAAACAATCTTTCCAATACCTGTCACACACCGGCAGCAAAACAGTACAGTATACATACGGAATTGAAAAAGCTAAAGAATCGGCAGACACAGCATGCAGGGATCTCACTGGCAGCATCAACGCCTATTCTGTTTTCTTTGTACAACACCGGCGCATGCACACAGACTTGACAGAGTGTCCTCTCTCTATTCAAGGTTGCAGCTACCACTGAGGACACCATTGTGTTTTATTGTATGAATTTTCATCAAGGAAATTGGCAGGTTTATTTCTGGCAGGAGAAGCACTTTACATTTTAGGATTTAAAGTCACACACGGTGGTCTTTGAGGAAGGCTGACTGATGACACTGTTTTTTATATTTTAGGCCAATAAAGAACAACATGACTGTGAAAGATGCAAAAATGCAGGCGTTTTATTCCTGGCGGAGTGGACGAAGCTTTTGGAAAACAACATTTAGACCATCGTTTGAACTAACTGAGGGATACGCGACTGTATCCCCCTTTAACAGATTTAAAAAGAAACATGCTAAACACTGTTTTATTAAAAGGAATACATAAAATGTATCCCAAGAATTTGTTTTACTTTTGTACAACACTTCACAGGCAGACGTTCTTTGATAGAACTGAAGTCCAAGATGGTGGAGGAGGCTTGGCTCTGCTGCTGTGCACTGATGTTGCAACAGAACGACCAATTAGCGTTCAAAGGTAAAAGTTAAATGTTAACTCTTTGGTCCTTATGTAATGCAGCAACATACCACCTATTATACCGCCATGCAGCAAACAGCAGAGAGTAAAGGAACCAGTAACCTTAGAGAGTGGATATTATAATGATGTGATCATAACTTCGTATTAAAAATTCACTTCGGACTTGAGTTTAAAACCTTGTGTCTCGGGGGTGACAATTATTTTTGTGTGATGTGCATTTTAACAAATTTCAAACTTTCTGTAACCCGACTCTAATGGATAGACGCCCGGCTAACACAGATTTTAAAAAAAAGGTAGGTACTTTAATTCACCCTGAGAAGGATTGCAGAGTGACTTTAGGTGCCTCCATTACTTCCGTCGTGGTAAATTAAGTGTTATCACTCCAGGCCAGCTGCAGCTGTAGTCGCTTTACTACTATCCAAGAAGAGGGCCATTCATTTTAATGTACAAATATGTGCAATTAAGAGCTTCTGTCAGTCCGAGGGGGGCAACAAGGAGATGGAGATTTCCGGCCGCCTTTCTTTCTTTTTTTCACAACATCAACACACGCACGTATATACGGATACTAAAAGCCAATGGAGGGGACGATTGTAATTAGCGTTTAGACAGATGACCCGATTAAATAATAAGCTAAAGCTTGCCGTCGGCCTCCTGGCCATGAACAGCGGTGCCAGCTGGGGGTTAAAAACAAATCGACCGTCTTGTTATTTTCCTAACTGGGCACAATTGGCAGCGCTTTCTGAGGCCAGTCATCTTGGTGTGTGTTAAAGGAGTCCTATTGACAGCGTGTTCACCCGTCTCGCTCCAATCACTGCAGGCACAACTTTGGAGCCGAGGCTTGTAGTTGTGATTACATAATGGGAAATAAAAGCAAAGAAAGAAGAAGGACTCGGGGTGGGGGGGGGGCAATGCTTCAACATAACTGTACTCTACTGCATTAATGCCGTTTCTGCTTCGTCTTCAATGAAAATGTGATGAAACCGTCTCTTGTCTGTGGCCAGAAGCACAGTCTAAATTATGGCTGCTGCCCAATGGCATAACTCAAATATTACAAATACATTTTTGTTTTCCACACAAATTGTATGAGGTAGCATCCAAACAGAAGAGCTAATGGATTCTAATTAGCCCGTACAGTGAAAGATAATTTGTTCCTCAGAGACGCGCAGCGGTCATCTGCGCTGTCCAAAATGGCTGCTGTAACCAAATCTAAAAAAGGGCTGCAAGCAGGCTACGGGCGCCACTTTGCCAAGTGTGAACACTCCATTTCACACCCCCAATCGGTGTGATTAACAAACCGTGGGTGGCCGACTTTGATAACGCTGCAATGCATGATGGGAGAGGGACCCTCTAACGCGGTTAAAAGGCAGAAAGTAGGAAGCAAATAGAGACTAAAGTGTCCGGGAGAGAAGAGGCTTCTAAAGGTAAAAGGCAAGCTGTAAAAGCTGTTCTCAAGGCTTTTAGGGCCATGTTATTTGGACTACTTAGCCCGAAATCCTCCGCGCGGGAGAGTGCGATGCTGATAGAAATTCCATCCACCGCAGCCGAGGGAAAGTAATGGGTAGCATTAACAAGAAAGGCCCTCCAGGTTTTCAAGATGGTTAGTGCGAGAGGAGAGAAGCTATTGCTCTAAATATATCTTGGTGCATATATGTGTGTGTGTGTGTGTGCGTGTGTGTGTGTGTGTGTGTGTGTGTGTGTGTGTGTGTGGTTATGGAAGACCCATTCTGGTCTCGGATTGATCTCGAGGACATACAGGATGTGTACTCGAACACCATTCCCCCTGCAGATATTATTCATATATTCATTCACATGTACACACGCTCACCACATGCGGAGCTCCGACACACACACACACACACACACACACACGCACATACAAACAGCAGCTCAGACTCCTAAAGCTCGGGACGTGTTCACACCGTGTTGGCTGCTGCACTGGGACTCCACGAGAGATTCTCGTATTTTGAAGTGAATATTCGTTTGAGCTGGCAGATCGCCAGACGGCTGCATAATGTTTAGAGATGGGAGAGAAAACATGACAGGGACCAGTCTTAGAAAGCAGATGTCCCTTCCTCTTCGCTCTCCCTTCCCCTCCTGGTCGGTCGTTTAAAGCTGCTGGTATTTTTAGCTCGCTCGTTTTATGGCCGCCTAGGTGCTTTCACGCCCCGGACACGATCCACATTAAGGCCGATAGCCTTCTCGACAGGCCCCTCGAGTTTGCGGGCATCTTCATGTGACACTTCATCAGTGCCCATCCTGATATGAGCTGGATGACAGCTTCATGGCTGGAAACAGGATTAATGGATACCGGGCCCCTCCTCACACTGTGAATGTCATTTTGTCATCAGAAACAGTTTGATTTCACTGGACAGTTAATTGGGCTCTTGCTTTATATCGAGTGTAATTTGTTTCCCTCCTGACGGTCTCGCTGCTGTTTCGCAGCCCTCTCCATTTTGCCAGTAATAAAATGAGTAAACTAGAATTACAGCGTCACAGTTGTATGCCTCTGCCAGCCAATGTTGCAGTTTATGTCTGTGCAAACTGTCATCACTTTATGCTATGAGACACTTTTTGTGAAATTTTCTAAATTAGCCTCTGTATTGTTGCGCTATGGTCGAAAACGTGCCTTGTGAGGTCACAGTGACTTTTCACCGCCAATTCTAAATCCGTTCAGTCCAATGTTCAGTCCAGGTGGACATTCGTACCAAATTTGAAGATATTTTCCCCCAGGGGTTCCTGAGATGTTGCTTTCACGAGAACGGACCGGACGGACAAACTCAAAACATACGACTAATTGACTAAATAGCATCGGTGTAGGTTAGCATAATCTGATCGTTTCCACTCACGCTAGCTCTACTCTACTACCAGCTCGAGCACATACAATTCCAGAAAGAAAGAAAAAGCTAAACTAAGCTATTAGTTTCAGACTAGCTAGCTTCAAACATGTGACTTACCAGTTTGAAAGTAGCTACTACACATTTAGGAAAGGCTTTACACAAAAAAACAAAATAGCTACAAGCTAATTCAAATCTACTCTCGAGTAGAG
The DNA here is from genome assembly GCA_032191485.1 of Leptoclinus maculatus. Lineage (NCBI taxonomy): Eukaryota > Metazoa > Chordata > Actinopteri > Perciformes > Stichaeidae > Leptoclinus > Leptoclinus maculatus. The sequence goes on along the minus strand of JAVDOI010000014.1, from coordinate 20,441,256 downwards.
AAATGAACAAAAACCTTTTTCCCTACAAGTTTGTGGTGCGCACCAGATTGTATCCCGTGCACCAGAAACCAGATAGCATTGGTGGGCACCAGATATTTCAGGTAAAGCATCAAACCCAATACAACAATAGGGCCTGTTGTAGAGCAGCAGAGATACAGTAGGTCGGAATTTAGTACATGCATGATTATATAATCGTGGAATCTAATCCTAATCTAATCCTCATCTTGTTACTTTTGTTCCCCTTTGTATTCTTTCCAGTGTCGCTCCTTTGGCCTCCGTTAGCAGCCCTTCGCGGCGGCGTGACGAGGGCTCATAGGAGAAATATACACACCACATAATACAATTATAAATACATACATAAATAAACCACCCAGGGAGCCGCTCTGGCATTAGCATTTGATGAAGTAGAGTCTATTTCACTTCCCAGAAGGCTGATGACATCGCCGCTCATTTGTTTTGTCGGGAAGCGTGTTTACTACAAGCGGGGAAAGGGCACTTTACAACCACCTGCAACAGTATTTTGTGTTCATAAGTGTAAGCAACATGGTGTCAAATGTTTAGGATTGTTTAGAGCATGTCCTTAACGGGATAATTGTGTGCTGAAAGCTGCTAAACCCTTACATGACTCACTCTCTCACACTAGGAAATGTACACTTTCACAAAAGGCAACACCTTTCTCTCTCAATAGATATGCACACAGAGAGAATTACAGCCTCCTGAAGTGCATTTAAAAGCAGCTCAATCTTCTCTTTTTAAAGCCTGATGTAGATTGATGTTTTGTTAAATCTGATCAGCCAGACTGTTGGAGGCCTCACCGTTCAAATTTACAGCCCAGCTTTCATTCGATTTTTATGAAACAACAAGACGAATGTGAGTGATTCGCAAAATAAAGTGTTACAGGCACTTAAGTTCAACTTCTTTCGGGCTGCAGCACTTCCTCCCTCTATCTTCACATATTGTTGTTGTGTTTCTTGCAGTTCATCCGTCTGCCATCTATATGATCCTCCCTCTCTCTCTCTCTCTCTCTCTCTCTCCCTCTGACCGCATGTCTTCCTGTCCTTGAGGCAGCTGCCAAATTGTATGCAGTTTATTGAGTGTCACTCCATTGTCAACGCCGATAATGGGGCTAAATGGGGCTCTGAAGAAATGAAGAGTTCTTGTGCAACGCCAAGGAAAATCATAGGCAACGTAAACGACCACAGACTCAGTCTTATCGCGGCTTGTGTCACTGCTCTGGTGTCTCTGGAACTAGTAAATGTTCATTTTAGTGCCTGTAATTACTGTATTAAATGAAATGCTTTACTAACTAAGTACCAATTAAAATACCTATTAAATTCAAAGCCATCATTTGTAATAACAGAGTAAATGTCTTTATTTGTTAACTGATAAAGATGCACCGGAGCGGTTTGCAGCCGATAGTGAGGTGGACCGGAAAGGTGTCAGAGGCCGTGGTGCTTTGCTAGAAAACGATGGATTGAGCCAAGCGAGAGAGTGTCATTCACGAGTGAGGGTAAAATGGAGCTGAGTGAGATGGACAGGCCTTTCGGGGGCGTCAGCGGTGATGCAGGCGTGGGAGCTCAGCCAGAAGGCAAAGCTCTTAATTCACCAGTCCAAAGTTCTAACCTTTGGTCGTGACCGACAGAATAAGATCACGGACGCAAGAGGCCAAAATGAGCTTCCTTGGTCGGGTGGCTGGGCCCAGCCTCAGAGATAGGGTGAGGAGCTCAGACATCCGGAGGGAGATTGGAAGTAGAGGCGCAGTGGAAGTGGTTCGGACAGCTGATCGGGATGCCTCCTGGTCGCTTCCCTTTAGAGGTTTTCTGGGAACGTCCAACATGGTAAGAGGACCCGCTGTAGACCCAGAACACCCTGGAGAGACCAATAGTCTTGTCTGGCCTGGGAACGCATCGGGGTTCCCCGGTAAGGGAGAGGAACGCCTGGGATACTTTGCTTAAAATGGTAACATAGAAATGTGTAAAAATAACATTAATCACTTAAAAATCAATCAAATATTTGACTCTAAAGCGACTTCATCAATATTAGCATAAGTCAGAACCAAGAGAACAAACTGTGAATCCAATTTGACTTTTTGGGGTTTTTGTGCTGTGTAAAGAGTACCGTCAACACCAATTATATACACTATGCACTATAATACAATACAAAAGTCCATTAGTATTTAACATTGTATTAGGTTCTACAGCTTTGTTTCTGAGATACCTCCATAGACTCCATAGAATGACAGATTGGGGAATTTATCTGCTCATTTCAGGGTCACATCCTCACAGGACTTCAACAAAATGATGCCGTGCTCAGGGTTAACAAAATACTGGCGTGACTGATGTCGTCTTCACCCTTTGGCTCGTCCTTAATGGGACCAAATATGTCATCGCCACCCAAAGGCCCTTTGTTGTCATACAAATGGAGGTTTTCACGCTCCCTGTACATTCTCCACTTCACATAACAGGCTGCATCGTCGAACAGGAAACAGCGAGTCACGTGTGTGTGTGTGTGTGTGTGTGTGTGTGTGCACAACACCCCTATCTACCACCCACAGCCTGGCAGGCTGGCAACGCACTGGCAAGGTCGTGTTCCCCTTCGCTGCACTCTTGTGAAAGATAAGGCGTCAAAACAAAACGGACTACATTGTACCGAGCACAGAAACTTCCAGGAGCAAAGGGATCAATGCCGACCCCGGCAGGAGGAGACGCAGAGAGAAGGGGTAGAGAGAGAGAGAGAGAGATTGAATGCATGGATGGAGAAAAGGAGACGTCAGGATAATCCAGCAGCAGCTATAGTCGCCCCCCCCCCCCCCCCCCCCCCCCCCCCCAAGAGAAGGAGAGCGGGGAAGAGTGAAGTGGAGAAAGTCAAATAAACCCTATTTTTTCTTTTCTTTTATCACCTGCCTCTCCTGCCATCGCCGAGTCAATCCACAATGGAGAGAGTAAACAGATTAGCTTGTTCGCCCATCAGAAAAAGGGGATTACATTTACCCACTTCCTTCTGTCGGAGGAAAGTTGAAGCGAGATGAAAATGTGTCTGGGATCAGAAACTTTTTGACGAGTCCATGAGTGATTGAGGTTCCCGCGAAAAAAAGAGGCTTTTCTGTGTCCCTGTCAAATTGACTTGGCGCAGAGCCGGATTTGCTCATGAGGAACATCAAAACAACCAGCGCTTGATGACAAATATGATCCCAGAAAGCTCTGAGATGTCTTTAAATAGCACTTACAGAATTAAATAAAAAAGAAAAGAAACATCTATAATTAAGTGATGTGCAGCTTCTGCTCCCCTCGCCTCATAAACACTCACACAAAAGTTTTTTTTGGTTCGAAATTTTCATCTTCATTTGCCGGTCTCAAATCAAGGACATTTAAATAGTCTCAAAGTAAAGCCGATCCTCTTCTGAGTTTAGGAGACTTTCTGCTTGAAAGCCAGCCTCTGGTCTTTTCCTGCCTTTGATGTTAACAAGCCTTGTTAATTGCCATGGTGAAAGAAGTTGGCTCCTGTGCCTACTACAATAATTATCCGGCCCTTACCAAGATTGATTCCAAAAAAAAAAAAAAAAAACAGAATACATTTCTGGGGAGGTCTCTTTGATGAAGCCGAGAACTCGGAGCGTGTAATAACGAGGTTTATTGGTGCTGTTTGCTATATTTCAGATTGGAGAAACCCTTGTTTGGTTTATTGATACTGCTTGACTGAATGTCAGTGAGGAGACTGCTGCTGTTTGAATTTAAATGCACAACTATTGGCCATAACATAACATGGTGACAACAGGCTGGGGGTGCAAAACGCATGACTGCCCTCCCCCTTCTAACAAAAAAAAAACTCATTTCATGTGAAGCAAGTCTAAACATCAGCGCGCAACCAATAGCGACAGACACTTCAGGACCTTGGAAAGCAGTCACGGCTATTAGGAACCCACCATTAAAAGCCATGTCACTAATAAATAATGCTATTAGATTGGCACAACAGCCTGTTCATGACAACTCTTGCTTTACTGTTCCAAATAACATGAAACCATCAGCATCACGGCATCACAGGTGATCTCTGGGAAATGCAGTTCTTTAACTGACAGTGTAAGATCTAAGACGGGGATAAGTTGATATTTAAAGCCAGCCCAGAGCTGTCGATAACGTTGCTAAAGTTTGAAGTTTCATACCATTAACTGAGACTCTCCCACCGAACATTATTTGCACTCGCACAGATTTTGCATCTGCTGACATCAAAACCTGATGTTTCTCAACAGTGGGAACAAAGACTTGAAATCCACAGATCTCTAGGACCAAACAATAGGTTTTACAGGGAGATGAAGGGGAACAATGGGCCGTAATAACACAAAGAACGAGGGAGCACGAACAAATGGAGACGGATGAGACTGAGCTTCCCTTTGTCATTACGCAGGCCCGACGCCATCGCCAGCTGAAAGGACAGCGCCGACTCAAAGGTGTATTCAAATGTCCTGCTGCCTTTGAAATGTGACCTCCGCATGCAAGTAGAAGCTCATTTTCCACCATTTTATTCTCTCAACGTAACTTCTCTCTCAAATGATCTCCTTTCATCTCACACACGGTTACTTCTGAAGCTTTTCCTGTGTGTAAAACATAGTGTAACACAACACATGTCTGTGTGAAAGAATAAAACTCAACTCAATACCTGTGCGTGGCCAGTAAAGTGTGGTTGAAGCCGGACTGGTGATGATCACTCCAAAGGGCAGCAAACTGCCACTGCTGATGAAGTACTGGCTTGAGTATTTTTATTTTTAACGTGACAAATGATGAAGCACTAAAGTTGTACCCTGCGGCTCCTTCATCACCTCACCTCCACACGCCTGGCCGATCACCTCGTGAAAGGTGGGCGTGATTGTTGGAATCGCCAGTTTCATAAAGTTACTGATATGATCGGACACAGCTCACACTTTCCAAAACTATTGAACCATGCAACAAGCAGTTCTGTAGAGGCATACCGCACACTATAAAAGATACTAATTTACCATACTACATCGTCAATGTTAAGACATGCAACACATACGAAGCCAATAAATGAGGGATAATTATGTTAAATAGAAACATAGACTATAAACCAGATTATGCTCTTTTGGACACTTAAAACATTCATGTCAGAAGAGCAAAACATCAAAGCATGCAGAGTATTATATTAGCAAGGCATTAATAGCAAAGGGTCAAGTGTCTGTAATGGACACTGAAACTATTAGCACCCAAGTTATATCCTGTCCCGACTCATCTCAGAGTGGATTTACATCAATATAAGTCTGTTTCACGAAGCAAAACGGCATTCATTTGTGTTTATTGTATTGATTTGTTTGTTTGTTTCATCTATTGTGATGTTTCAGTTTGTCTTGCTTTTGGTTGGAATCACTTTTTTATCTTTCAGTTTTTAAAAGGGTTGTATGTAGAAAGTTAGTATTATCATTCGTAGTAATGGTAGTAGTAGTAGTAGTAGTAGTAGTAGTAGTAGGAGTAGTAGTAGTAGTAGTAGTAGTAGTAGGAGTAGTAGTAGTAGTAGTAGTAGTAGTAGTAGTAGTAGTAGTAGTAGTAGTAGTAGTAGTAGTAGTAGTAGGAGTAGTAGTAGTAGTAGTAGTAGTAGTAGTAGTAGGAGTAGTAGTAGTAGTAGGAGTAGTAGCATAACATCAAAGGTTTCACTCACTGATCTGTTAATCCATAAACACAGAGGTTACTGTTACACAGGTATTGCAGGAATACTAAAAAGAAAATCTAAAAAAAGTACATGGTGAATAAAACTAAGAATGATAAAATGTTCTTCTGCAAACCCAACATGGTTTCATGTCCCTTTTTGAGTTGAGGTTATGCTTCAGCAGACGCATTTCGTTAGCGAAATAGACGTTAGCGACAGGCTACATAACAGCTGAACTTGGTAGCTGGGACCCATTCACTTCCAGTGTAAACACTGGATTCCTCCTCCTCCTCCTCCTCCTCCTCCAGTGTCCAGTGTCAGGAGAGCGGCGATGCTCTAAATAAGCACAGAAGAAAGTGCTCTGAATGTTTGAGCAATGCAGTTCAGGGCCACAGTGCGCTTTGAGCTCCTCAGATAAGATGCTCAGTATTTATGCTCTGTGTTTTTACTGCACCTTGCTGACTAACCGTCATGAAAAAAACCTCTCTTTTCATGTCATGAGGTTGAGGTAAGAGAAGCTGCCGGGTTCTTTTGGAAACAAACACAAGCAGAAGAGGGTTAGCATGAGCAGCGACCTCCACCCAGTCGCTGAATACACCAAGACGAGGGAGCCACCTCGAGAAATACAAACTCTTTCAACGAGAAATGGAAAAAGAAAAAGTAGCAAAGCAATAATAATAATAATAAAAAAAGAATACACAGACTTGTGCTCTATCAAAATGGTCTTCAGAAATGTTGGCCCCCATTGTAAGTCGCTCAGAGTTGTAAGGACAAACAGGACCTCGGGCAATTACAGCCAACTCAGGATCAAACACTCCCAAAAATGAGGCAAAGTTTCATCTCTTTAAAGTGCCCGTCGATTGCAATCTTAATTAAAAAGCCTCCCTCTCTCTTTGCCTGTCTGAGCCCGTGTGTATACATGTCTCCCTCTCCTCGTCTGTGGCGACGGCTGCAGTTGAGGACAAGCCGGAGTGATTGATGGCTGAGATACTGGGAAATGAATTGCTGATAAAAGCTCTGGGCAAGAAAGGTTGTGTGTGTGCGTGTGTGTGTGTGTGTGTGTGTGCGTGTGTGTGTGTGTGTGTGTGTCAGAAACTCAGACAGCACGAAGGCAAACGACACAAGCCAGGCATTGTCTGTGGCACCGCAGATTCACACCTCTCGCAATGAAGCGTTCACGCATTCTTACACACTTCCGGCTCCTTCTGTCTCCATGACTGACATGTGGATAACATGACAGAGTCTGATGTAATTACACACACACACACACACACGAGACCACGTGAAACAAGTCCACGCGCTCACATACCAAACTTCCACCAGCTTTGTGCACGTCTTGCAGCGAGCACAGACAGACACGTGATTGGTTCGTCCTCTGAGCTGCCAGTAAGCATCACTCAGGAGTCACTCAGGCTTCGGTGCTCATAACAATCACAGATATGCGAGGGAGAAAGCGTGGCTTACTGTTGATCCAGGCCACAGTTGCGTGTATTTAAACAGCAATGAAGCCCCGAGGAGGTTATTGCCTATACCTGGCGGAGCAGCCGGAGGACTGTACTCCAGGGAATCGAGTTTTAATATGACTTGGAATCTCTCTGTTTTCTCGTCTGTTTGAGGACACATTAACTGGGTGACACGTTTAACACTCTTCAAACATGTGCCTCGGCATTTCCATCTTCTCTGTTTGGACTGCGAGAATCCCATTTGTGCCGAATTTACTGAGTGCTTTGGCTGAGGCTGCCTCGCACAGATGAGAGGGAGAGCAAAGAAAGAGACGGATAATGAAAAAGAAAATAATCTGAGTCTGAAATGTGTGGGCATCACTGGCAGGAATTATTTACATCCCACTTTTCTGGCACCTCTTTAGCTGCAAAATAGGTTGCAGGGATCTTTTGTTTGGGAGGAGGTGGGTGGCAGAATAAAAAAAAAAATATGTACAGCTCCGGCAAAAGCAAGCATCAGCACAACTCTGGATGTTGGCTCACAAACAGCCATGAGCCTCCAAAACAAACAGGCAATATACAACCTGTGCCTTTCTCTATCGGAGACGGAGAGACGGGGAAAAGAGCGAGAGTGATAGAATGGAGAGAAAATTAGAGAAGGAGTGAGAGATAACAAGGTGTTTATGGAAGACGCCTCTCTGCTATGTTCCCCCCAGCTCGCATTAGGGTAAACAGAGCGCTGAGCTGAAAGGAGCGCGCCGGGAAATGCTCGGCTGATAATGGCCATGATGGGAGACGATGATAGCAATCACAGTAACCACAATAATCACGGCCAATTCTCCGCAGACTTTTAAAAACATCTCGGTGGCGTGCGTGTGCGCTGAGATGTGTGTGTGTGTGTGTGTGTGTGTGTGTGTCCAGTTCCGGTGCCTGTAATGGACCCGAGAGAAGCATTGTGGCAGTAATGGAGCATCATTGACCTCCCAGGTGGAATAACAGTGGAACCATATGATAGCCTGCATGTGGCAGACTAGTCAGCAATACTGCAGGAGAGGACAGCCACAGAATAACCTACGGCTCATTCCCTCTACTTACTGCAAATTGGGGGGAAATATGATATGTATACACCATACTTCCCCCAGTAAAACCAGCTATGATCCACAGTTTTGAATCCTTTAAAGCCAAGATGTGAAATTGAACGAGAGACCATCGTGCAATGGAATCAAACCGTGATGGGCCAACGGTCCCTCCCCCACTTCCTTCCCCTCTACTTCGGTGCGCCTGCTTGGACTCGTTGCAAGAAAAAAACTTTTTACCTAAAATGAAAAATAGTAGTGAAAATTTTGATAACTAGAATTGGTAAAGCTACTGCAGCTCATCCATGTCAAAATGTCATAATTCTATCGTTTTATCCTGATTAACATGTGTGTGAAATTGTCGTAAGCGCATGAATACTTGAAGTTCATCCTCGAGTCCTGATGGACATTTGTGCCAAATTTGAAGAAATTCTCTCAACAACCCAAAACCATGATAGAAATGTTTGGTTGGTTGGGTTATTTAAGCCCAGGCCCAGTTATTTAAGTTCCCTGTTTGACATCAAGTCCACAAAGAGTTCATAAACAGTAATGTATTTATGCGTGGGCTTTGTATGCATGATAAGTCTCCCTCTTGCAGCAGCAGTATGCAGCTGGAAGTTGATCCTCTGGGTGCAATATGCTTCAAAAGGCTTAACGTACAAGTGATATAGGTCGGAGCTCGTGTCATTTCCTCTTTGTGACTCTTTGCTGACTATGCCACAAAGCAAAAAAGACGTAAGATGATAAAAAAAAACATTTCTCCTCCAATAAAGCTAATGCTGCCCTTTGAAGTGCTTTTTACTGCATTGCATCGATCTGAGTCACATTCACAACACCCTTCACTGTTGTCTGTAGTGACGTCTACATAAAAGAGCAATTGGGGCACATTTTTTCCACCGGTCCCTTGCCTAACGGCCTCGTCCATCTTCTCCTCTTTTCCAATGACCCACCAGCCGTCAGTAATCAAACAATTACCGCTCAGGCAGGGGAGTATTAAAACGCACGGCTAGCTGCTTCCAGAGCGGTAATGCGGAGGACGTGTTTGATCTGATAAGACATTGGGCAGGCGTGTCCCTCGGCCTCCACCGAGTGTCACAAAAGCCCTCATCTGTCCCCCCCATCCTCCTCCTCCGAGACAGAACGCTCAACAGACACCCGCTGCGAACGGAAAGGGTCAAAGTCATAGCTCTGACACCCGAGAGAGGGTTTTATCGCAGCAGTCAGGGCTCAGATCCCTCCGATTGATCTCCTGTGGCCACAGGTAATGACTGGTGGAAGGTAAAGAGAAGTTAAGCAGCTGTAGAAGTGGCTGCTCGGGGCTGGTTCCTGCTCTGCACTTGGGGGGGGGGGGATTTTGAGGTATATTTTGGAACGTTTAATTAGTACAAATAAGGCCTCTCAGAGTGTTCAAGGTTGGGGCGGTTGTGCTCGGTCTTGTGATTCAGGTGGAAACGGATCTCACTCCAAGGACGGAGTTAAATGTCACGTTATAACACGGACCCGTTTCAATAAAGAACAACCGCAGCCAGACAGCAAAGCACCTTTGATGAAGCCGCGCTCTCGCCTGAAAGCCTTTACAAAGCGGCACACCGCTCACTTAATTAAATACAGTCATTCATTCGGATTGCGAGCCCATCAGACAAAACCAGCAGGTGACAATACGACGATATCTTTTATTATTCACTCTTCTCACCACTGAACCCTGAGGAAATGTGTAATCCAGGTAATTAAGCAGCGTTGTAAACATGTCAAGTGCAGTCATGTGGGAATACAAATCAGACTTTTTTAAAAAAGAGCGACGCCGTTTGTGATGCATGCAAAACATGAAGTAAAACCAGCGTGTACATGAATCCGAAAGTTCATTTTGACTAAGTATCCCTGCACTTAAAGACGTTATCAATAAGAACCTTTAACACTGCTTAGCGTAGCTAACGTTAGTGGGCTCAGACACTGTGTAGGGGCTGCGATGGTCTCACACAATAAATTAACTCATAAATATAACGTTAGGGACGCTGCAATGGAGCAATGAATAAGGGAATATATCGCTCACATACAGGCTTATAATTCCATATGACACAGACATGCTGTAAATCTCCTCTCAGTGCTGTCAGAGAACGAATGGACCTGTGAACCCTTTTAGTTTTGTTCTGTTAACCATCTCCCTTATCATGTTTGGATTATTTATACCCTGCTTTCCATTACAGAAAGCATCTGCTTGCTCTCACACACACACACACACACGCACAAATGCCCAAACCGCCACTCCAGCGCGCTCCCTGGTCTTTGTTTGAAATGCTAAACATCTTCTGCGACTGTGCATTTTCACAGGGAGCTCGCCCGCCATGCCTTTCATGAGCGCTTTGTCGCAACCGCATCTAACTCTGTTAACTTTCTCTCTCCGTCGGTGTTTGGCGAAGGCCAAAGAAAATGTCGTTAGGGACCCTTTTTGAAATGCATTCGTATAGAGGAGACGATGCTACAAGTCAGTGGAGCCAGCAGGGGTAATGGCCACATATTAAAGAGTTGTCATTTGAGGTGGCGTCCTCCATTTTGGATTCTGTGTAATGATGCTTGTCACTATAATATACTCTGTAAATATTGCCCCGGTCCAGATGCTGAGTTTCAGCCTGGCTGACTGCTGCTGTCTGTCCTCCCCTGTACTCCACAGAGTTATGGGTAGTGTAGTTTGTCAAGCACTGGCGCTTCTTCTTTTTGTTTGTTTGTCAGATTGCAGTGCGAGCGAGGGCTTTGAATTCAGATAGCATTGTCAAGGCTCTGAGCGAAGTTTCTCCTCCGCTTTGCTCATTTGTGCAGCGGGACGGTAAATAGTCCTCCTGAAACAGACACCGCAGTGGGAGACGCCACATCCCATAAGGAACAGCAGGCTGTCGGGGCCAAAAAAGCGGCGCACAACAACGCAGAGCGGCTCCAAAACGCACAATAAACCCACACCTCGCACAAAACAATTCTTAAAAGCTCAGCAGAACAACACAACGGCGCGGCCGTCTCACTCTGAGCAGCTGCCGACACCCATTGTGGAGCGAGTCCCAGGAGATCACACCGACAGAGAAGATCTTCATACACCTTCGCTGTGAATTTGCTACATGGCTTCTGCTGTACGTCATGAGAGAATAGACTATAAGTGGGACAGAGTGGCGGTGCAGTTCTGAGATGAAATTAAGCTTTTTTTTTTTTTGTTGTGGCGACACTTTTTAGAGAGCTTCCTTTCATCCACTGATGCTGATCCGTCCTTTTTTTGTTTAAAGCAGTGAAACAATAAAACCTTTCCATCATGGGGAGGAGGAAGAGGCAGAAATCCCATCATAATTACGGCTGGTCCACATGGGAATAGTCTCGCACTAAGCGTTCTTTACTCTGTAGGCCCCCAATTACTGTCGAGCACATATCACATTTCCTTAATTCTCTAACCAGGACTTTTTTCTCCATTTTCCATTTATTCCATTACAAAAGGGGGGGGGGGGGGGGCTGATGTCTTTGTCGTTTCAATTGAGGAGAGGGAGGAGAACCGCACGGTTTCACATTAACGCTCGCAGACGGCGAATTAGCCTCGTGGTCGTTTGCGCCCCCATTTGCTTCAGCACATTTCTGCTGCTGTGTTGTCCCTCCTGAGAGACGACTGAGAGCAAGGACGGGACCCTTGTTTAACTGTGTTTGATGAGTCCACTCGCTTAGCGACCTGCTATGGTGCAAGGACAATACGGCGATTCATCGCGCTTTAGATCACCTTTTTTTCTTTAGATGCACAAAGTAATGGACTGGTTTCAGGTTTCTTGCTAATATCCTCATAGAAACTTTCAGTTCATATCTTGAGCTGAACTTTAATCCAACTTTGGACAGAGTATAAAGGGAGCATCTCAATGCAGATGTTTCCCTGCACCGACAGTTCTTTCATTGTTAATGAAAGCTTGCTCATAATGTTCCAAAGATGTCAAAGCGTGTGAGGGTGTGCTGTAACGGCCCCGCTACTGGAGTGGAAATGACGTGATTGGCTGTGTGTGCGTGGAGGAGGGAAGGGAAGGACGGTGATTGTGTTATCAGTGTCAGCGTCGTCCTAAACCCAAACGTGTATCCCCCGCATTGTTCCCACGAGTTCATGTCGCACCGCCACTGATGTGCATTATTAAAAATGACAAGGGCCTCGTTGGTTCAATTTATGACGCATCAGCGTTGAGGCGTTCGCAAACACGATCAGACACACATCAGAGCGGCGTCTGCACATAAACACACAAAATACCACTGGGGGGAAAGAAAAAGACATGGCGGATCCAATTAATCTTTCCCATGTTAATCAAGAGCCATAAAACTTTAACCAACATCTGTACAGCCTTCGTAAACAGCGCCGTGGCAAATTTATTTTCCTGTCACAGACGACAGGAGACAGATGACATCATTACAGTCCCTCCGACTCACAGTAACCCAGTTTCCATTTGACTTTGAAGGCTGCATTAGCCGCAAATGGCCGAGAGAGCCAAGAAAGAGCTACTATATATATATATATATATATATATATATATATATAATAGGCTACAGTTTGTTACATGAAAGAAACTGTAGAAGAGCACATTCTCTGCCGATGTGTCCCTCCTCGTACTGCACAGACTCCACCACTCTCCTTTGTGCCATACATACACAACTTTTTACAATATCCCCATATTTCACTACTATTCCATTGCCGTCTTTTTGTGCATATCCTCTGGTGATGTTAGTCAAGCTCTGAATAGCCTTTGTACCTTCCCTCTTAGTCACCCTGTCCTACACGGTGGACAAGTACAGGCAGTAGAGCCCCACCAAGTGTTTCAATGTGTACAGACCCTTTAACAACAATCATGACGTACATTGCAGTTTGGCAACCGAAATACTGCAAAAGCTTGTCATTAAAGATCGCGAGTGCAACCTGTAGATTGCGAGTGTAGATCCGCGTGTCACTAGTGAGGTGGTGGAGGTGATTAGTGGTGAATGCTGCAACGTATCCTCGTACAACGGTTCGTACGATATCCTACGAACAGTTACTACACGTTGTTCTGCAACACGTGTCAATGTCCGCTCGTTACATGAGTACAGTCTTTTCAAAATAACTGTGGGAACAGATGGTTGTTTGGGTGATAATAACCACGGAAGTGCAAGTTACCTGACAAAAACACCAACATGAACTCATTTCACATTGGAAACGAACAGCGGTCTCCTGCGCTGATACCTATGAATTATGGCTCGTTGTAAATAGAGACAGTCACACCGATATGCTTTCTGCTTTGGCGGCGCAGTTATGGTTGCATTTCACCTTTTTGCAGGTGCTTTGAAATTTGTTTGTTTTTGTCTTATTTTTGCAGGTTTAGCGGCCGCAAAAGCAGAGCAAACCTTTTTGTGAATTCCCCCTTGAAGGTGTGGCACATGTGCAAAAAAAGCTGCAACAAAACTGGTAACGTATGAGGTCACACAATTCTCAATGTCGAACATCATCATCTTCCAAACAACCTTTTCTACAATAACAACTCATCCAACTGATGTCCTCTTGCCACACCTAATGCTTAATCTAACTATCTTTCCTCACTTCCCGTCTCTCTCTATCTCTCTGTCGAACACACACACAAACACACACACACACACACACACACTATCTCTCTCATCACCCCTCTTCTTCATTCTGTCATCAGCGGCGAGTCAAGGTCAGAGGTTTTTATTTTTAGTCCTCCAACAAACAAAACAGCTTGTCCTGTCCGACATTGAGAGGCACTCTGAGCGTGAGCGTCCGTCCCCCGGGGGCCCTGCAGCATTTAAACCCGAGAGCGCGGCTGCCTGCTCCCCAGACGCCATCACAATCCCCATCACGTCACTGCTGCCACGGCCACGGTGATATAAACAACTCAGCGGTGACCTAGCAGCGCATTGCTATTTAACAAAAACAAGCAGCGACTTCACCGGGCCAGGCGAGGAAAATATTCCCACTGCTCCACACTTGGCGGTTAGACCAAACATTTGAGGTGAAACGCCACATTAGGATGTATGAGCCGGTGATGGAGAGGTACACTGTAGAAGTCACTAGATGTAGCTGTGATTCAGAGGGAGTTCATCCCAGGTGTAATGATTCATTATCCTGGTAATAATATCAAATAGAGATCATCATGAGCGGCATTAGTTTGCATGGTGAGAGAGGATCATTGAGCCGTTTCTCTCTGCTGCTTAATGTCGCGTCATTAAATCAATCAAACAGGCGGAGGTGTGCTAATCCTGCAACGGGAGGGCACTACACTGATTAATGAGCTCAGCTCACCCAAAAACTCCGTCAGGTGGACGTTTGCTCTCTCTTTTACAGGTGAGGTGGATTCTAAAGCTGTCAGTATGATTCAACATAAGCGCTTGTTCGGATGGTTGAACGGTATTTGAATTCCTCCTTCCTTCACACCTTTCCAATGCCGGAATTAGGAGTGCTGCTTCTACATGTTCTGTAACCGTTTCTGAAACCGACAATGATTTTACACAGCAATTAGCAAAGCGTGCAGTAAGTGGAAATGCAATTCTTCTATCTCTTTCTTTCATTTTTAACACATACAATTTGTTTCCCCCCTCGTGTATACAACCAACTGCAACGCTACGAATGCCTTCGAGGAAAGATATCACGTTGAAGTCATCCTTATAGTCAAGAAAATTGTCAAAGAAAATGTAATTTATCAGCTATTGTAATGCAAATATTGGGGTCATTGAGATAAACAGTTGGTGGAGCTTATTCTTTAATGCACAAATGATGATGGCTTTTGCCTTCAGAAGCAGTCGGAGAGCAAATCAGGCAAACATTTTGAGCTGACAGCTCCAGCGGCTGCAAGATTATTGCAAACCTGTGGTTTTTACCATTGCATAGTGAAGTATACAGGCTTTACAAGTAGCCTAACTCGTACATGCAGCAAAGTACTAGCATGGCTTAAAGCCCGGCTCCAGCTTTTACTCGTTTGTTTATCTTTCCCTGTTCCTTGTACACACCTTAAATCGGTGTATATCAAACAGCACTGGTCAGGAAGGAAATAATCTTAAAAAAACACTGTGTAAAAAAAAGCCTTCGCAGTAATGGAGGTGGTGGAATTGTATGTCCCAGTAAACATGGGATTTCCCCCCCATAGGGGATTTCATCCATATTGCTCTTGTCGAGGGATTATTTTGTCTCTTAGCCCAACCCATGAGCCAGGAGCTGAGAAAATCCCTCATATTCCGCACAATCTGCTGCAACTCAGCCGTACTCCGACTGCAAATAATACCTCCATCAGCGGCTGAATCAGACAACTTAGACACACAGCCAATAGCCAGTTGTCTGGGCCTGGAGCCAGACGCTCTTAGAAACACTTCTCTCCTTCCTCTGCCTTCCTTCACAACCGAAAAAAAGACTTGACAAATGAATGTAACAATATTCCCAAAACCGATCCATTTGACTCCATTAATGGATTGTCAAGAGGAGCAGAAAGGGGGGGGGGTCGGAAAATCTCCCAATTCACAAGTGTTCGTCACTTTGGACGAGCAGTCAGACAGAGACGGAGAGGTTTATGAATATTCATGAGCCGTTATATTCCCTTCATGGCACAGCAAAAGAGCAGCTCGATTTTTTTTTTGCATTTGTCGGATTAAAAAAAGTGTTTTACTGAACACAGAAGTGGCGCTCCCCCTCCGCACGTCCTTAACAAGTACACTACTAAAATTAGAAAATATTGGCAACACCCATCATATCCATAACAAAGGCTCAATTATTTTTCACCTACAAAGCAAAAGACCTGCTTTCGGTAAGCTCTTCATTTTTTCTGAGTGAGGGAGGGCTCGTAACCACTTAAGCCTCATCCCAGATGTTAAGATAGAGAGGGACACAAGAGTGAGCTGCTGAAAGATTAATAAACGCTGCTGAAGAGCAGGAGAGAAAATGCTTTTAGAGGTACTCGCCCCGATGGGGATGGAAAGGCATTGATTTTTCTGTTGGAGCCATCACTGTCATTTGGCAAGACGGCGCTTCGTAAGCGAAGCAAGCTTTTCATGATAACAGCCCCGGCCCCACAATGACCTGTGAAGTGTGCTTGTTAAAGAGGCATCGGGATATTTAGTGGCCGGGATCAAAAGCGTTTTACCCTCCTCTTTGATTTTCTGGACAGATTTCGGGCGGACAGATCGATGGTGGAGAAAAGTGACACCTAAGTGATGCATCGATAATATAGGTGGCGCCTCCAGGCAGCCGGCGAGAAAAGATTGTTCGTGTTTCTGTGTCTCATCCCCATGACATTACCACACCAATGGCAGCATCACGCCCTCCATTACTCAGATCAATAGAGATTTCACTCTCGCAAGGCTTTCAAAGTTGAAAAGGATGTCAAAAGAGGGAGTGATCCAGCGCTCGCTCGCAAAAAGACATTATATGAAGACGCGACCATGTGTCACATAGTGATTTATGATATGATACACATACGGCGGGACGAGAAGACGGAAAAGAGAGAAAAAGCAGATGTAATCCAAACAGGAGGGAGATGGTTATGGACAGACCCCGATGGAGATTTACAGCACCCAGAGAGTGATGTATTAAGTGTAAACAAGCGACAGATTGCTTGCCATCCACCCACCCACACACACACACACACACCCACACACACACACACACACACACACACACCCACACACACACACACGGCTGCATTCCAATCCCATGGAGCCGGCCCGCTGCCCCTGGCAGCCGGTGCTGGTGATGGCGCTGCACTCGCTCAAATGTAGTGCGGCGTGGTGGTCGCCAAGCGATGAACCATGCATGCAGTTGAGCTGAATGTGGTAGAGCTGGGCTGCAAGGATAAGAAATTAGTGCTATAGCAGTTGTGACACCAATATCAAAGAACAACAATAGCACAAAAGGGAATCGGCGGCTCCCCTTCCCCAGCTTCATAGTGAGTTTCAGCTCAGTGTTTTAGCTGTCCGGTTTTGGTTTACTCTCAAGGCTTCGTGTTTTTTGGCCACAGCAGGCAGATAAAAACACCACAGCCTCAGCACCAAACAGCAGGCAGACATAGTTAGCAGCTAGCTGGTGAACATAGTGGAACATTTAGCAGCTAACGAGCCAGCTATTTCCCTCATGGTTTGGCAGAGAGCAAAAAACAGAGCTAAAAGTGAGTGAATGTTGGACAGAAACACGACTCCAAATAGATGATAACGTTACACTGTAACTGCTGGATGTGTCAATAAGATGGCTGATCTCATCCATTGTTCTGCACTGAAGAAGCTTGCACAGGCTGGACATTATTAGAACACACAAAAAAAGGTATCATACGAAGTGATGAGGATATGTTGCAATAATATGACAATTTAAAACTGAATTTAAAGGGCGATATGTCAATAGTGTGTCCTCAACTTGTTTCTGCTGCCCCCAAGTGGCCAACAATATCAGTTCTTGCAGAACAAAACGTAAATGATTTCCATTGGCCCAGAAACTGTTGTGCACAAGCACTCTAATGACAGATGCCTGCTCGCTCACAATGGTAAACACATTAAGACCGTTTTAAGGACATTAAATATTGCCATTAAATCTATCTGCTGTCAGCAATCTCAGATAAAAAAGGTCCATTAGTATCAGCCTTGAAAAACCTGCAGGGATTGAAAATACAAACATATAATCCAAGCTCACACTCACTCATAGACACAAACCTGCGTCCATTCACCCGAGGCTCTTTATGGACACCTTCCTGTCCATAAACTCAGGAGACGGGATGGAGAGGACACAGAATGACTCAGTAAAACACTGCACCCTAATCTGTCTCTACCAGCTCAAATCCTCTCTGCTATTAAATGTCCTCTCTCGACTCCCCGGCAGCATTTTATTAACTGTATTTGTTCATTGAGACCTTGAATTCTTCGGCCGTGACATTGGGAGAGGAGTGGAAACGGTAAAAAAAAAAAAAAAGACAAAAATCATGACCCATGTTGTTAAAGTGGGGGAATGTAATAACTGTAATCCTCCGAATAAAGACTTTCTGTTCTGCGGTAAACAATGAAGCGCTGCGCTTACAGGCAGCGGACTGGGACAGAACACAGATAGACGGAGACACAGGGAGACAAAGAGATCAGGGGAGAGGAAATGAAGTCGTCCCATGCACACATGTTAAACTGCGTGCGTTCACACATCTGGGTGTCAGACATTATAAGTGTGATTATTCCTTCATTCCTTTGTGCTGCACGACACTGTACGAGCCAATTGCTTTCACATCAAACAGCGACGGTGTCACAGAGCGAAGGTTTTTAATCCTCCCTCCCATTGCCTCGGCGTCTCCACGACGCTACCTCCGTATTTCATCATGCGGCTTCAGAGGCCCGAGAGAATACGGGACAGACAACAAAAAACAACAAGTTTGAATGTAAGAAGAGCTAACAAAGCCGGGGTTGTTACTGAAGGCGCACTTGAAAAACTAAAAGGTAATCCAACTGCCCTCCCATCGGGAATGGAATCCTTGCTTTTCCGAATTGCACCAAACAGAAGAAAACAAGCATGCCCTACTTCCAAATCCATCAGTGTTGTATAACAAGAGGATTTTAAGACTTTCTGTTTGTTCTTCACCTTCAACATCAATTGCAGTCGCCCCTATTCAAAGTGATCCTGGGGCCTCGTTATAGACTGTGCGTATATGCACAATGTTTGCACTTAAAACCATGCATCCACTCTGATTTATATGCAAAAGAAAGTTGATTTATCAGTTCCTCTTGTGCTTGTTGAGAATGTCCCCACATCTAGAACCGTTCCTGGTCGGGTAAGGCTGAGGCAACAACACCTCTGTGTGTGTATTGAATCGCACTGTAGTCCATTGTCCCAATGCATGCTGGGAAGCTTTCCCACATGCCTACTCTGTGGACGCATCAGTGCAGTGTCTTGACCTCAATGTCTGTGATGTTTTTTCATGTCAATCTCTGTCTGTAACTCAACATTACGGCCCTTTTCAAAGGGACGTGGTTGACCATATATGTCATTCTGGAGGTGTTTCTGCTTGTACCTCCACAGAGAGACGGATGCAGAGCAAGTGAGATGTGGTGTTGCTCATTGTGTAAAGGTGACGAGTACCAAATACAAACTTTCTCACTGGAATTAGTTCTATACGCAAGATTTGATGAAGAGGCCCGAGGTGCTTTTCTGCACACCAGCAGCTAAAGATGATAAATGTCAAGAGAAGAAGAAGAAGAAGGGGGAGGAAGAGTTCTTCTGTTTATTCAAAACAGGCCATTAATTCAAAACGTTTATTTATATGAAAATGCATCAGATAGCATCTTTAAATGTGATTCAACAAAATCTCCGTCCAATTTGCTGAACGTCTTTCCAATCCGCTCCGTCTCCCTCCGTCGCTCTCTCGTCTGGCCTCGGAGCGCTCTTCCTATTTCAATTTCAACCTGTCAGTCAGTCGCTCACCTATTGTCTGCCGTTTCCTCTCCTGCCCTCTGGCAACAGTCCAGTCGTAGATTTCATATCGTATTTTCTTTTTTGTTCTCCAGCATCTGCATATAAACCCCGAGACCCTCCCGCCGCCTGCACCTCCCAAGGTGCTGGAAATGGAGAGAAAGCGGCAAAAAGCGTGATTACGATGTCAATTCATAACCCCCCCCCCCAGGAGACTGCACGGATGAAAGCGGCAACGCCACTGGAAAATTACCCAGCCAGCCGGGACAAGTAATTTGCTACACGATAGAGCAAAACAACAAAAACACTCAGACAACCGGCACACACACAAGGCGAGGGGTACTAACTGGAGGTAAAGGTAAAAGAAAAGAAGTAAGGAGTGAAAATTGATGGGGTCAACTCAGAGGTGGAGGAGTGCAGCAGGAGATGAGATGTGTCTATATGCAAGTGTGTGTGTGTGTGTGTGTGTGTGTGTGTGTGTGTGTGTGTGTGTGTGTGTGTGTGTGTGTGTGTGTGTGTGTGTGTGTGTGTGTGTGTGTGTGTGTGTGTGTTTGCGCCTCTCTACAGGTGTTTACACACTAAAGCTGTCCACACCTGGGTTAGGCTTTAGGCAGCAGGGGAGAACTGTCACTATTCAAACAGATGGAGGGAGACTCACCAGGACTGAGAATAGCAAGACCGGGTGTCTCACACACACACACACACACACACACACACACACACACACAGCCATTTAATATGTTCTTGAGCATCAGGTGGCCAACACTCGAGTGCTCGAAAATACCACCTGGGAAATTCCACACGGCTATATAATCTATTTGTTTGGAGACCCACAGCATAGAATAAGAGTAGTGGACTCATTGAGTTTTAAATGGTGCACGAGTGTGTGTGTGCGAGTGAGCGAGAGAGAGAGAGAGAGAGAGAGAGAGAGAGAGAGAGAGAGAAGGCAGCAGCTGTGTGTATTCCAGGAGCATTAAAGTGTGATTTTGAGATGTAGTGAAGGATTAGAAGGTAGATGTTTCTTTGCATTCATGAGGCAGAGATAGATCGTTTCATATCGTCTCATACGAACGCTAAAGGCCGCCTTGTGCGTCGGTATCAAGACGCTCGGGGCCCAAGTGTCGGTATTTGACGCCCTGAGAGTGAGACCAGGCTGCAGTGGCAGGTTGTGTTGTTGCACCGTTGGCTGCAGTGGATTTGTATTTCTCAAGGTTTGTCCTCGGCCCAAAAACGTAATACTTAAGTATTCAATAATGTTTTCAGGTAATAGCGTCCTTCCAACTTTGCTGCAACACTTCGGGGGGAAGCCATTCCTGCTTCAAACAGCTGTGATATCAAGTACAACATCTGCTTGAGGAGATTCTTCCCAGAAGGAGTGATAGCAGAATATTAATGCCCGTAGTTTGGAACAGTTTTCAACAATTAGTTTCATGTTTCATAGTATATTTTGGGATGTCAGGTTCAATAACTAATCGCATCATAAATAATCACTTGCCAGCCACCGCCGCTGTATCCTTGAGCAAGGCAGCGAATCCCAAACCGCTCCATGGAGCTTACCCAGCATGCAACGCTACAGCACCTGGTGAGACTGGGAGGCTCTACAATAAACAGTGAGTATGCTCAGCTTCATAAATATGAACCAAAGGGGGGGGTGTTAGAAAATAATGAATTTCTTTGCCCTTGATAAATAAAAGAAGAAAAACATACCACGCTCTCGTCTAATTATATGTACGGAGAAACAGAGAAAATCAAGTCTCAAGTGTTTGCCAGCACAGCCTTGTATTATTCTAAAGTAATCCCTTTAAATATTAAAACTTCTCTGTGTAATCATTTCTGCTCCTCTAAGTTAAGACAACATTTTTCATGAGCTCGCAACGGCTGTTGAAACACGGCCCCATTTTTCTCTGTGGTTACGTTCCCTTTGTCTTTACTCGAGAGGGCAAACATGTTGGACGGGATTGCATTTCATCAGCCTCTCTCACTCTTGCCACCATCTGTCGCTGTGTAGAAGCTTTGAAAAGCTTTAGCGCTGGTTCAGCTCCGCTTGTTTCATTCTACAAAGTCGTCTCACGTTAAAGCTTTAGAGCCTGAGGCCGGTACCCGATATTGATACCTGAGAATAATGATGAAATAAAAAATAAAAACCCAAAAAGCATCCACATAAGCACATGCTATGTATGAACTGGGATGATGGCTGAGAGGTTAATAAGCATCTTTCACACAGGACGCGGTTCGCACTGCCGCTGGGTTCACGTTCACGACGTCGTGGCTCCGCCGTTACAGATATAATGGTTTCAGAGCGCAGTGCTGCCACTGTAGCGTTCTGTAGACCTTCAAGGAAACAGTTGAACACTAGCTGAAAATAAATAATCTCACCGCAAGGTCTATTTAGTAGCTGGTCTGGAGCTTTTCACACCATTTTAAACCGTTTTCTTCCATGGGCCAAAGATGAGACGATTGCCCCCCTTTTAAGACAACATACACAAGAATACCAGCGTACCAGTGGACTTATTGGTTTGCAGTGTAATGTTACAATGCAACATGTAACAGTAGTGGACTTGTGGTTTGTGATGCAGCAGAAAGCGGCCTCTCCTCCGAGGGTGTTCCCTGGCTACGAGCTCGGTGTGGGGCCCCTCTGCTCTCAGAGACAGATGTTAGGGCCAGGCTTGGCCGTCCACTCTCACCATAATGAGAACTCCAGGGGCCAAGGCGCACACACACACACACACACGCATACGCACACGCATGCATGCATGAAAACATACAACACCATACCTGCCACATGCACACACCAGAACAACATGAGAACCAAAAAGTAAGAGACAGGAGTGGTGAGTGAGCCGGAGGTGAATTCATGATTTAATAATGATGTGCGTGAAGTGACCTTCACACACACACACACATACACACAAACACGGGCAACCGTGTTAACACACATTGTCTCTAAGTGACAAGACACTCAAATAGAGGTCAGGGACGCTGAAGGACACAGAAAGTGCTCGAGAGAGAGAGAGTGTTTGTGTGTCACCTGCCAACCATTTCTGAGTGTTAAAGGAACGAACACGCACCTTAATTATTCACCACCCTATTATTAGCCTGCACAAGTACGAGTGTGCATGCATGTGAGGAGGGGGAATAAATCATGATTCAAATCTGTGTTTTCTGCATACTTGCAAAACTTTTCTTTTTTTTTTACATGCATGAGTTTACATATTGCCATGTATTTACATGTGTGACATGTACAGTGTATGGCAGGATGGTTATGTTACTGCTTGACTCTCACAGTCTCTGCAGAGTGCGTTTGGTCTTAGAATAATAAAGCTGCTCCGAGGGCAGAACGAAAACAGAAGTCAGATAAAAAAATATTAGTTTTTTAAATGTCCTTAACCCAATGCCTTTCCAAAAAGGAGACTCTCCATTGGGTCCTGGGGGCAAGGAGGCAGACACTAAAAGAGGAAGAGGAAGAGGAGAGAAATACCCTGAGGGAAGGGGAGGACAGTGCGATAAGACCTGGCTAAGCCTCGCCATCGGTAATTACCTCTACGCTAATGCTACACCAGGAAATCCCAGCGGGGGCATGGACAGAGATGAGAATGAAAGATTGAAAAAAAAAAACACACAAAATAAAAGAGAGGAGTGATTGAATTTGTGATACTATTGGCTCCCAGATTAGACAAAGGCAAGACATGGAAAATGGTAAAGATGGAGGGAGATAGAACAGAGGATGAACAAGGGGGGGGAGTGAGAGGATGTAAAGCGGTGGGAGGAGCAGGTACACACTGACCCAGATCCTCCTCCTGGTAACACGGGGGGGGGGGGGGGGGTGAAGAGATACAGGACACAAAGAAGAGCTAAAGCAGCAGCTGCCGCGGGACAGCTGGTCTGAATCACAACAAACATGTGGAGACATGCAGGTTTGAAAAACAATCACATTGTTGTAACTTCTGGAGCTTGTTGGGCTTGCATAAGAGCTGACAGGTGCTCTCGGTGCTCTCTCCTCCTCCTCCTCCTCTCTTTTTCTTCCTGGGGAGGCACAGATGGGAGCACCTTGGTGATTTTTCCCAAAACACACAGGGACAAATGAGGCCTTGAGCGTCCCCTTAAAAGAAACGAAACAACCCAGCAGAGAGTTCACGTCCCTCAGGATTTGATGTAAACACGTACACACACACACACACACACACACACACACACACACACACACACACACACACACACACACACACACACACACTCACACACATTTGGGAATGCAATTACTGAGCCTGTGCAACAGCCACAGGGAACTGGGGTGCATCTTTACGGAGGAGAGAGGAGGAACTTGCAGTGTGTGTAGGTGTGTGCGTGTGTGTGTGTGTGTGTGTGTGTGTGTGTGTGTGTGTGTGTGTCAGTGGCCCAGTTACAGCATGAGTATAAAAATGCTGCATCTATGACAGGCCTTCTACACAAAGCTGGTCCCACCTGTTCATTTCCAACGCTCCACCTGTGCGTGTGTGCGTGTCGGAGCAAACCGTCGCTACAAATGTCTTGGAATGAACACTGTATCACATTGATATATAGTTTGAATTCTGAGCCATCGTCTTTCAGAAGTCAAAACAAAAACCCACAAAGCAGCAGGATTCATGGGTCGATCTGCAGAGATTTCTACAGCAGGTTGAAAATATGGCCGAGCAGCCGGCAGGTGAGAATCGTTGGCCACAACTCAATACACTTCAGACTGACAGAGCAGGATTTATTTTAGCCGAGACAGTGTGGCTGGAGTCAGCTAGCAGCGGCTAATGTCGCCTTTAGCCTCAGTCAGTCGTTGTTTTTTCTGATTGTTTTTTTCCAAACTTGTACTTCTCAGCCCCAACTGACTCTGACTCAAGTGACATCACTTAAGGCAATTCACCCGATTTGCTGAAGTCACGGAAGTCTCATCCACTCTAAATCAGTGAGAAGATAACAGACAAAAAAAACCAAATAAAGAAATCTCATAACCAAAACTGCCCATCATTCATAGTAATTTCATAGCCCTTTAAATGAATGAAAATATCCCAAAATGCAGTCTGCCATTAGCACAACGTCTAACTATGTACGAGCTAACCGTTAAAGCACTGCCACTTATAGCATCATCATTGAAATGCTGCACATTTCCCGGGCCACTTTCACCCGTCCATCGGTCACTCATCAATCACTGCTCAGCCTTATCACAGCCGCGACAGGCTGTCAGGCTCCCTGGTGTTGTTCTCACATATCTCCGCCCCTCCAATATTGCCGCACACTATATGCAAATGCCCACACTGAGCTGATGGCAACACAGAAAAAGGTCCATCCAGTGAGTCTTGCTTTCAGCACAGCGGAGAGCTCCAATTGCTGCCGTTTTTCCTTTGGCGAGAGTCATTATTAGTTTCAGGACCAAGAACAGCGCCTGGCCTTTCCCTTCATGTCTGCTGCTGGAGAACTCCTCTGTTGCCTTACAATTGTTAGTCAGCGTGCAGTATTTCTCACTCACAGCACTCTCAAACAGCCATCAAAACAACAGCCGTGATGCAGCTTTCATAAAAGCCTTTATAGTAATCTAGGATGCATCAACAGGGATTAAATATACACAGGCTCGATGATTACAGTGTATCGAGCTCGATAAATGTTTGGCACCTTTTTGTTTCAGGAATACCTCGTGACTCATATCTCAGTACACGGGAAAAGAAAGCAGTGGCGGTTTGATAATGTAGGTAAACAGACATAAGCCCGGCAGACCTTGTCTCCAATCACTACCTATTATAACCAGCGCAGAGTGGGGACAGACTTTGTAGCATCTGCTGGCAGGCTGGACTAACGCCAGGGGCACCGACACTAGTACTGTAACTCACGACAACCGGCACTAGATAACGGGCCTTTTATCAGGGCCGACGTATCCGTGGACCTCCTGCCGATGGAGTTTCCGTTGCCAAAAAAGACGTGGGAATAATGAGCCTGCGCCACAAGTGGAGATAGAGAAATGTCGGTATGTGTTTGTGTTTCTATGTAAAGAGACGGAAAGCAACAGCGTGTGTTTTTATTATGTGTGTGTTTGGGTGTATAGATATAAGCTCTGCCAGCTCCTGTTCAGCCTCTAAGTGGCTAGCATATGGGATGACAACTGTTGCCTTCATGGGGAAATGGACGGATTAATTGAAATTGAGCACAGACACGCGAGTGATGAGCACTTAACACAATCGTTAAGGCTAAATCGCACAGGGACGGCGAGTGTGGCGCGTGTGCTTTGTTGGTTTGTGTTGAGCTTTGACGAAAATATTTTTTTTTACATTTGATTAATTTGTGAGTGCAGGCTGCCCCACGTCTGTGGGTAATCGCCAGCCTGGCAAACAATAAGCAAATACACGGTGCTAATGGGAGTGTGTGTGTGTGTGTGTGTGTGTGTGTGTGTGTGTGTGTGTGTGTGGACTGACAATGAAAAGGTTGTGGCAGTGCTGAAACAGGGAACTAATGCAGGGCTGACCTTAACATGGGAGTGTCCTTAGCAGTGAAACTATAGCCTTATGTATGTACACAGCAACAGCCTACGAGCCATTTTCAATGGTTATGATATAACGGTGTTTCAGCCTCTCCCCCAGTGTGTGCTGGGATACACTCCAGCCCTTGTACAGGAACAGAATGTACAGGTAATGTACGGATGGAAAGATGCCTATTTTCTTCTTCTTTTTTTAAAAAAATAGACAAATATTGACGGACAACTCACACAAAGTGAATGTGAACACGGACAGCAGAGAGATGTCTATAAGTGGACCGGTCACTCTTCTGTCTGCATGTCCATTATAAAAGTCTGCACTCCACTCAGAGTGCTCCGCTTGTCGACTGTGGAGATTTATGAGTCACACAGACAAAGATCTGCAACTTTCTCTCTCTGACCCTCTCTCCTCTCACTCGTCGTCTAATTCTCTCCATCTTCTCCCTCAGCTCATTTCCTCCGAGGTCAGCTAGACCCAGCTGGCGGAGAGGGACGGGTCAGCCACTATCTGTCTGCGTAACCCTTTGCTACTCATCAGGGCTTTTTTGTGTGTGTGTGTGCGTCTCACAGATGTGTCATCACTCGGCACTGAAAATAAATAGAAGAGAGTCTGCTGGTGAGATTGGACCGGAGTGATTGGTGGGAAACGGGCGCAAATGGATGAGAGGAGGACTGGAGTGGTGGTCCTTCGAACAGCTTGGAGTGTGTGTGTGTGTGTGTGTGTGTGTGTGTGTGTGTGTGTGTGTGTGTGTGTGTGTGTGGTGTCTTTGTATTTGCCGTGGGCTGTCGGCCATGAGAGCACATCGCCAAAGGAGCATGGTGAGAGTCTGGCAAGACACTTAAAATGTCTGACAAACTTGATTATCCTGAAGAAGTGGGGACCACGTGTAGCACTGCAGTGACGACATACGCACACATACCCAGACATACGTTGGACCAGTCATTCCCACAGACCGGGTCGGGATGACTTATGGTCTCAATCGATAGTCTCAAGTCTTCTTCAATACATCACGATGTTCATTTAGTAAATGATGGTCCAATTTAGAGTCAAACAGACCATAAAGCAGTGTGCACATACTTTTTGTTCATGTCGTCGAGTACATTTATTCTTCCAAAATGAGAAGTTCAACCCATAAACAACACGCACCCTGAACCATTAGCTTTTGGTGGCTAATGGTAGCTGATATCTTTGTTTTAACACAGATACAATAAGATGTTCACCACTTGAACTCTTGTAATAAGTTAGGCATTTACTTGTATCAAGTTGCTGACACTTGTTGAGAAAGAGGAGACTCAACATCTCTTTTCTCAGTTTTTAAGTTGGCAGAGATATGAAGTCCTTGGAGTTCTTCGTATAATATTGCTGAATTGACATTTGATCTACAATTTCTTGACGACTGTGCAAACTCCTGCCGATGAAGACCACGTAAAAAAAAATCTGGTTTTGCAAGTTCCTGTCCTTCCTCGTTAATTCCCTCTCCCTTTCTCCTCTCTCTCTCTCTCTCTCTCTCAAACACTTTGTAGGGCAAATCAATGAGCCTTGGCTGTCTGAATATCAGCTGCCAAGTATGGTCAGCCGTGAACACTCAAAGACACACAAACTACTGAACTACATGCTCACACACACACTCTCTGTGACTCCCTCCTCCTTCCAACATCTAAAAAGACAACAGAGCAGGAAGAGATGAAAAAAACAAAAGAGTCAGATACATCATATGAAGTAAAGCTGGAGGAAGATGTGAGTGTACAGGCCACGGTGGAATACCTCACTACACGCTAAGATCTGATTATAGCTTTCAGGGACAAAACTTCCTTTCATTTGTGACTTTCTGTGTAAGTGTATGAAAGGAGACAAGGAACACCCACTCAATACTGTACACTCATTCCACACTTAACACCAAGTCACAAGGGAAAGTCTTTAGTTCTCATTAGCAGTAAACGCAGCAGTTGTGATCTCGTACCAGGAATCACAGGAACCCTACCTTCTCCGTCTTAAGACGACAGATAAACGTACCCTGAGTCCTTATTTACTGTCTGTGACGGCTGTACTGCTGCGCTGGGATCAGCGGTCGGGCACCCCTCACACCACTAAGCCTATTCTCAAATGGCACGGCGCTGTGCCGAGATCAGCGTACCTTCGGAAACGAAGGACCAAGCAAGTGTTTGTAAAGACAAAATACAAATAATGTTAAAAAATGGGTGATGTTGCTTCATTTCGTTGAGTCATGCTTCCCCCGGCAGGCCGGGCAGGATCTGTGCCTCATCCTGTGTCACAGCCTCGTTGGAGGATTTATAGGGTGCTCCCATAATGCACTTCCTCTCTCCAAAGGGGGGGGGGGGGGACATAAATCTACCTCTGGTTTTTATTTTTGACACTTACCTTTTTTATTTGCTAAAAGGATCCTGAAATTACTATCCTCTTGGCTTTCTTGATCTACACACACACACACACACACACACACACACACACGACTTTGTGGAGTCGATTAAATCATCAAATCGAGTGTTACTAAGGAGTTCTTTGGTCGAGGGCAGCCCTACACACAAAACCACACACACACACACACACATGCAGAAGCCTTCTATAGAAAACCATAAATTATAGGACATGTGCCAATTAATGCTGCAACTTCCCAAGCAGCCCTAAAGCGCGTAACAGGGAGGCATCCTCCTAAGGTTGAATATTACATTCAAACTTTCTGCATGTTTACAGACTGTAAATAAGAAGAAAAAACATGTACAGTGTGTTTATCTGGACATAATAAAGAGGCAAAAAGGTTCCACCAACAAAGAAGTCACACCGTGGGTAGCTGAATTAAAATACACTGTGCTGGTAATGAGCTATCTAAATTCAGAGTTCATATTGCTTGGAATTACACAAAAGCAGGGCTCTGGGCAGCACTGGCAAAAAAAACCTCTATAGCTCTGTCTGCTTCGCTGCCAGAAGATTCTCCCTGTCGAGCGGCGACACGGTCGGTCCGGAGGAAATCGTTTGAGCCCGAGCGTGCATCCATGAATGCAATAATTCCTTTGTAAACGACATCACCTCCTCGCCCACTTTTGCATACTTTGTGGCTGTCAACGTGTTGGCTGCACTCTATCGCTCTCTCCCCACCACGCTCGTGCGCGTGCAAAACCCACGCACACGCAAGAAGGGGGTTGTTGGCGCTTCAAGCTCCGATTACTGACAACTCTGAAACACATGCTGAAGTGGATACACACACATGCACATTTAGAGACACGCACGTGCACACACGCTAAATCTGACTGGATGACTCGAGGGTGTCGGTGATTAAAAGGAAGTCGCACCACGCTTTCCTCGAATAAAACGGTGGCTAAACAGAAGACGACGGGAGTTGCGGGCGCGTCAAAGTGATCTGGGAAGCAGCTCGGCATATTGGCGCCATACGGAGGCGGATCCGTTGCTACACTTGACACGAATGCCGCCGTATCGGTTGTCATTTTCAAAAGCTGACAAAACAGATCCGGGGGGTAAGGAATGGGAAGTGATTTGGGTTTGTTGCTTCTGATGAGCTCTGCTTTCCTGCCAACTGTGACAGGAAATGGGCAAAGGAGGCACAGGGTCAGTGTAGCAGACAATACGCGCTTATTTTCTCCTGGATTTAACTGCACTGTACAGCGGCCCGAGGGAATCAATTAGAATCATGCTGTGCTTGGGTTTCCCACCCACGTTGACTTGGTAGTAATTTGTTTACTTCACAGCCAAGCTCTGCTTACAAAAGTAAAAAAAACAACAGCATCCTTCCTTACGATGCAACTTTCCTGCTGTGTCCTGCAGTATTACATATATGAACTTATCAGGTTAACACACAATATCCCCAAACAGGTTACAGTTTCCTGCAGATTCTCAACCACAGCATGCATTCGTGTGGCATACAAATAAGACCCTAATTAAAATAAAAGTGCATATGAGGCAACAGCTTGACCTCTGGGCCGGGTCACATCCTGTGACGGGTCTATTAGCATATGTTTTCCTTCCACACACACACACACAACACAGATTGCAGCTTGCAGCGGGCCAGCAGACCAGCTGTGAGGCTCTTTCCTGTGTCAAGGAGGACAGCTTATCACACTCCCGGTGTGTCTCGGCTGCCAGACGAAGCTGACAAGGTGTCACCTTGTTATTTGGCTGCGCGAAACAACAACAAAAATAAAAACAGCCTCCGTCTACAGGGAGTTGATTAGCACGAACCTGTTGCCGCGTTTCACATCGGCACATGCCGAGCTCACTAGAGAATTGAGTGGTCCCGCTGCAGCGGGGATACTGGTGGACCTAAAAATAGCTCGGCGACGGAGCAAAACACAGCCAACAAGCAATGGCACACATGTATGACAGATGGATGTCATTATTATCTATTGGTGGCTGTGGAATTATTGTAATGAGCTAATTGCAGCTGTGAATAAAATTAGCATGTTTGTACATGTTAGTACATGCTGGATTTACATATCATGTATACAATGCTTATGATTTCAGATGGATTGATCAATCATCTGGTACATTTGCAAAAGCTGCTGCTGACAAGTGCGGATCTGATAATCTCCTCATGGTCCTGTAAAATAAGTCTGCTGTCATGTTGCCTGTAGAGGAAGCCGGCATTCACATTCAGTACTCGCAGATTGACATGTATGTATGTATGTATGTATTTAGCTTTGGGAGGGATTCACTCATGCTTGTGGTCTTCCCTGTCCAGAAGAAAGTTGACATTTATTTATGGGTGTTTTCACCTCGAAGATAATCTTCGGCTACACGTGCATTACTAAAAAACACCACGGTTTAAAGGATATTCAGCATCTCAGATATGCTGACAGGGCATTTTGAAGATCCCAAATGCTGCTTCTTTGCAGGTTTCCACGCACAAACTGCAGAGATGATCCGCTCCACTTTCCTTCACCGACCTTTACCCATTAGTCACAAACAGGAAAGACCCACAGCCTCCTAACATCTCACAGTGGAACGCAATGTGTCTACATCCAGCTGCTTCCGATAAATATTAGTATTGTTGCAACAAAGAAGAAGAGGACAACACAACAAGACTGCAAGTCCCTTAGCATAGCGATGCCACACAGGATTGACCCAATAAATTGTCCTATAATAAATTCCCGGTAAGCTCAGTGTTGAACACCGCTCTAAAGCTTCTACAGGGAGGCTCCGGGAGATAAAACACCCTCAAGTGCTATTTGGTGCTGTACAGTGAACCAGATATTATTAAGTGCCCATGTCTCCACAAGTCCAAAGAGCAACACTGCAGGACAATAATCAAACATGCACAGACAGACTTTGATCAGCGCCGTGGCAAATCAGTTCTCTGTGTGAGATGGACATGTCTCTGCATCCACCACGCGCAGCCTCTCCGGCCACGTTCACCCCTTATAATGAAGCTGTAGCGCGCTCGCAGATGCGCACCGCACGGAGCGAGCGCGTTGCCCTTCACCTACCGTACCTTTGGTGTGAGCGGCGCTCAACCCCAGAGCCACTACAGCCAACACGCCGGCTATTCTCAGCATCTTCTCGGTGGAGATTCAGCTACGCGGCGACTTCTCTCCTCTTTCTTTCCTTTTTCTCCTCTCTCTCTCTCCGTCTGTCCGCCCTCTCCCTCTCAGTCAACGCCTCGGGTTCTCTCTCTCTCTCTCTCTTTCTTCAGGCGGAGTGTGGAAACAGTTCACCGTTATGTGGGACAAGCCAGGCAGCGTGGAGTAGAAGAAGAAGAAGAAGAAGAAGCGGAATATGAAGAAGAGGATGGACACCGGGTGCCTGCAACGCGCCTTCGCCGCACCGTAACGCGCGCGTCCACCGTTGTGTGGATGGACGGAGGCAGCGACTGAAGTGTGGGTTTGGCGCCGAGACGGGACTGGAGAGCAGCAGCGCACCCCGGGACAAGACCGAGCGACGTCACACAGGGAGGAGAGAGAGAGAGATGGATTCAGCCCCCCCCTCTCTCTCACTCTCTCTCTCTCCCTCTCATCCTCCACCCTCCCCTCTCTCCTCCTCCTCCTCCTCCCTTCTGCTATCTCTGGAGCATCCCAGCCCACTCCAGCTCACAGCGAGCCTGCCACGCGGGATCCTGATGAGAACAATTGCATCTTGTTTCAAATGACTCCAAGAACAAGCGCCTAAAGAACACGATGCTGTTGTCGTGCATAATGAGCTCAATCTAACTATGTTAGCATAGACATTCTTGTGTTAAAATGCCATAAATTAAAGAACACTTCGAGTCACTGTGAACTCACAATGGTTACAGACACATCGTGTGATTTAAATACTGCAGTAGTATGTGTTACTTGCCTGAAGATGCGGCTTATCTTCCTGAAATTGTAGTAGTTGTAGTAGTTCATGCACAGAAATGGAATGTTTTCAGCCCAAATGAAGAACAACCTTCTGTGTTTGTATTACTTTTATTTCTTGTGTCTGCCTCCCGACAGTGATTTATCTGAGCTAATAAGTGCTTTGACATTGAATCAGGAAAAGAGGGAACGATAGATTGATTTGAAGGATAACACAATTACCAAAGTATTGTTTTAGGGAAGACATTAAAAACTGCTTCTTAAAATCTCAAATATTGTCATTTCTTTCTAAAATATGCAAAATGAAAAACAATCTCTGAGCGACATGGCTCGTTTTGCTAGAGAGAATGTATTGTAAGGTGTGTGTGTGTGTGTGTGGCCGTATGTTGGCACGCGTGCGTGTTTGTGCGTATGAGGGTTTTGTGTTTTTTTCCACTTGGTGCCGGGCAGTAGGATTAATAATAACTTTTTTCAATTTTCCTGAGTAGACTATCTCAAAGGAACTTTTCTCTCGGACTATCTCCGCTGGTTTAGGATTATTCTGGGAGGCAGAGAAAATATTGCCGGCGTTATCTAGAGGGAGAGGAAAAATAATAATACAAACAGATGACAATGCACAGATTTGAATCCACACCATCCAGTGATGAAATTAAATTTGGTCTTCTTTTCACCGGGAAACGACTAAAGTGGTTTATAGCCGACAAAAAAAAAAGGCTTTCAGAGAAACCAAAGCAGTGGTGCTGGGACCCTCAAGGGGCCTCAACATTTAAGTTATCACTACTTTAATATCATCATCTATCATGCACACATATATTACATACAAAACAAATGAAAATATAGCTCCATTTTAATATTTAGTTCTGTGTAATATCAAATGCTGAACATTTAAGGACATGAAGTAAAGGCTAATATATTCCTCAAGGCTTTACTGCACAGCCACAGATCTCCTCCAAATTGCAGCCATTAATCAACAAAAACAAATATGGTAACACAGAAAAGCTGCGTGTGAAATACCAAATCTTTATCCAGCAAGGCAGGTCATGTGGGGGCTCGGCGGGGCAGGTTATCCTCTGAGTAATAAGACTTTCTGTATCAGTGACCGAGCTGCAATGCAGGCACACTTTAGTATTTCATCAAGGCGCATTCTCACAATTAGAACCTGCTGCAAATGGACAATTTTGTTCGGCTTCTGTTCTGTTTCCCCCCCCCGATGCTTGACACACATTATGCCCACTAGGCCACCATATCCACCCACCCTGGGAGTAGTGAATGGAAAGCTATAATGCTAATGTAATATCACACTGTTGTCCGGCTGTGTGCTCAGAGTCCAGAGAGCGTGGGAGGGGGGGGGGGGGGGGGGGGGAAATAAAATAAAAAAGCAAAAAGTTTCTCTCATACTGTGTGTGTGTGTGTGAGGCAATCTAACCTGGCTGAGTGGTTTAATGTGCCATTCTATTTGTCTCCTGTAAGTATTTCACCTTTGGGAAATATCAGTGACATACATTACTGGCAGCCATTTGCTGTTTAGGTTGCTAAATGATGATGGAAACAATAAGAATAATGACTACAGCGCTGGGTAATACATATACAATGTGGTGTGAGGGCCCCTCCCGAAACAACTAAAGGCTTTAAGATGCTTCTCAAAGCGCTGCTGCTGCCTGCAGGGAAGGCAGCTCTACAAGGACGCTTTAAGGTTGTCCTGTTGATAACCTAAAAAAAAAATGTCATGATACCCGAAAGAAAACAGCATCCGAGATCACAGCGACCCTCGGTGCCGAAGTTAACTCCGCGAAAACATGGTGAATTCTCCGCGCTGTGAGGAAGGCGATGTTACAGTTTGGTTTCCTATCGATTGCTATTCTTCAAGCAAAATCTGGAGGCTGCATTGGGCTCGTTCCAAATCCATTTATGATGCTCTGCTGCAGAGCCACCGCGCGGCTAATGAGTCTCCCTCGGTGCACCTGGCTGACATTTCCCATAGTGGGGCACATATTAGCTTTTGTCACTGAGCAGACTCACAGCCGGGCCAGAGTCTCGTGATGTATTTCAGGCACTTTTGCAGAGATTTATGAGTTACAGATAATGCAGCGGCCTCATTGAACCCACGATACTCCATAATCAATAATACACGTACGGTTTGTTTCCAGACACAAAGTGGTTGTCCATGCGGCCCTTTCACGAAATACCAATACCGAGCTCAAAGTTCATGTTCTTGTCTCGCCATTGTTACGCTGTACAGAGGCAGAGATATGTAAGTCCATTTCTACATTCATCTTTCAGCCTGGGGGGGGGGGGGGTAGAAGAGGGAATACGTCCACACCAAAGAATGCTGTTGCACATAGACAGACAGCAGAGCAGGTCTGGGTGGAGGATCCCTCTGTGCACAGCAAGTGTGACAGATGAGCACACTCATGCATCTTAATTTGATCATTTACTGCACACATGGAGAGAATAGAGAAGCCATCTTCTTCGGTCGCTGAGACCATCGGTGCGGTGTGCATGTTATTGGGTGTGTTCTCACAGAGAAGTGCGAGCTTTATATATATATATATATATGTGCATGCGTTTACATCAAACATCTAAATGGTTTCCTCTCAGGAGGAATAGATTCAGACTTGAGATTGCGGAGCAGCAGGTCAGAAAGCCAGGTGGCCGCCTGCTGCTGTTGTTGCCGTCGTCGTCCTTCCTGCTGCTGGAGCTGCTGGGCCTCATCGCGTGTCCTCGTGCGATCAACCTTCCTCCTTCTCTTATCTGTCCCTCAACTGAGAGGTCGTTTTATCTTAACTAATCAACCTCCCGTGTTTCC
The DNA here is from genome assembly GCA_032191485.1 of Leptoclinus maculatus. Lineage (NCBI taxonomy): Eukaryota > Metazoa > Chordata > Actinopteri > Perciformes > Stichaeidae > Leptoclinus > Leptoclinus maculatus. The sequence continues at coordinate 20,406,080 of JAVDOI010000014.1, read as the reverse complement.
ATCTCTTCTCCCGCCCTCCCTCCCTCCCTGCTGATGCCTCCATCTTTCTCCTCATACAGGCATAATCACACTACTGTCACTTAATTCAGATCTCTCCATCCAGCCCTCTTCTCCGCCCTGGCTCTCCGGTTAGTGTGTGTGTGTGTGTGTGTGTGTGACAGAGTGCTGCGCCTCCGCATACTCCCACTGACAGCTGGGCCGGTGCTGTAGGGGGAGGGATGAGAGGAGGTAGAGAAAGGCAAAGAGATGGACCAATCCTCCCCCTGGCGTTTCCCCCGCCGGCTCTTTCTGAGGAAGTGTCGGCGGCGGCGCTTTGATGGCGACTGCATCATGGTCTGAAGCTGCGAGAGAGCGCCTTCTGCTCCCGTTTTGCTTCGCCTCACTGGCAGGAAGTGGGCCAGAAGTTGTCATCTGCTCAAAGCCTGCTCGCACATCTCTCAATCCCATTCCTGGAGCAAAAGAAAGAGTAAATGCTAGTTCCTCTCCAGTATGACAATGGAAATTCACGTTTAAAAACTTTTTTTTGTCATACCGATTCGGCTTTACTCAATAAGTTTTCTCTTTTCCATTGGAACTTTAAGAGGACCATACCACTGATTTAGCAGTTTTAGCCCAGTTATTACTGCAGAGCATGTAATAACTTCTACCCCTCCAGGCACCTATTGTGTTCCATTCATATGCACAATAGGACCATATAAAAAGCTGGCTCTCTTGCTTAAATTGAGAAATCCATCAGAGACAAAGTGAGATTGCCAAAGCTAGATAGTTGTTATGACTACTGTTATGCAGACTTTAAGTCATTATTTAAAAAAAAAAAATCAAAGCAAAAGATTATTTTAATTAATGCCATCTGAAGTATAAAAACAAAAGTATTAAATGTAACTTTCCTAAAACTATAATAATTAGCATTTTGTGTTAAATGGAAATAGACGGAGCACACGAGTGTCTGTCTCCCTCTTAATGACTGAGTGTGTGATACTTTAGAACAGAATCAGAGATGAAGTGTTATTGTATCTTCTAAAACTGCAGCTGCAGATCTGGTATTTAAAAAGTATCATTTAAAAAAAACACTATGGTAAGAAGATAATTATGATGAAATTGATTGAAAAAAAGCACCTGTGAGATATGATGAAGTGGAACTTTGGGGTCTGCGGGATCAATCTGCAGCCCCCCCCCCCCAGTGTCTCTTCAGGTGCCGCCCTCTTTCCTGCCTCGCAGCTGCAGCTTGTGAGTGAACGGACTCGATCGCTGATTAGTGCGGTGGTGGTTCAGAGGCGACAGATCCAGACAGACAATCCCCCCGCGGGCCAAGCAGCAGCGTTCAAGCTGTATTGATCCCCTCTGGTGTTTTGAGTTAAACTTACTGCTGCAGTGAATTAGTGTCGCTTTCATTTTTTTTACGGAAAAGTAGTTTTCAGCTGTTGCCTTTGTGAGCGTTTCCCTTTTATCGTTAATAAATCATTTGATTATTCATCCGTTGCACACAACTCAAGTTTTTAAGTGTCCGAGAGATTTTCCATTTCCCTACATTCCATCTCAACGGAAATGAATGGAAACCAATTGCTGCATCAATCAGTGGGAATACATCCACAAAATGCATCCAGTGAAAATATTCAGGAGAGAATTAAGGATTCAAAACTTGCAAAAAAAAAAAAAAAAAAACAGTAGCAGTAGTTTGACATTTTGGGAATATGCTCATTTGGACAATATCATCATCGTGACATCAGCCCCGAAACCGATCACAGCTTATTTTTAGGTTTGATGTGACGTGCGGTTCAGGCCTCTGACATCATCAGTCTAATTGTAGCAACTAACCAATCAGATGTTTTTTTGAATGAGATGTTTTCCTGACACCTTTATTTACACTCAACGTCTGTGAAGGCTCATCTGAATCATCACGCTGTTTGAACCCAAATCACACGCGGCAGTTTGGATTGAAAAGGTTTCTGTCTGTCAGCCCTCTACCGCTTATAGTATTTCAACTGCACCGTCATTTCATATCGAAAAGAAAAAGGTTGGGCTCGTTTAACTGCACATTTCCATCTGTTGGAATGATCTGTGGGTTCTCTGGAGGCTTCAGACTCTGGAGGATTGTTGTTCCTCTTGCTCTTTGTTGTCTCCTCCGTCCCATTCAAGAGCTCAGCGTTTTTGTTTTTCGTCCTCTTTGCTCTACTTTTGGCTCTTTGTGCTGCCCGACTCTCCACAGTCACCAAAGCTGCTGCTGTCTTTGAATAGCAGTCCTCCTCTGGTCCAAGGCAGACTTGGCTGCAGCTCAACAGGCTTGTTTGTCGGTCTTGGCAGCAATGCTTGCAGACCTGAATGTACCTGTTTCAGCTCTTTCTTTGCTTTGTTTGTTTGTTTTGTGTATGCTAGGGAAAAGAGGAAATAAAGAATGTGTGTGTGTGTGTTTCCTCTTTTTTTTACCTCAGGGTCTGAGGGTCAGCTGACCGTGACCGGCTGTAGCAGACACATTCACACCACAGCCAGACCCTTCCCAGTCCCTCCAGATCTGGGATATCAGTCACTTACAGACAGAGAGCTCTAAACAAACATGAGCTCGACCTCGATGCACACACATAAATAAAAAGGTATTACAGAGGCAGAGAAATCCGAACAAACACACACACGGAATAGCTGCACGTACACAGCTTGGTTCTAAAACCATTTTTCCCCCCATGAACACAAATCAAGCCAATTTCAACCACGTACAAAAACAATCTGCTCGGCGCTGAATAAAGGCTGTCAGACACATAAGGCTGTTCGGTGTTGGTCGCGAAATAGCAGCGAAAATTAATTTGACTTCATGGCCTCTGCAGAGTAAGGACAAGACTGAGCAAACAGTGCTGCGGTGCATTATGGCTAAACATCAACACATGAGGTGAGGCTGTATAAAGTTGGCTGTTTTGTTTTTCGTTTTTGTTTCAGCCTCTCAGCATCCAACTTCCTCCAGTAGAGGTCACACGCAAAGGTCACATTAAACATATATGGAGCAGCTCGTGGGAGGAAACCGCCTCCTCGCTGGTCTCCAATTGATGAAGGGTCATGAAAAAAAAGCAAGATCTTGCCGGCAGCAGCAAGATCTGATGACCTGACTTCATTTAAGGAGGCACAGCGTTGAACATACAAATAACTTGTTTTTATCTAAATTGTCACTCGGCCGCTAAATGGAGAGAACATGTGTATTAAAGTGAAGGTTCAGACCACAGATCTACAGATAAAGGGAACGCTGAGATGTGAGTTCAAGCATCGAACATATATCACACAGGATAAAGAAGTGGTTTCTGTGGTTTGGTTGTGTTGCATCTATGGCCTATATGAGAAACAAAGATGTGTGTGAGGGTTTAACCTGATGTAGCGTGTCCTAATTGTCAACAGCAAAACCCCGTCCAGATGTTTCAAATCCAGATCAATTTTTTTGGATCCATTTCCCTTATAAGACTTGAGAGCCGCTGGCTCCCGAACTGAGACGCTGAGCAAAAGAGGAAAAAAAACACACAAACGCCGCATCTCAGGATTTATAACCAAAGACACACGAGACGGCGCCAAATGATGCTAAAAGTAATCAAAAGAGAAGATAACAAGGATGAAGGAGGATTATGTCTTAACCCTGAACTGAAAGTTCACATACACATACATTCTTTAGTCTGGCTTTTATTATTTTATTTGTTTTAAATATGAATTATGTATATAGTCATTTTTATTTAAAAGTATGTTCTTTTTAACTGATTTATTATTTATTTTTGTATTATTTCCTGACTGTAAAACCTCATTCAGTTAATTACATTATAGGTTCTGTTTTCCGACCCGCTTCAGCATGAATACATGACTGGTATTCACCGAATCCGCTGCAGTTTCTGATCACTGGTGACTCTGTGGAGCGATGCTTTTCTCAGTAAATCGCCGTCTTGACTGTACCGTGCACGAGGACGCACCTGCACTCCCACGAGCACGTGGGTAACCTGGTTCGTGGTGATTCATGCCGTGCGGCTAGGTGGGTGGATGGAACCCTCCAACAAATGTGCCTTTGTTAATGTTAATTCGTGATCGTTTCCTCTGATTCTGACGGAAACAATAGGAACCATCGTGAGGGTTTGTACTCGGTTCCAACAGGACCAACCACAGCTGTTATGGTATTTGTGTCAAATGGAAAACCGGCCCCTCAAGCTGAGGTTGTAACTGGAAAGAAAACATGAATAAACTGAACTGTTCTGGTTTACATCTTTAAAAAGACACAGCAGGGGGACTTTATTTTGTACAGTTGAATCATGTGAAAATGTGTTTGTAAGATACAAATATGTCAGAGAGTATATGATTAATAGCATTTTCCATATATTTTTAGGTTAGGTCATTTTCAGGACTGTATGGCAGCTCCAATTGGTTGTTGTGTGTTGAAGCTCATCCAGCAGACCAAAGGTGACACAGATCTAGCAGGTTAGTACGATTTATTTATAATCACGGCAACACAGGGAAGGTTCTGTATTCAATACAAGATGCCTGCGGATCCAATTTCCAGTTCAGATTTTTGCAGCTCAGATGGGAACTGAAAAAAAACAGTAGCTTCAGGTGGGTTGCTTTTCCTGTTCACGGATGTGAAACAACAGATACGTGTCAAACATGCAGGGGGGGAAAAAACAACCACTGAAAGTCAGTTGTAGTATGAAGGAAACTTAAATATGTGTCTCTGTTTCAGGTCATCCAACATCGCTCTGTGGGAGGAAGAAAACCCCCAATGTTTCTTTTGTTCTTTGGTTGGGTGGATCAATAAAAAGAGACAGTTATAATGTAAAAAGTGAGAATTCTATTAAAAAAACAAACAATTGAGTTGTTCGCCTTGTGACCTTTATGTCCCTACCCACAAACAAATGCATAGTATGTCCCTATGTCTACTCTGCTAAGCGAGTACTCTTGCAACAGAAGTATCCACATCCTCTTTTCTCCTCCAGAAGCCGTCAAAAGAGAAGTAATACAAGAGAGGGTCCAGACAGCAGTTCACGCTAGCGAGACAGACCAGCGGCGTGATGAAACGTTCCTTGCTTTCAAAGAACATGGCCAGTGACACGGGCAAGAAAAATACAGCAAACATCATCAGGTTCATGGCGAAAATCAACATGACGTTCACCTTGTTTTTGACCCTGGCGGAGTCTTTCAGATGTGCGCGTAGAGTCAAAGACACCAGAGCGGTGGACACGATGTTGACCGCCAGCATGGCGAGCACCAACACGGGCTGAACATAAGCCAGTGTTGGGGTATGATGACGCCGGTTCCGAAATTCAAAGCAGGTGGATTCATTGTACTTGGTTAAGAATCTGGAGAAGTCCACGCTCTCTGGGATGTTCACCACCACCACGAAGAGCCAAGCGAGCGCGACGGCCTTCCAGGTGTTGGACGCGGTCCGGAGATGGCGCGACCTCAGAGGATAGACCACCGCCAGCAGCCGGTCCGCGCTGATGAAGGTGATGAAGATGGAGCTGGAGCGGATGTTGTTGCGAAAGAGAATCGTGATACAGATGCACGCCATACTGCCGAGAGGCCAGGCTCCTGTGGCGTAGAAGTAGACCCTCGTGGACAAGGTGAAGACGAGCAGCAGGTCAGAGATGGCCAGGTTGACCAGGAAGATGGCACTGGGGGACTTGAGGCTGTGGCGGCTTAACAGGATCCACAGCGAGGCGGCGTTGAGAGGCAGGCCCACCGTCACTATAGACCCATACGCCAGAGCGTACCCCGTGTTCCTCATGTCCTGCTCCGCTCCATTCTCCGAAGTACCGTTGAGCATGTTTTTCGTTTTCTCTGAGAAATGCACGAGTGCCGGCGCAGTGAACGGAGCTGAGACGAAGACCACAATCACCCCGCCTCCTCGCCAATCACATCGAGCAAGATCTTTGTCAAGAACAGGCTGCTGCTACATGTTGAAGTGGCTGACAACGTTGAAAACAGGAAACAACTTTAACAAGGGTTGAAGTAGTGTGCTGTTCAAGTAAAACAGAGAGTGTGTGGGAGTTTAAAGTCATGGAAAAGAAGCTTTCTAAAAAACCACAAGCATGTGCACTGGATTCACAAACCAGTTTTGACTGAAGGGTTACGTGGATTCGTTCTGTTCAGGAGGTCTACTGTAATAACACTCCATCTGGACTGCATTAAACGATACATGCTGTGCAAATTCCATCTGAACTGACTGCTAATTAAGCACAATCTACAGTGTGTCCACTAATTACTGGCTGAGCAGGGAAGAAAAACAATTACAATAATGTGATTTAGTTGTTTCATATGGTATTTAGCAATGTGTGTGGATGACTGATGTACTCGTGTGCTTATGTTGGACGTACCAGTTGTACACTACAGTGCCTTCAGAGAATGTTAATTACATAATTACCCTAATGACTCAGGTTTATCTGCATTTTGTAGAGTTGCAATCCACGGTCAACTCACTGATACACACAATATTAATGAATACAAATTGGATATTAAGTACTAAAAAATGATATTTAGAGAATAAAAGTCCAAATGCTCTGAGGCAAAGTACATCCTGCCTTCTAAGAAAACTGAATAACTTAATTCAATTCAAGGAAGCACACAAGGCCTCAAAGATGAGTGACCGTAAAGTTGCACGAACGAGACTACAGCCACACACTAGCGGCTCTGTGAGGCTGGTACGGTTGGTTTAGACTCGCGCGACAGCCTCCGCAGACGGAGCGCGAGCTCTGAGCATGAACGGAGGCGTTACTCCATGCGCTGCGTTATTCTCCGAAACACCAGAGGACGTATAAACAAAATGAAGTGAGAAGAAACAGAAGGGCAACGTGTGTAACTCATAGATAAACTAACCTCCACAATGCCAAGGAGGGATTGTAATTAAATGTAAACTCGTATTCATGGACTACTTTATTGCTTTTGTACAAGCCCTGTAAAGGAACAAGTCAAGTAGTGCATGCATTATGAAGAAACAAAGGTTTAATATTGTGTAGCTATTTGATTAGGCTGCAAAATATTTAGCAGTGAAACATTTGTGACAATCACAACCAAAGCATCGCAACCACACTCCGGCCTCGATTACGTCATGTTTCTGCCGTGCGTACTACATCGACTATAAACCGAGCTTTAGTTTGGTTTATGACCAAATACCTACTGATGTAAGAGAGAAAAAGGATGATGCAGATAGATTAAAATCAAGTGAAGGGATCACTGATCATGATTGTTTGTAAGTTTCATGGGAATCTATTCAACAGTTGTTGCGATACTCATAATGAGGAGAGTCATTAGGATTTTCGATTGTGGTGGACTGATTTATTCATGACAGATTAATGTGTCATGAATCCCTCTCCTCCGTATCGTTTGCCCTCAGCTGTTTATGAATGGAACTTCCCCGTACATGCCACTCGTGCCATTTGCCAGACGGTCTATTGCGTCACTAAAGCCGTTTATGATTCCTGCCTGTGACTTATGCTTTTTGAGTTCGTGCCACCTTCAGCCAAAACACCACAAGCAACGTCAAAATAAGCAAGAAATTGCTCAAGGCACGACAGATTCCATCAGCCTCGAAGCAGAAGAGATGATAAAAGTGTGTGAGGGCAAAACAGGAAGCAGATGCGAGACATCCTGTAGTGCTTATCTGTTGTAAAACAGCAGAACCACGTCATTTAAAAAAAAAAAGAAAGGAAGACAGACGCAACACCTTTGCATGTGTGGCAATGACATATGTTGTGTAATGCAATAGGTGAAAAAGAGAGAAAAAACCAAGATAAATGTGTGCACAGCGTGCTGCAGAGGCTGTTAGTGTATGGAGCTAAATCCAGGTCAAAAGTTGTGTTCATTTGAAAAAAAAAATGTACAAGTGTATATTTTCAAATGTAGAAATACACAAAGACGACACGAGGGGAAAGTGCAGTATTTGTGTGCAATTACGCCAAAGCAGCTACCGCCAAACGTCATGCCTTTCAACTTATCACTCAATCACCAAGTTGCCACTTACTCCTTTCCCTTCAGTCTCTCTCAGCCACAACCTTTTGAAAGATATAAATCGAAATGGCTGTAGCGACAGCAATTATGTGATTCTGCCCGACTCGCACAATTAAATAGAAAGGTGATGGCGGATGGCTCGTCAATGCGTTCATGGCACAAGAGAGCCTAAATGGATTTCTCTGGCAAATGAAAGGATGCTACTTTCGCTGGGGCCTAATATTTAAGAAACTTAAGTGTTTCCCAAGACAGCATCTCTTTGTTATTAGCGCTGTACTGCTTTAAAATGCCATTAAAATTGGTTCAGCCATTCGTATGGTTGAGTCTCAACAGCGCTCACCAACTCTTATAAACCTATTCAGTTTCCAGCACACAGCCTCGAGCCGACAATATGTATGCATGTATGTATGTATGCATGTATGTATGCTACCTGCAGCAGAAAGCACCATGCAGCCAAAGTTAACAAGTCACGAGTGAGGAAAGTTAGAAAGCTAATGAACCAAAGAGAACGATGTGTTTTGTATGATGCATTTCTATTCTCTGGACCCCTGTCTGAACACCGTGATCATTATTTTGTGGATTTGCCTGCCCCAGGGACTCCTGTTGATATTTAGCAATCAAGCTAACCCTGGGACAGTCAATGAACTGTCAATAGTCCCCGTTTAAAACACGAATACAGACTTGTTTATCTCAGGAGTTGGTGGACCAAAGCGTCCAGTGAAACACTAAATAGTGGACCGACGTTCAAAAGGTGGTGAAATAAACAAACAAATCCAATGTGTTGGAGGCTTTCTGCCTCTTTGTGATCAAAAAATCACTTGGTAAAAGGCCGACGTTCAAATCATTACAAATTAGGCATGTGAGCTTAAAGCGGCATTAATCAATATTTTGTTCTACAATCGCTCACAACTCAAGCACGGCTTAAGAGTCTGGAATTGATTTTGGCTTTGTGCGAAAATGAAATGAAACCAATGAAATAGCAAGAAGAGTGACTTCACCACATCTACAACTGAGAAGCAGTGATGGTACAACTGGCGGCCACATACGGTCCTCAAAGGCTTCCCATCCGGCCGCAGAATATTACTGCGTTCTGTCCCAGAACGAAGATTTTCTTAGTTTTACTGCTGCAGCCCAATTCCTTGTGTGTGTAAACGTACTTCTAATTCTAATGATGTCAAAAACATTCAAATCACAACAAAGCAAACATGCAATAAAAAGAAGAATATAAATGAAAGTGTCGGTTCACCAAACCAGAATGGTTGAGTACGTTGGCACCGTACGGAGACATAAGTCCCTCTGTGTGTTCTGGATGATATCTGAATAATCCACAGACCTCACAGTCAACAGCTTTCCCCAAAGCTACTCTCTACTTCAGAGACAATCTGTTCACAGCCAGCTCTGTGGATTATCCACAGAGTTCTTGGAGAGAAACATTGGCATTGACGTTTCAAATCATTCAACCTGGTTCCGTTTGTTAAAGTCCCAACAAATGAGCTGCAGGTATTATTCTGGATATAGCTGCATCGCTTGATGAAGTACGACTCAACCTACCGCTAATAAACTACCTTTTATTCTTGACTCTGTTTCAGGCTGCTGTGCCCAGATGTGAACTATTCTGTATCGTGTCCCTCAACAAGTTGTGCATTTGTGAAAGTATGTCGACCTGAAAGTAGAAGTGGTTTAAAAGCAGAGCAGGAATGGATGAGGTCAATGAGTGTGTACTCACCTCTCCCTTATTAACATGGGCACAATAAGGGCTGGGCTTATTGGGCTGACTGGAGTGTTGTTGTTTCTTTTACCTCCATCTCTGATGAAATCACTGGGGCATTTTTAGGCCAGCATGGGTAAAGTGCCAGGAAGGGTGAGGAGACAACCACTGCTGCGCTCACTTCATTAAAATTTCAATTTCTGCAACGGCAGGAGTCACAATGAGCCGTGCTCTCGTGGCCCGCAGAGCAAATGCATGTCTGTGTGTGTGTGTGTGTGTGTGTGTGTGTGTGTGTGTGTGTGTGTGTGTGTGTGTGTGTGTGTGTGTGTGTGTGTGTGTGTGTGTGTGTGTGTGTGTGTGTGTGTGTGTGTGTGTGTGTGTTCATGCCTGCATCAGTATGCAGCCGGTTGTTTGGAAGCGACTGAACAGTGACCCGTAGGGCTGGTGGATGTGCGTCTGTGTGTGCAGCAGGATAGCAAGTGTTTGACGAGCCCAGGTCGTTGAGAAAATTGCCAAATCATTTATTCTTCTCTTCCTCTGCTGCTTCAGTCAGGTAAATACCACCGTTTTGAACACAGCGAGTCAATACGGCCGGCCGAGGATGAGGCAGCTTTCTCCCTCTCTCTCTCTCTCGCTCTCTTTCTTCTGGCTGTTGAACTCAGCATTGTGGAAGAGCCGCGGATTTGAAAAAGATGATGTGCTTTAGACGATTTCTCTGCCATTACCAGCTGGGGCCGAGGCAATTAACCCGCTTCGTACGTTTCATCAGAGGCCAAAAAAAACAAAACAAAGTTAATCTGTCCCGAGCTGCGGGGACCTCACTTTATTAGTCCCACGCTAAGAGAGGAAGTTTGAGACGCAGACTCAAAACGGTGCTTTATTGCCTTCCCTTTTTCCAATTAGTGGCTGCCATCTTGAATCCTAATAGGTTGTGAAAGTATGGTCTGATTACATATGCAAATGAGTTAGAACGCTATAATAAAGCTGTCAACAGAAATAAAACGGGTTTAACAGAGGAGAGCGTTACAATCTCGAGCGTTGCAAAGAGCGTCGACGCTCCAGAGACGCTCCAGAGTGGAACGGGACAGAGGGAGGTTCTATGACCGGACCGGAGCTTGGACAGGACCCACGAGTGTCCCGACATGTGAGCTGGTGTCTTCTTCCTGCAGGCTTGGAGTCCAGTTTCCTCTTTATTCATAAAGTTGTGGCCTGGCAGCTAAACAATGAGCTAAAACTCAATATAAAGCTCTGTGAAGCCGACGGGAGCTGCAGATGCATGGGATGATTCTCTGCAGGTTCATCACTACAAGCGACCCCTTTCACATTGTCATTTGATACATTGTTACTGTAAAACAATATCGATTAAAGTCGCAAATGATGTGTTTAAAGCTTTAGAGAAATATAAACAAAACGATAACACTAAACCCATCATAGAATTGATTTTAATACTGTGTAGCTGTATTCATCTGAGCTCCATTGTTGACCAAAAATCTATAAAAAACAAACAAACCAGGTGACGTGTTCCTTCAAGAACACCATCCGTCCTGCTGCTGTAAATACTCACAGCACACTGAAGCAATGTTGTAGTGACTGTAGTCATAATGTTCTGATGCAAGTTGGGTTAAAGGCCCGTATTGAAGATTATTCATGTTTGCTCAATGTTGGTATCTATCTTTAATAATCAGCGTTTGTGAGCGAAATGGCGGAGTAACGAATAGCAGTAAGTGCAGTCTCGCTAGGTCGCTCATCTCGTAAGCGCTGAGGAATGTGTCGATCACGCTGCACCTGCGCCTCCCCGTCGCGCCTCCGGCTCTCACAAGCCAACGGTGGCCTGACCTCCTGACACCAAGTTTGATTGTCCAAGACAGATGCAATAAGGAAACACTGCAGTGCCTCTAAACGATCGGAATTAGCTGAAAAAAAAAAGGGGAGAACAATTGAATGAGCAAGTACTCCAAAAACAGAGGGCTTTGTTGTCGAGATATATTGATATATTGAGCTTTATGTAATCATAACGGAGCCCTTTCAAGTCCCGTAACACCAAAACCAACAACTAGCGCTCAGATGACAGATCTGAAAAGGTTAGCTGTGTTTGCTCTCGTAGATTGAACTTGCTTGTGCACATTTCCTGTGTGTGTGTGTGTGTGTGTGTGTGTGTGTGTGTGTGTGTGTGTGTGTGTGTGTGTGTGTGTGTGTGTGTGTGTGTGTGTGTGTGTGTGTGACGCACATGACAAACTGGTATATAGGAGAGATTGACACTGGTATTATTTCGTTTGAGGAGCTGAAATAGGATTATTATTCGTATATATTTACAGGATGCCGTCATGACTCTGCTGTAAAGAATTTTTTACTTTAATATTGTTGACGCTGTGAGCACACAAGTGTTGCTATTTGTATTAAGTGTGTGGAATATTGACGTTGTTACTGGTATGGTATACTTTGCAAATAGACGGACGACATAATTGTTTTTCGACTAGCGCGGCAGAAGTGCATGTGCCGGTCCTGGCTTTACCGCTCATGATGATGCTGGATTCTAGATTAAGCGACCTAAAGATTAGTTATTATATATTTATGAATATATATATATATAATACACACACACACACACACAATCACTAACCTCACCCTGACTGTTCAAATCTCTTTTTACACGTCTCATTTTCCCTCCCTATGGCCCTGAAGCATATCCCACAATGCACTGGGCAGGAGGCAAAGCTGTTAAAATGTTATATATTACGTTAGAATATCACTTGCAGGGTTGGTGGTTGACTTCAGGTCCTTCCTGTCGTCATAATGAAGTGTCCCTGTCCAAAACACTGAACCCCAAACTGCCTCTGAACAACATAGCAGCTCTCCTTCCATCGGTACACGATCAAATGAGACTGTGAAGCGATTTGTAGCGGTTTCACGTTAAAAGCGCAATAAGAAGTGCTCCATTTATCTTCTTTTTCACTAAAAGGCTTGAGGAGGTGGGCTGCCCACTTTCTACTAAGAACATAAGATGATTTACTGTCGTGTAAATGACTTCCTTCAGTCAAGCTGAGCCAATCCCAGACATTCAGAGACATGTGGCGAGGACACGGGGGACAGAAATCACTTCATATTCAGAAATCAAATAACCGTTCGTAGTCTGCCAGGGGGGGGGGAATCCTTTTACTTTAGTCTGAACATTTGAAGTCATTTGATTAACATGTTTGTTTTCCATCAGGAACTTCATCTCTTTCAAATGTGCTTGTGTGTGCACACGCGTGTGTGTGTGAACACGGCCTCGGAGGCTCGTGTTAGTGGGTATGCACCGCACATTCACATTAAAAATCATATAGTCCCCCGAGACATTAATAAACATGCATCCATGAAGAAAATCACACGAGGAAAAACTGGAACTGAGCACACAAGAATAATTCACACATATTTGTAATTAGTTCCTGTGGTTCCATAGGTCGCGCTAAAAAGGAGAAGCTTTAATTGCGCACTATACCACTTAAGTTATGCTATGTGCGCAATTAGCATAAGTCATTGTTGGACAAATGTAAATCCCAAAAGGGAATAAACAATTCCTCTCCACCTGCTATAGTTTTGCGTCATGCAATTCCAAGAGACCACAGATAAGCACCGTAGGGGGAGATAAATCGCCTCAGAGAGAGAGAGAGAGAGAGAGAGGGAGAGAGAGAGAGAGAGAGAGAGAGAGAGACAGAGAGAGAGAGAGAGAGAGAGAGAGAGAGAGAGAGAGAGAGAGACAGAGAGAGAGAGAGAGAGACAGAGAGAGAGAGAGAGAGAGAGAGAGAGAGAGGGAGAGAGAGAGAGGGAGAGAGAGAGAGAGAGAGAGAGAGAGAGAGAGAGAGAGAGAGAGAGAGAGGGAGAGAGAGAGAGGGAGAGAGAGAG
>JAVDOI010000014.1:20353882-20388882 GCA_032191485.1 Leptoclinus maculatus | reverse complement strand
TCGCGTTGCCACATTGCACAACGCAAAACAGACGCCATTCCACATGGATGCCCGAAAGGAGACACGGTTGTCACAACCGAACCCGAAATATTCTGACAGGTTAGAATCCAGCATGTTTGGAGCAGTGAGAGGATGGGGGGGGGGTGGAGAGTTGTGTTGCAGGAGATGCAAGCATGCATGTGTACATGCAGATGCCTCTATAAATAATCAACCTCACTGGGACCCAGAAAGATGAAACTAGTGCAAAGCTTTGCTTCAGAAGGAGTTCCCTTCATGCCAAGTGCAGATTTCCAAATCGGCAAAAGCTTCTCGTGAACGTGTTCTCACTGCATTACACTGTGCTACGCCTAAAGCGTGAGTCGCTATAAAAAGCTGGTTGCCACCTGCGGCTCACCTTTTGCCCGGTTAGTCAGCCCACTCAGGAGGCAACCGAGCTAGCGTTAACATCTGAGCTGAGCTTAGGGAAGTGGGTTAGCTTGCTAGTTAGAAATAAGCTGACAAAGACAAATGGTGAGGGGAGTTTACAGCGGATAGGCTCGGCAACTGAAATATGTCAAAGAAATAAACATATTTAACTTAAATGATCATGTCTAGTTCCTCTTTCCAGAGGTAAGAAGACCTGCGATGTCCATGAAGGAGGAACATCCATAAATCCATATTTTTTTTAAATCATATAAAAAAACAGGACGCTTCTTGTAACTTCAGACTTACTTCAAAATAATCAGTTTTTCTGAAAAGTGATTTGGTTTTGTGTGCAGAGCGATCAAGAACTGCCATAGCAGCAGACTTTCCACGGTGCAGATTTGCAAAAAAGGTCAAAGGAACAAGAGGATATAGACTAAGAAATACAGAGAGGCTCAAAACAAACAGGCAGGCAGGCAGAGGAAAAGGTCGGCTGGACACAAAAGCACAAGAGTAAACTGAGAGGGAACAGAGTGACTGGTTACATATACTGTATATATATATACAGTATATATATACTGTATATATATACTGTGTATATATACTGAGGGAGCTGATTAGGGGAATGAGGTGCAGGTGTGCAGTGAGGGGGAGATCAGGTGACCGGGGGGATGGTGGGAGGAGCCGACGACAACTGTTGGCAGGAGAAGGTGAAAATGACACATTTTATTTGTTTATTTCAGATTTTATAATACGGCTCTAATGAGCAACTATGGATTTTTTTTTTCCGTGATTAGCGTTCTCATTTTTCTTTTTAAAACACAACATCAACCGTTTACTTCTTGTCCTCCTTCCATTATACACACACACGACCTACAGCTTCCACAGAGAACCCGTGCTATACGGCCCAATGAGCCCAGTCATTTATTCCACCCACACATTTAGTACACAGCTTCAATTGAAAGTGTGTCCTTCATTTCTTTATATCTTTTAATAGAGGTATAGACATCATGTTTTATTGTTTTGATAAATATAGGTCTATGGCTCAAATATTGTGTTATTCAAACAGTACCACGTGTAAGATGAAGCATGCCTAGACGATTCCTGACAGCCTGCAGGTGAACGCTCGCACACCTGCGGTGTAAATGTGATTACAGAACAGTGAAATAAATTAACGGGCGACAGATACATTCACCGGCGTTCTGTTACACTCCGAGCAGCCCCCGACCTTGAACTGTGTGTAAAAGCAGGTAAAGTAGAGGAACGCAATATCCGCCCCAACTCTAATAAACTCAAGGATTCTTCACCCCCCCCCCCCGGCATACAAATGAAGCTGCCGCACAGCATTCCTCCTTTTCTCTCCCAGGGGTCATCAGAGAGGTCTAGTGATTAACACTGAGCGCTGAGGAGTCACTTCAACATGTTTCATAACAGCGTGCTATACTCTGAATGTGTGCAGCCACATCTATTGTTGGGAAGCGACATGGAATATAAATATGTGCGTTTGTGTGACCGGTGCACGCAGCAGAAAATGTGCTCATGAGAACATGACGAACACAAGAAGTTTTCTCCCAGGTTTACACTTCAGTACGTTTTTGAAGGCTGGTTTTTTTTTTTTTTTTCTGTTCTGAGGCCAACGACGTTTTAAATGCCACAGACATCCAAGGATCCGACATTTTCTGCAGATTCATTATTGCCAGGGTTGTTCAGAGGTAAGGGGCTAAGCTGCAGTCTTCTGCACACTGAGATATGAGATACATTCAAGATTCATGGCCTTGAAGTTTAGACAAATGTGTTTTGCTCTTTGCATGTAAATGGCCTCAAATGACGTGTTTTTAAAGACCATGTGTCTAAACCTCTACAATCTACAACATCGGCTCACTCGGCTTTAAAAGATTCAAACTATGTCCGTGAATTCCAACAATTTAGTTTTTTTATTACAATGCCAAGGTATTCTACAATATTAAGTGATGAAGGTTTTGTCGTAATGAAACTAAAAGTCCTATTTGTGTTTGACCCGTCCATCGACAACAACCTCATCGCTCTTTATATTACATCACCTGGTAATTATACGGCCACTGGAGGTCATTGTTGTCTTCTTGTATCCAAATCGAGGATCAGCCATGTGAAGTGAACGGTTTAATGAACCTATACTTGTAGATGTACGTCCCTTCTAACCCGTATCTATGAGGCTCATAACCTCCGTTAACACCCATTCAATCGGCTGATGACACTCGGTGGAGAGATCGTGTTCGGTTATAGAAAAATAAATGTTCATTTCAGGTCGGTGACGAGACGCAAACTGTATATGAGAGCCAGACGCGCTACTTGGTCATCCATCATTCCACTTTACATAAAGATCCCACATTGGCACTAAACATTGGAATTGGACGTAAATCAAGTGGAATTGTCCAATAATATTTCACAAGTATAGACTTTCACTATGTGTAGCTAATATTCAGACTCTGAATTCATCAGTTGCACAAAGCTGTCTAGTGCTTGACTACATATGAATTCTGGGTAAACTAAGGACTCAGTACATCAGCTACTTTCCTCGCTGATGGATATTTCCAACAGGTAACTGCGCTCTTTTAAAAGTCTTTCTCTTCCTTTTGTTCGCTCTAAAATATTGTGAGGAAAACAGAAATTATGAGCCGTGTTTTTTTTTTAATCTTTTTACTCCTCTGCAAAGAGATCTCCTTGAACAAACTGCGGAGGATGTTTACCCTCTATATTATCATGACAAGGAGGAGTGGAGTAGATTCCATTAAAGATATGAAGATGAAATACAGTGTAAGAAAAAACAAACATGCAATTTGAATTTGTTTTCTGTGTCTTTGTCTGCTGAGTGCTGCCGTCGTGCAGCTGCTCTTATTAACAGAGCGGAGAGCACGGAGGCTCAGCTAGATCTCCATCAAATCAAATACATCTGCCCCCGTCCTTTATTCATTTCTCTTTATTGCTTTTTTGGGAGCCAAAAAAGTGCAGGTGATGAGGACAGATGAGTGTGTGTGGGGGGGTTGGGGGGGAGAGACCGAAATCTAGTCGAGATTGACAAGAGACAAACAAAAAGATCAGTTCTCTGTATGTAACTCATCTCTCTATTTACAACATAGTGTGTGAGTGCAGGATTCCAGCTGTCAGTGGGTGATGGGCTTCCTTTACTAAAATAAAAAAAAACCTAAGCTCCTGAGCTCTGCCAGTGTGCCGTCTTCTTTTCACATCGCTCTCGCATCTCGCTGCTGAGTGCCAGTGCAGTCAGAGACAGAAACAGACAGGGGTTTTTTTTTGCCGAACTAACTTCGGCGGGGATACTCGATAGTGAGAGAGCGCTGGTGTTCCACCGAACTCATCCGGTGATTTCACAGAGGAACGAGCAGGATAACTGCTACAACATGGGGTGAATTGTTCATTATGGCGCTGATGCTGGAGTGAATCACACGCCAACCCAGGTGTGTGTGTGTGTGTGTGTGCGTGTGTGTGTGTGTGTGTACGTGTAGGCCTTATTGGATCCACATCCTCTGTCTTCCCTGCAGCATGTACACAGTCTAACGATCTGCCACTCTGAAGCTGGATGTTGTCTGGGTCGAGCACCGTGAAGCACCGATCCGCCGTACCTCGACCCCTCCAGCCACACAATACACACACACACACACATACACACACACATGTACACACACACTTAATCAATTGGGCTACCTCTGCAGACACAGAGGCCCAACGTGATAAGCATTGATCGCGGTGTTTGGCTCATATCACTAATAGATGTACTATGGTACCGTGTCGTTGTTTCCAAATGATCCCCCTGGTCATGACACTGAAGGGCCAGTCCACTACAAAACCACAGAGATAAATCCTCACCCCCGCTATCCGCTATTGGCCGGCGCTGGCGTTATCCATCATGGTGCTGCAGCTACGCCTCTATAATACCCTTCATGCCGTCTGGAACCATTCCAGGTTCTTAAAATAGTGTCAGGGACTTGGGAGAAGGTACGGTGCTTTAAAGAGAAAAGGAAACGAAGGGGAAGACATGAGAGAGTATGAAAGGGAGGAAAAATGACTGCGGTGCAGCGGGTAAAGAAGGCTCCTATTAGGGCAGTGGAGGGAGAAATATTGGTCAGTGTAGCCCCGTACCATTTGTCCTCGTCAGGATCTTAAATAGAATCGGGATCAATTATTCATAGGGTCTATAACTGGCAATAAATGTTAGCCGAGACAGTGCAGCCTGGGGCAGGGAGAGGCAGAAAAGTGGGGTTAGAAGCAGTTATAGAGGGCCAAGTTTAAAGGTCTGGACAAAACAGCTGAATAACCAATTATAATTTAGACCGAGAAGTGACATTTAAAAGCCCTTTTTCGCTCGCTTGATGTGCCACTTCAACTGCAAGATAATCTGAGGAAACACAATGCATCCTTGAACCCACACATTACATGAAGTCAGCTAGAAGCTCACGGTGCCACACATACGCCCTCAAAACTCATCATTTGGCTCGGGAGTAGTGCTTCACGCCGGGTTTAGGTGAAGTCCTTTTGGGACTTTCTTGCATTTTTCTCAGAAAGTGGAGAGAGTAGGTGTAAAATGTTAAGTTAGCCCATTGTGATGAGAATGGACAGCAGAGACCAAAATCCCTGGTGTCCTTGATGGATTACTGAATTACTAACATCAGTGTACACAGAAGAAATGGACATCAACGAGTGTAGAATGATTATAGGTTGTGGACGAGTTTGTCGGAGGGCCAAGGACAAGTGTTACTATGAATACCATTCGACTGTCATAATTATTTGTAACCTCATCAGAGCACAGCTGGCCCTACATTGGAACCAGCTACAGTGGAATGACATTTAGGCCTGTCACAATAATTACTATAACGTACAATATAAGGACATTAGCTCAATATGTTTAGGTTATCAATTTATCGTACAATATATGGACCAGGCAGCAAACTCCACTTCTGACAGGACACTTGTTTTCCCAAAAAAATGCACGCACTAGCCAGCTCCAGATCTTTTTAACATTTGGCGGTGGTGCTCATGGAAAACACTACCGATTCTTCCCACAGGGGGCCGCCAGAATCAACACCAAATAACATGTCCTGCTAGTTGCTTTGACATTTACAGTACATCAAACGCTTATTTGATCCCACTCGTGGCTGGCAGGTTCCCCAGCAGTATCTACTCCGTGTAATTAGTCGGTTGACGTCGTTGACCATGTTCTTCATTAAAACAATGTAATGTGAGGAGTCCCAACATGTCTCCTAGTTTAGATACCACCAATTTGCTTCACCAAATTGCCTCGTGCTTCATTTCCAATATTTTACCAAGAAAGTGTGTCTTCCTAAACCTTAACCGAGTGCTGCGATTGCCTCAACATAACAATGAAAGATGCTTCATGCTTCAGTTGCTACATTTGGGATTTTGTATTACAAGAGAATTGTACTAGCGAATAGCATCCAATCAAAAAGCGTGTGCCAATGTATGCATGTGTCATTTTGAAAGAAACTCTTGAAATGTTGCAATCGTACAAATCAAACAGGACTGAAATGTTAGGGATTATAATATTTAGGGAGACAAAATGAGAACATATAGTAGTATGAAAGCTGATTATAAGTTCTGTATCAGGGTTTACTACCTTTGTTCCAACAGCCGATTGTTCTGGAACCCAATAGTCCAAAAAAATGTCCCATTGGACCGAAAGCCCATTGTTCCAAAGGCCCATTGTTCCGTAAAAAAAAAGACTCTCCCTAATAGAACAGAAGCATGTGGGTAATTATTATAGAGAATGACGTTATCAGAGCTTCCAGTCCAATGTGTAGAATTACAGAGTGCTGCAGGGATAACGGATTATTGTAGGTCAACCCCGGAAGTTAGCATCGCACTGGTTCCCTCGTCAAAAAAGGACATTGGATTTCTGATTATTGCAGAAAATAAGCTCTGTGTCAAACATTCATTCCCATGAAATAGCACCACCAATAGATACTGTAGCGGCTACAATGGATACAAACAGCTGTGACGTCATCTCGTATTACATCCCCACAGAAAGGCACACTGAAATAACCCTGCGCACACTCGCACAGTTACACCAACATTTGCAAATCAAATCAAAATGTCACTTCGTTTTTTATGTCAATGTGTCAAAAAAAATGGCTGTACAATTGAAACTCTGCATTAGCCACAGCTAATTTAATTAATGCTACCTGCTTTGTATCAATCGAGCTCAAGAGTGAGTACGGAGCAGTGATGACTAAATACTAGGTTGAAATCTCTACTCAAAACCTCCATCTAAATGTCCCTCGTATACCCGTCCTGGCGCGGAGACACAAGCCCGAGGCGTGAATTATCACACGGAGACAGTTCTGTTGATAATTGACTGAAGGAATGCCAGGCACTTACATGGAATCACTCTACTGTGCATCTCCAAATGGCTTTAGAGAGCTAATGGTGGTGTGGGAAAAAAAATAAAAATGAGCTCACATAAGGCAGGGGAGGTAATGTAGCTTCCAGCTCAGCTCATTTTCTCCAAACGGAAGAGATAATCTGGACCCCCCGAAGGCCTGCGAGATTGAAAGCTTCACAAGCGGAAAGGGCAAATAACTAAAAGAAATTAGCCGTGAACCTGGGCCAAAGTTTCCTCATTCCACTCCCACGTCTCACATCATGAGGCTTACAGTGAGGAATAAAAGTGAAGCAACAATCTACCTTTATTTGCTTTCCTTCATTTCCTGCCTTCCTTCTCTCTCTCTCTCTCTCTCTCTCTCTGCCTTACATCACCTCTTGTTGCACTCATTCCTATCTTCTTCCTTTTTTCCCCTTGCCTCCTTTTCTCCCCATCACTGTTTGTTACAGAGAGCGTGGGCAGAATTGAACATTTGTGTCAACTGGAGCACTTTCCATCTCTACCCAGATGGACTGGCAACCAACTGTCTCAGCAGAAGAGGCTTTCATCCCCACAGCTCCTCGCCAAAACCTGAAGAACCCATTGTGTTGGAAAAGGGTTTGAAAGCAGGAACGAAGACAGAATCACACCAGTGTATTAATGAATGTGTCAAGATAAAAATCCCCCCCGTGAAGTCCAGACACTGGTGGTGGTGGTGGTGGTGGTGGCTGATGAAGCGGACGAATCTGCAAAGATTGGGCGGAGATAGGGAGGTGGAGGGGTGCGTATGAACAGCAGCATGAGCGTACTGAAGGTAGAGAGACAATCAAAGAGACAGCAGCCAGATGATAGGCTAATGATGTCATTGTGTCTTTGTGCTCGTGGGTAGAGGAGACCAGCTGATCAGAACAGCTGATATCATGATTGACAGTCCCGAACAAGGAAATAATGAGTGAGCATGCGTGAGAGGAGTGAATGGCTGCAGGCCTATAGGCGTGCAAGAGTATAGTCTTCTTGAATGAGCTTCATTGAGTTTGGATATTCTGATTTAGGCCTTATTCCGAATGCAGATTAATACATGTGGGATATGCCGGTATTATTCAGGTTTTAGAAGCATTCTTTGAACCGCGAATTTCAGAATATGCGTCTCGACGGGTCTTTTTCGGCACTTTGCGACACACGTCCTCTTTCCTGTTTACGACCAGCATTGGACACAAAAAGACAGAGGATGTGTTCGCACAGTCCAACAAGTCCGTCACTGCTGGAAAGAAAACATATTCTGAGGCAAAGAAGCAAAATGGCACAAGGGGCTCACTTTTCCTTATTTTCACGTGAGAAAAACGACATTTTGGAGCATCGAATCCCCTCAAACACAGCCGTGAATTGCATCGATGTGGGATTTGCAGGCCCCCCCCCCCCAGTGATGTGGATGTGGCATGGGGTCCGTCTACGTGGATCGGAATATGCACGGTTGCATGTAAACGGGAATAAGCGAAATACCACTTTTCATTTGCCATGTAAACAGCTTATTAGGAACATTGTCTTTTTCGGAATAGGGGGCAAAAAAATTGATTCATAAGAAAACCAGAATAATCACGTTGCAGAAATCTGTACCACCAACACAAAAACACAGGAGTGAGTACGGGGCAAAGTAACCCCCCCCCCCCCCCATCTCCTAACACTGCAGAATGTGAATCTGGACACCCTTTCCCTTGGCTGATCCCTCAGGACCCACAGCCCTTTCCAGCTCCACATAGGAAGCCCCATGCATTATGCATCACCATCCAGGCCTATTTCGGAGCAGAGAAGCAAAAAGTAAGAGAGAAACACAGAGCTTCCCGGGCTCCTTCAATCAGTCCCACAGTTGCTCATGTTTCTGTGCAAAACAATGTCTCGTTCCGACCGTACAGAAAGAGGAAAACATGAAATATTTAGCATTGTCATCCTCTCTGTTTTCCAGCTCTTTCCAGCAACTTCCTTAGGGGAGCAAAAAAAAAAAAGTCACAAAAGAAGAAAATAGTGAGAGCTTCCAGTATGTTTTCCTCCTTTCTGGGGGTGGACGGGTGAGGAACACACACACACACACACACACACATTGGCGGAGGTCAGTGTGGCAGGATGTCCCCCTCGGGACGGGATGACACACGCAGAGCTGGAACATGGGATTTGATTCATGCTCCACGGAAGTAGAGGAGGAGAATGGGGCTCGGGCGCGTGCTGGCATTGGTCGGATCAAAGCGGGTCGCGTGCTGGAGAGCGATGATGGTCCGGCACAGCAAGGCATAAACGGACAAACAACCGAAGGCAAGCTACGGTATAGCGCCTGTATACATTCATGGCAGGATGCACGGGGCGTCAGAGCTTCCTCTGGGCTTCTGTTTGAAGCAGCACACGCTTGTACACAGAGCGTGATCTCGGCACAGAATATGTCTCCGCAGGTACTTCACTCTGAGCATGTGTCTGCAGCGCCTGAATGGGCCGCGACTATTGACATCAAGGCTATCCAACCTGCAGACTTATTATGTTGCTGCTCTCCAAAGGACTGCACACTATTTGTGTGTGTGTAGAAGCCATGAAAACAAATGGACTAGCACTCACCTAGCTTTTGTCCTCCTGTCTGGAAATTGAAAAGGTTTTTGAGTAGAGGGGGAAAATGCAATTTTCTGGGTATATGCGGCATGCATTCCTTCTGTATGTGCAATGGATACTTTTCATCTTGTACTGACGCATGTAACACCACTGCTGTGCTTCTTCTTCTTCTTCTTCCTCTGAAAGGCTTCCACAAGGAGGATAAAAGCAAAACTCATTCAATTGTGTGGGAACACTGGGGCCCTTTCAATTCTCACTGGGACATCAAAGCACACAGCAAGACGCTGCACTATTAGAGTCCATGGGTGGGATGGAAATGCATTACAAATACATCTACTCTCCGCTGAAATCCATGACTGGGGTTTCATAACAAAGGGCAGACTTCTCTCAATCATTTGCGTCCTCCAAGTATATCGTGATTAATCTAACCTTTGATGTTTCCGAAAACAACGGGGAGGAGGACGAGATGGGAGCGATGAGGGGGCCGCATGGGGGAGCCGCATGGGGGACGACTTAGTGACGCGCAGCTTTGAATGCAACGCTAATGAAGCAAATTTAATTGATTCGCACAGGATATCTGTGTTGCGGAAAGTGACAAGCGATGCACAACATCTTACTGTTGAAGGATTAGGCCGAGATAGAGGGATGGAAAAACTCAACTCTCAGAGGGAGAGGGGAGAAAGAGTCGTAGCCCACCGTCTGTGATGTGAGTCCAGACCCTGTGCGTATCAACGTATACACATCTTCTCTTGGGAGAGATTAGATGAGCGGGGGGGGGTGAGTTGTGACAATGGTTGTGCAGCAACGTGGAAACGCAGACATGTACGATCAGCTCGCAAAAGCCGGGTGCGTGTGCGTCTGTGGTTGTGGGGGGGGGGGGGGCGCAGGAAGTGCCATTAGGTGTGAATTAGGCAGAATTGAAAATGAATCCGCTGTCATGCATTATTAAAACGACCCTAATTGCATTTGCATAAGTCTATGAGATGCATGTGTACGTGCGCGACCAGCATGCAAAGCACGCGTGTGCAAGGTGTGGACGCAGGATATCTTGTTGTTTTCTAAATCATTAAGTGCAGTTTCAGATTCCCTCGTCCTTCGTCGACTGTAAAGCGGTTACTGCTTCTCTTTAAACTGTTCTTACAACTCACCAACTCACCCGACGGAAGCAGCAATCCACAGAGGAACAGATCTCCACCGACGCCGGCCCTCGGTTAGCAGATGGCTGTGTCATCTTAACTTTGATCACAGTATATAACGTGGTGCTGTTCTGCACAGAGCACCAGGTATTGCTTCCTCTTTTCAAGAGGTAGCTTTTGACTTATATGCAGCAACATTGCCCCTGTGTGGTGGAAGGAACAAAACAGACTGCCAACCCTGAAGTTGAGTTGAAGTGACACTTTGGGGGGAAAAACAATCCCCACATCAACAATTGTATTTTGGCATTCTCAATGTAAATATGTATGTATATGGATCAAGTGTATGTGTGTGTGTGTGGTTTGATCACATTTGACTAACAGCCGACCAACCGGCGTGAGATTTCGATTCATTACTTGACGTCAGCTTATTCCAACTGTGCCCCGCCCACTTCAATCTTGGTCGCCATCTTGGTTTTTAAGCAACCGATCAACAGAAGTTTCCATATTTGGAATGCAGAGGAGTGACGTAGAGACGCCATGTACGTCTCTGGCAGCGACCTGTCAATCACAGTAAGCCCCGCCCTAAAGCATCCCCTGCTTTATGGTCTGTCTGACTCTAAATGGACCATAAGTTACTGAATGAACATCATGCTGTACTGAAGAAGACTTGAAACCAGAGATTGAGACCATAAACTCATGTTTACGATGTTACAATGATTAGCGCAGCTTTAATGTTGCATTGCACTCCTACAATATCTGACTCGATGGTGCAAAAGAGTGCAATTAGACACTGCAATCTGGCCATTGCCTGCAAATAAGAGATAAGTTACTGCAAATCAGTGCACTTTATCAGCTCTGATAAAACATAACACACTCCGCGCGCCTCACCTTTGACCCTCCACATACAAGCCCATCTCCTCGAGATCAGATGGGTTCCTTGTCAGTTAGAGCACTGTAGTTGAACTTCTTTTTTATACTCTTTGAAAGCAAACTGTATTGATTGCGGCTGCAGCTGAGAGACAGCCTCTGTTGATGTTTGTGCGATAAAGAAGAGAGAGGTATTAGAAGGCAACTCAAGATCAATTTCCCATTTCCCGCACATAAATAATGAACCTGCAGCTTTGCATGAAGCAACACTAAGACGCTCACATGTTCTTCACACGCAACGCTGATAACGTAGTAACGTGATAAAAGTGTCTGCAGCTGATTCAAGCGGAAAGTGTTTTATCTTGAGTTCCCTAATCTTGAACGATTTTCCTGCAAAAAAAAATAACTTTAACTATAAATTCTGCTGCGGAGTTGCATTTGAATCAACAGAATTTTCTCCCTTGAACTGTGTCTCTTGATATGAAACCAGAGAATAATCTCTCCACCGCAGGCCCCCCCGGGAAAAAGATTCAAGGAATTGAACTGAGGTGCAGGCGGCTCAGGTAATCGGCGCTCGTCTCCGTCCTCCATCTTCCCTCCATTACAGTGAGTGATTGCTGGAGCCCGGCTTTGTTGGGAGGAAGTGAGGAATGAAAAAGAAGGCGCAGGAGACTCTTTAAGTCAGGGGTGTCCAAACTACGGCCCGCGGGCCATTTGCGGCCCGTGGTCCATTTTTAATTGGCCCGCAGCAAATTCTAAAAATATAATGGAATATGGCCCACACTTAAAACATGCGCTTGACTGTATTGTACTTCTTAGTTTCACCACTAGGTAGAGTTACTGTGTTGAACAAGGCAGTTTCTCCACAAAATAAGAGCAATCAAAGAAAAGTTTTTGCCACGGACGATGACACGTCCTACACTGGTGCCAAGCGAGAACAGAAAGTTAAGCAAATAGCAGCTAGCCAGCTCGCTCAACAACAGTATTTTCCGTGCTAACAAAACACAAGAAAAAAGCCACAATAGCAGCTACGAGGTAGCTCAACTCATTGCCCGCCACGGGAAACCTTTCTCAGATGGATCCTCACTAAAGTCGCAGGTATAATGTGCCCGGAATAAATGCAGGAATTCAACAACGTTAGCGTGTCCAGAAACACAGTTGTGCGGCGAATCGAAGACTCGTCAGCTAACCTTAAAACATCAAGTGTCAGATAAAGCGTGTGCTTTTTACTCGATTGCACGTGATGAGAGCACAGATGCTACAGACACCGCACAGCTGTTTTTTTGCGGGGGAGTTGACGATCATTTCTGCATTACGGAGGAGCTGCTTGATCTTAGGAGTCTAAAGAGCATAACAACGGGTAAGGACATGTTTGAAGCTGTGTCAGATGCAATTGACAAAGATGGGAGTGAATGGGACAAACTGTGTGGAGTTATAACGGATAGGGCTCCAGCTATGAAAGGCGAGCGCAAAGGAATGGCCTCTATGGCGTGCACCAAGGTTCAAGAGAGCGGAGGTGAGGCTGTTAAAATGCATTGTATCATCCAGCAAGAAGCCCTCTGTGCTAAGACAGTCCAGCTTGGCGATGTGATGAAACACGGTTGTGAAAACTGTCGGCATAATTAGAGCACGAGGGCACAACTACGCAACTTCAATGTTGCGCACTTCCCAAAGCTGTCCGAAGCCAAATGTGCTTTTCCAAAAGGTCAACCAGCGCTTTCAATATGTTTCTCTCATTGAGAAAGACATCGAGCTGTTCGGCTCAACATACATATGTGAGCAAACATTTTCTCTGTTAAATCTGAACAAAAGCACATTGAGAACCAAATGTGATTGATTTTGCTCACTTTAACACACTAGGGGTGAGGCGATATACCGGACCTCTAGTGAGGGGCCCAGCCCTTGGTATATTTTTCTGTATGTGGTCGCTGGATGACATCATGCTAATAACTTATTTATATTTTTAAAACGACAGGGACAGATCCAGCATGGACAGTTAGGGAGTGAGGGACATGAAGCACCTGTCTGAGGAATGGATATATAGTTATAAATAAATAATTATATATATATACACATATATATATATATGTGTGTGTGTTTTATATTATAGTGAATATTATTATATGATATATATATTATTATATTATACAGAATATTATATGATATATATATTATTATATTATACTGAATATTATTATATGATATATATATTATATTATACTGAATTCCCTGTGAGGGTGACTAAAATAAGATGTAACACTTTGTCAAAGTGTTATTTACTACTTTTTTTCGTGTTGGAATGAATGTTAAATATTTAACTGCAAAGTAGTAATGCGCGTTTGATACCTTAATTTGTTTGCATTAAATCATTCTGGGATGTTTGCTGAAATTGATTGGATGTGGCACAGCCCTACCAAGAACATTTTCCACCAGCCGCCACTGATAGCATGTTGACAATGCACGGTGTGAGCCTGGACTCGTTATCACACACACACACACACACACACACACACACACACACACACTGCTCTGAGAAGATTTATCAGGCGGACCCTGTCCTCTGGTGCGCACACACACACACACACAGAGGGCAGTGTATATAAAGGGTTGAGCATGAACTGCTTCTCTTAGTGTGACAGGCAGACCTAAAGGAAAACTGCTACCTCCACTCACCGACCAGTAAACAAAGATGCCCGCCGACTATAATGGACGCTGGGAGATGGTCAGCAACGACAAATTCGAGGATGTCATGAAGGCCCTCGGTAAGTTGCCCCTCTTACAGCATGGCATAGAAAGGGGGGGGGGGGGGGGGGGGGGGGGACTGTGGCTTTGTAACCCTTCATTTAAATCAAGAGGCAATAGGCAGTAGGGACGGAGGCCAGAGCAGAACATTTTGGAGGGAGCGTGACAGAAAGAGAGAGAGAGAGCAGCAGTGTGAGGGAGGAGAAGAAGAAGAAGAAGAAGAAGAAGAAGAAGAAGAAGAAGAAGAAGAAGAGGAATGCCGTGGCACTGCTTCATTTCCTCATTGAGCTGCTGTCAGGCCAGGTTAACCTCCGCTGCGTGAGCGGTTGCCATCTGTTACCGCGCCAAATAAATATTGATTCACTGCTTTCTGCATTTTAATCTTCCTGATCCGCAGAAAAGAGAAGACGGATTCCGACCCTGGATCAGGCAGCGGGCCAGCTCGTCATTTAAAATAAAATAAAAAAAACATGGATGGAGAGAGAGAAGAGAGAGAGAGAGAGAGAGAGAGACCATCCTCTCCTCCCTTTTGACGCGTCGTTGATCAGGCCCAGGAACACTTTCATTATTCACGACTCTATCTGCAATTCATAAAACAACCCCGGTGCGCTCGGCTCACACAAAAATCCGGGAAATCCTGAAAGCCTCCCCCCTCATTTCCATCGAGCGGATGGGAAAATTACATCCTTATGGAAATGGGTCAAAAATATTATTTAGATGGGTAAATATAGGGGGGGCCACGTCTGTAAGAGCGATGGGAAGAAATTGAATTTTCACGTTAAGGCAAATGGGATATGAATATCTGAACGGCCGGGGTGTGTGGCTCTCGCGGGCCCCGTGCCGAACAGGGGCAGGGGAACTAATTTGACTCGGAGCGAGGTCATTTTTTAAAGGGTAAATGAGACTGTCAAGAAGGACCAGTAGGAGAGGAATCATAATAAAAGGCCCGGGGCGCCGTGTGTGTGTGTGTGTGTGTGTGTGTGTGTGTGTGCTTTGGCGTGTCTGTCTGCACATAAGCCAGCTACACACCAAAGAATATGATTCATCCTGCTGCCACTGATCCGATTCCCTGTTCGTTTCACGCCCGCAGACATCGACTTTGCCACCAGAAAGATCGCCACCCACCTGCACCAGACCAAAGTGATCGTCCAGGATGGAGACAAGTTCGAAACAAAGACCCTGAGCACCTTCAGGAACTACGAGGTCAACTTCACCGTGGGAGAGGAGTTCGATGAGCAGACAAAGGCCCTGGACAACCGCAAGGTCAAGGTGGGTCAGCCTTCTTGTATTTTACACCAAACTACACCTGCTCTTAACGATGGCAGGTGTATACAGTTGTAGTTATAAAACACTGTTTTTGAGTAATAACCATTTCACCACTTATCAGACGCTGGTCACCTGGGATGGGGACAAGCTGGTGTGTGTTCAGAAGGGGGAGAAAGAAAACCGTGGCTGGAAGCACTGGATCGATGGAGACCTGCTACACCTGGTGAGAGGAAAGCGTGACACGTTGGCCGAATCGTGGGAAAGACGTCAAATGTTTTGACACGTTTGCCAGGAATATTAGATGTCCCTGTGTGGTCCAAATTCAGTCCCTTTAAATTGGCTCCAGGACTTAAACACAAAGCAAGAAAATTAAAAAGAACATTTGAGGAATATTTCCCAACCATCAATGAAATCAGACTATCGCAAGAACAATAAACAAGATAATGTGTTCTCTGCCTGATTGTGTAACTGAGAAAGACATTTGTTGCATCAGGTTGGACTCGCAGTCTAAAGGTCTGTTTTCTCTCTCAGGAACTCACCGCCCTCGACAAAGTCTGCCTTCAAGTATTCAAGAAGGCCTAAAGGACGAAGAAGAACCTCACCTGTGAAAACTGCCTGTCGAGTGTTGCACGTTTCTGCCTATTTATGTAATTGTGAATACCTGTAATAAATTTCCAATTACCATTGTTGTTTTTGAATTGTTGTTTTTTTAAATAATATTAAAATATGTATTACAATGGAGTGCTTTGGTAGCCGCGTGGTTATCGTAGAGACCGCCGACATGAGGAGAACACGCAAGAATCGAACCCCGGTCCCTCTTGCTGTATAAAAATGAAAAAACATATTTAATTTTTTTATTATTTTAATAATAAAATTATTAAAATGATTTTAATATATATATATATATATATAGGGTTAGGGTTCATATATATATATATATATAAATAATCATTAAAAAATAGGCTTTTACACTTTCACTTCCTGTCTATCACTATATATATATACAGTATATACATACATATAATTAACTATATATACACAGAATATTTTTTTATATATCACTATATTTTATTTAATTACATTTTATTTCATTTCATTTTATTTATTTATTTATTTTAAGACGAGGCACATATATTATTTTACACTTTGAAACCGACCTTTATATTGAAAATATTCTCTTAATTGAAAATGATGTCTGCAACATGTGTCCAGTAGTCTCTGATGATGCAATGCAATAAAATGTCAAATAGGAACTAGTTTCATTTCGACCCAAAATTCTCTGAGAGATTTGCATTAGACCAAAGACCAAAAGGATATCTTAATTCGTTTAAGAGATTTAAAGTCAAACGTAGACTTGCTGGGTTGTAGCTTGTGGTTTCTTTTCCGTTTTTGAGGTGCAGCACACCGCTAACAGGTACAACATGTTCTGCTTCTCTGCCGGATCTCGAGCTGCTCTCACAGGAAGCGCTGGAGGATCCACGTCGCCAAAAAGAGCTGCGCACAAGTCACACAGCGGCAGAGAGATTTCAACCGGAAACGGGGCGTATTCTCTTCAAAATAAAATCCTTAAGACAGTAGAATCATAAAAGTAAGGGATGTTTTTTAAGTTTTTATATATTATATTATATTGTTGGGTCCAACACTTGTTAGTTAGTGGTCACCACAAAATTAGAGCTTTGGTAAAGCACTACTTACACATACAAAGACACACCTGCAGATTCATCTCCTTTATTCTGTTCCCTTCTCACAGTTTATCAGGACTTTTTCATGTGACTTTTGTTTTTAACCCTGAAAAAAAAGAAAATACTCAAAAAAGTACATGTAGACAAAAAAACATAACGAGATAAAATGTTGCTCTTCTTTGAACTGTGTACATAAAAAGCTAGTGGAGGCTGGAGGCACCTTTCTTGTTTGCATATGAGGAGTCTGATCACTACAATTAATTCCCAGCTAATTATCAGAATCAGCTTTATACGCATGGAATTTGACTCCGGTTTTCACGTTGCTCTCAACGTACATAGAATATACAAATAAACAAGACAAATATAAAAACAAGGACATTAAAGACAACAAAGTAGAACAGAGAAACTAAGCATAAACATTTAACATTTAACTACAATGTACAATATAAATATAAATATGAACATAAAGAACAACAACAATGACAATGGACAATGTATTTGGGATATTAGTGCAGAATGGTGGTAATAGTGCAAATAGTGCAAAATAATATTTTTTTAATTAATTTTCCGGAATAATGGTGGAAACTACAAAATAATAGATTTAGTTATAACAGATTAAAATGTTTAGGTTGCCTTCGGTGTAGTTTTCCGTGTAGCTTTGAGATTTATTGTGAAACTAAATACCGGAAGTCGTTGTGTTTACTCTTATTCACTTGGTCACAAAACTTCCTCCACAGAGTTCCACACAGTGGAAGCCCGACGAGGGCTACAGGGACGCCGGTCATTTTTTCTGGACATCAGCGCAGAGACTCACTGACGTGGAATCATGGTAGGAGACAAAAACACGAACTACTTCAGCGGAACTTTGTTCACGTGTCGGCTGCTGTTTGGGAGCTCTTTGGTCAGCTGGACGCGGAACCGTGCTGCGTTCAATAACTACCCATAAAGCTCAGTGTGAGAGGATAGGAAACTCCATTCAAAAACACACATTATGAGTAATAGCTTCCACGCGACAACAGCAGAACTCAAAGAACTGCTAATATTTTAAGATAATAAGTTTAAAAAAAAAAAAATGAGAAAAACTTTATTCATACGTTGCATGACAATGTTTTTGTTTTTGTTTGTGGGAGGTTTCATTTTAACATGCCTCCATCAGATTAACAGTAAACAAATGAAAAGGTTGCGTTTTCGTCTTTGACGTGATTAGACTTGAAAGGACTCATTCTGAAGCAGCCATGCTTATGAAATGTGGAATGGGACAACAGGCACACACCCCCCCCCCCCCCCCCCCCCCCCCCCCGTTCCTTCACTGTCTCCAAAACCTGAGATAAAACACAATGCAACAGTTTATTTACAATGTGTCCACCTTACAAGATGAACGTCACTGACTTTAAAGTGTCTAGGATGCAAAACATGATGTTTTTTACCATCTTCTGTCTAATAACATCCACCGTTGTTGAGATGAGCTCATGCATTACCTGTTTAGACTGATGCAGATAATGTTTTTCTTTAGTTTAATCCACATTCTTTCTATTTGATCCCCTCCTTTTTATATTATAGCCTCTGCGGCTGGACATCAAGCGGAAGCTGACCGCCCGGTCAGACCGGGTGAAGAGTGCCGACCTGCACCCCACCGAGCCCTGGATGGTGGCGAGCCTCTACAGCGGCACTGTGGTGGTCTGGAACCACGAGACGCAGGTCACTACCGGCCATCTACACGCTCCTCCGATCACTCAATCGTTTCCTTTTGTCACACACAAGTAGTCTGTGTTTAGTCTGTGTTATAACGTTAATCTGGTCTGACTCCTGTGTGTGTGTGTGTGTGTGTGTGTGTAGATGATGGTGAAAACCTTTGAGCTGTGTGACCTGCCTGTCCGAGTGGCCAAGTTTGTAGCCAGGAAACACTGGGTCGTCGCTGGAGCGGTAAGTAATTCATGCCAGTTACTGTTGGCGGTGAACTCGTAATGAGCATATTGAGCATATATTCTCTGTACGCAGTGTTTTTGTGTTTTTGTTTTTGGACCAAATGCACTCGCCAATCTCTCTCTCTCTCTCTCTCTCTCTCTCTCTCTCTCTCTCTCTCTCTCTCTCTCTCTCTCTCTCTCTCTCTCTCTCTCTCTCTCTCTCTCTCTCTCTGTCTCTCTCTCTCTCTCTCTCCAGGATGACATGCAGATCCGTGTGTTCAACTACAACACCCTGGAGCGAGTTCACATGTTCGAGGCTCACTCTGACTACATCCGCTGCATCGTCGTCCACCCAACACAGCCCTACATCCTCACCAGCAGCGGTACGAAAGAACTACACACACACACACACACACACACACACACACACACACACACACACACACACACACACACACACAGAAGATGTCTGCCTAGCTTTGTCTTTATTTCTACGTGTGTGTGTTTTCAGACGACATGTTGATCAAGCTGTGGAACTGGGAGAAGAAGTGGACGTGCAGTCAAGTGTTTGAGGGACACACTCACTACGTCATGCAGATTGTCATCAACCCCAAAGACAACAACCAGTTTGCCAGTGCCTCTCTGGACAGAACCATTAAGGTACACACACACACACACACACACACACACACACACACATGTAAATGCTTGTAAGAGCACACAGAAGCGGATGGCTTTAGGGCACAAACAGAAGAAGGTGTGCTGCTGCTGTTCCAGTTTAAATGAAGGTAAACGTGACAGAAGGTGACGGGGCTCATGGGAAACGTGGTCTCAAGTTTGAGAAACGCTCACACCCCTTCTGGGAGGTAGAGGCTTTGAAATCATCTCCACCGAGGCCTCGTTTGCTTACATCCTGTACAAAATGAATATACAGCAATGCTCCACAAAGTGTCCTTAAAGTGTCCGTGTGTTGCTCACCGCATGCGTCTCCTCTGCAGGTGTGGCAGCTGGGCTCCAGGACTCCCAACTTCACTCTGGAGGGCCATGAAAAGGGGGTGAACTGCATCGATTACTACAGCGGAGGGGACAAGCCCTACCTCATATCAGGGGCCGACGACCGCATGGTCAAGATCTGGGATTATCAGGTGCCCGGTGCACTTTCTTATTGCTCTGTGTTCTGTAGCAGTTTACTGTGTATCATGAGGTGATGACAAGTTATTTCATTATTCCTGTTTAGTTTGGTTTTATTTCTGTCCCGCCGTCCAACCGCTGTTTCACAAAACATCCATCGTCCTGTAATACATGTAAATCTAACAGGAACATCAGTTATTAGATTACTTCTATACGCTTTTAAATTAACATGTTTACGTGTGAAACTGCTCACCAAAAAGCTTTTAAGTTTGTTCTGATAAATGGCTTTTCTTCTCTCCTCCCCGGCTCGCTCCAAGTAGCCGTCTCATTTAAATGTTCCGTATGCGAAATAACCAACTCGGGCTTTGTGCATCGGCCAATTTATCTCACTGAAAAAAGGGTATTGCACAGTTTGTAGTTTGTAATATTTAATTTTTCAGATATACAAACCGTTAAAACAAACGTCTCTCTTCCATATTAAGTCAATTATTCAACAACTGAGCTGTAATTATCTTCCAGCCAACCTCACATGGTAATCTCATCCCATATACGTGCAGCAGGAGAAGTAGGTGTACTTATGTCTGGAGAGGAAGCGATATGCATTTCTGCAATGCTATGCATCAGTTTGTCCAGGGTTCATCCTTTTGAATATTTAAAACTAAATCTACAGTAAAATTAAAGAAATGTCAAGTGATGCATTAAATATGTGAAATCAAACTCCAGTGTAGCAGATAGCATGTGCACATATATATATATATATATATATATATATATATATATATATATATATATATATATATATATATATATATATATATATATATATAAATAACATGTCAGTGACATTATGTGTTTTCATCTCCCAGAACAAAACCTGTGTCCAGACCCTGGAGGGTCACGCCCAGAATGTGACCTGCGTCTGTTTCCACCCGGAGCTGCCGATCATCCTCACGGGCTCCGAGGACGGTAGACGACGTTTTTTTTAAAGCTGATCTACAACACCCCCCCCCCCCCACCCCACCCCAGAAATCACCGCAGCATCTCGGTTCATTTCTGACCTCCTTGTTGTTTTCCTTAGGCACCGTTCGAGTGTGGCACTCCAACACCTACCGGCTGGAGAGCACGCTGAACTACGGCATGGAGAGGGTGTGGTGTATATGCGGCCAGCCCGGCTCCAACAGTGTGGCTCTGGGCTACGACGAAGGCAGCATCATCATCAAGGTATTCTCCCCCTGAAGCACCAATTCCTCACGTAGACGTCTGAAATGACAAATGATGGATTCTAACGGGTGTGTAGGTCAAGGGTCATGGTCTTGGTTACCGGAGCAGTCGTCATTTAGTTTGCACAGTTTTTCCTAATTCCCTCCTTCAGCTGCGTTCAGCCTCTGAACGAGGTCCGATCATCATCATTGTGCTCTTCTGTCGATGGGGCCTCGAGGACAAGCAGCGAGAAACCACAGCTGAAGAAATAATGTCAATAACCTCTTCTAAATGAAAGAATGGAACGCTGACGGTCAATTTGAAACCATAAACAACCTCTGGTTATTAACCCCCCCCAGAGAGAACAGAGGACACAACCTCCCCATCCTCAGTAGCAGCTGCGGGCGCTCGTATAATACACCTTCAGCTGGAGTAGATTATACAGCAGATTGCATCGTGCGAGCGGAAGGAATATTTCTTGACCTGTAATATTAAAATGTCGCCGTCGATCCTGCACCTCAACCCCCTCCCGTGTGTTTCCTCTCCCTCTCCTCTCCTCAGCTGGGTCGGGAGGAGCCGGCCATGTCCATGGACTCCAGCGGGAAGGTCATGTGGGCTCGCCACTCCGAGGTGCAGCAGGCCAACCTGAAGGCCATGGGAGACGCCGAGATCAGGGACGGAGAGAGGCTGCAGCTGGGCGTCAAAGACATGGGCAGCTGTGAGATCTTCCCCCAGACCATCCAACACAGCCCCAACGGGAGGTGAGACGCCGGGCCGTGGGGGGAGAAAAGTGTGTATCATTTCAAAATCTAAAGTTATATCTGGATGTGTGTTTGTGTGTTCTTTTTGTAGATTCGTGGTGGTGTGTGGAGACGGGGAGTACATCATCTACACCGCCATGGCCCTGAGGAACAAGAGCTTCGGCTCGGCTCAGGAGTTCGTCTGGTCCCAAGACTCCTCTCAGTAAGTCCTGAAGGGAACAGCTCCACGTTTAGGGAACTGCACGTCAGAGTCACTCCGATGTGGTGAGGCACGTTATAATAAAGTGTGTCTGCTACGTTCATAGGTATGCCATAAGGGAGGGCAGCAGTAGGATCAAAATATTCAAGAACTTCAAAGAGAAGAAGACTTTTAAACCTGACTTCGGGGCTGAAGGTGAGCTTTATTTCCTATTTATTCATTTAGTGTGGATACAATATGTATATATGTCTAATGCTTGGTGTCCTGCTGTCCCACAGGGATCTTTGGTGGCTTCTTACTGGGCGTGAGGTCAAACAGCGGCCTGGCCTTCTACGACTGGGAGAGTTCTGAACTGATCCGCCGCATCGAGATCCAGCCTAAACACGTGAGTCACGCGGTTCTTCTGGCTCCAGCGGTCCGTCCGTCCGTCTGTTGCCCTTATTATTATAACAACACGTCGTGGTCCTCCTGTCTTTAGATCTTCTGGTCTGACTCTGGGGAGCTGGTGTGTATCGCTACAGACGAGTCCTTCTTTGTGCTGCGCTACCTACCAGAGAGGGTGGCAGCGGCCCAGGAGTCCAAGGAGGAGATAGCGGAGGATGGGATAGAGGGCGCCTTCGAGGTCAGAGAAAAGCGTATTTTCCTAAACGAACAGGCCGAGTGTAATCTCCAGAAACACATAATGGAATTTACACTAACATAAGAGAAAAGAAATGTGATTCTTTCTTGTTTTATTCCTGCCGACTAGGTGCTGGGGGAGGTCCCAGGGGTGGTGAAGACCGGGGTTTGGGTGGGAGACTGCTTCATCTACACCAGCTCTCTGAACAGACTCAACTACTATGTCGGAGGAGAGCTCATCACCATCGCTCACCTGGACAGGTACAATGCATGTGTATATATATACAATTACAAAGATGTGTACCCCATCATCAGCGTCACAGCCATGACCCCACGGCATGCTGGGAAAATCTGCTGTGCCGTGCTGCTATCCAGTAAATTAGGAATACCATGAATCAATTCTCAAAGAAGTGTCTTGAACCGGGTCTTGCTCCTGTGCAGGACCATGTATCTGCTGGGCTACATCCCCAAGGACGACCGCCTCTACCTCGGAGACAAGGAGCTGAACGTCATCAGCTACGCGCTGCTGCTGTCGGTGCTGGAGTACCAGACGGCGGTCATGAGGAGGGACTTCGGCACGGCCGACAAGGTCCTACCCACAATCCCCAAGGAGCAGAGGACCAGGGTGGCCAACTTTTTGGAGAAACAGGTCCGTTCGTCCGCCAGCGTTTTTGTGCAGCTCGGTGCTGCTGCTTATAGATGTGTGAGATTTGGATATGGAATGCATCATTTGCAGAACATCAGGCAGCCAGATGGAGTAAAACCTCCGGGCAGAATTCTTGTGTGTTGCTTCTTCACATTCACATACCTAACCTCAGCTGTCGGGACAGAGCAGAATGCACGGGACAGAATATTCATAACTGTGGATTGTGCTTTTTTTTGTTTTGTGCCGCGTAGGGCTTCAGACAGCAGGCCCTGGCCGTGTCCACCGACCCGGAGCACAAGTTTGAACTGGCCCTGCATCTGGGAGAGCTCAAGATGGCGCACCAACTGGCCCTGGAGGCAGAGGTCAGAGCACACACGAAAATAACACGGAGCCTGTCCCCACATCCGCAACACACACACTAACCAAAGCAACCTGATGATGGTACGAGATGTAAAGTCAGAGGATTATAATTCACAGTTGTCATGTCATGGCAGAGTAAACACGGGTGGAGTTGATCAAATGAATTATGGTCCCGTTTGGTGAGTCACAGCCCACCTAAATGGAACGGGGCCATTACTGATGGTATTAATTCCACCTTTGTTTACACTGCAGAAACATGTCAAAATGGCTGCTGTTAAAAGGGCCTGTTCATCCTCAGGGGATAATGAATTTTGAAGTTTGTACCAAATTCTCTGGGGACCATGAACGGTCGTGTAAAATCTCCATGTTGAGGTATTTCAGTCTGGACTAAAGACGTGGACCGTGGGCAAAAAAGACGGCACACAATCAGATTTTTAGTTGTTTTAAATGATTTTCTTTGATTAGTAGCTGTGTAAGTTTGCAGGATGTATGAAGAATCATTTTTACAGGGTGAGTCACAACCGTGGCCACCCAGACTTAGTGACTGCTTCACAGGGTATTGCTGTCGAGGTTCATGCTCCTCCTGTGATAATCCTCTGTCTCTCCTGTCTCTTTGGCACCGTGGCATGCGGGGGGATCCAGTCGGAGCACAAGTGGAAGCAGCTGGCAGAGCTCGCGACTGCAAAGTGCCAGTTCAGCTTGGCTCAGGAGTGCCTGCACCAGGCTCAGGATTACGGGGGATTACTGCTGCTGGCCACCGCCTCGGGCAACGCCGACATGGTGGGCAAGTTGGCCGAGGGGGCAGAGAGGGACGGGAAGACCAACGTGGCCTTTCTCACCTACTTCCTGCAGGGAAGGTGAGTGGAGGGAGAGGAGGAGGGGGGAGGAGGGGGGGGGAGCTGAGTTTGAATCCAGATTTCAATCAACTAACTCAAGTTAGTTTATTTTATTATTAATTTCTGCATTTTTGCCCAGGATGGACAAATGTCTGGACCTTCTCATCGAAACAGATCGGTTGCCAGAGGCTGCATTTCTGGCAAGGACATATCTGCCCAGCCATGTGTCACGGTACAGTTGTTTCCATTGAGTGTTGTACTCCAGCATCCTGGCTGTGTCTGTGGGCATCGATCTTATATTCATACGTGACCTGCAGAAACGTTGCATTTACTCCAAATCAAAATCTGTAGATGCAAATACTAAAAGGTTTTTGATAACGGTAATATCTATATCTGCGTGTATATTTACATATTGCATCGTTGGTGAGCTGTATACGCTTCCCTTTTTCCAGGGTGGTGAAGCTGTGGAAGCAGAGTCTGTCCAAGGTCAACCAGAAGGCGGCAGACGCTCTGGCTGACCCCTCCCAGTACAGCAACCTGTTCCCGGGCCTCCAGCAAGCGCTGCTGGCTGAGGGGTTCCTGAAGGAGACTCATGTCAGGGTCAGGCCTGCTGCAGAATACCCACTCGTCATGGTCAGTGGAAGCCAGAAGGAGCTACGCTCTAGTGACTCTATTCTAGACCATGCACTCGGTTGTAAAGTGTTGTTCTCTTGTTATTTCATCGTGTTTGAGATGACTGTCTCTCTGTTCTTCAGCCAAACGAGGACCGTAATGTTCTGGAGGAATCTGCAGGTTTTGAGTCCAAAGGAGAGGTCACAGAGCCAGAGGTGAGGACCTGCACCTGTCGCACCAAGATGCCGCTTCTTTAACTGAACCCAATACAGATACTGGTCTCTTAAAGAATAGGTTCACATTTTTTACATTCATGTATTTGTACTTTTTTAAAGGTGAACCTGTCTTTTTAAAAGATCATTTGTATGTCTTGTTCTACAGGGAGTGGTGGAGCGCATAAATGAAACCGTCATGGTGGCAGCGGTGACGGAGGCTGCACCTGCAGAAACGGCGGTGGTGGAGGAACCCATTCTTCTAAAACAGGAGATCGTTGATCCCGTTCCAGCAACAGAAGAAGAAGAAGAAGAAGCCATCCCGGCAGCAGCCGCCCCTCTGCCTGTCACAGCAACAGAAGAAGAACCCATCCCGGCAGCAGCAGCCCCTCTGCCTGTCACAGTAACAGAAGAAGAAGCCATCCCAGCAGCAGCCTCTCTGCCTGTCACAGTAACAGAAGAAGAACCCATCCCAGCAGCAGCCTCTCTGCCTGTCACAGTAACAGAAGAAGAACCCATCCCAGCAGCAGCCTCTCTGCCTGTCACAGTAACAGAAGAAGAACCCATCCCAGCAGCAGCCTCTCTGCCTGTCACAGTAACAGAAGAAGAAGAACCCATCCCAGCAGCAGCCGCCCCTCTGCCTGTCACAGTAACAGAAGAAGAAGAACCCATCCCGGCAGCAGCCGCCCCTCTGCCTGTCACAGCAACAGAAGAGCGTGTTGAACCAGAGCAAGCAGAGTCTGCGTCTTCAGAGGACGCCGCCGTCGTTAAGTCAGAGGAGGCTTTAATCTCTGTAGAAGACGACGTTTTGGAGTCCACCACAGAGATTCCCCCCGCAGAGCCGGAGATGGTACGATCCAGTCCCGTGGAAGACGTCCGATCGTCAGTCGAGACAGATGTTCAGGAGATTTCTCCAGCGACTGATCCTGCTGCCTGCGAGTCCGAAACACATCTAATCGAGACGACGTCAGAAACCATCACGGCAACGGAGGAAACACCAAGTGAAACCATATCAACAGAGAGTGTCCCAGTCAGCACTGGTCTGATAGTTGATACCGATGTAACAGAATCTTTAGCACCTGAAGGAATGCCTGTTTATGAAGAACAGGAAACGGCTGCCATCTCCTCAGAAGCACCAGCGGAGGAGACTGGTGTCACTGAGGAGCTTGTGTCAGACACGGCGGCCCTACCTGTAGCGGTGGACGAGCTCATCTCCTTCGAAAGCACGGACAGTCCGCTGCCGGATGAGCCTGTTCAAAGCCAAACGCTTCCAGATCTGGCCCTCGATCCGCTGCTGGACCCACTCCAAGACACGATGCCAGCGTTGAAGCCGGTCCCGGCGCAGGAACCGAAACAAGCGGAGCAAACCACAGCACTCCCAGTAGAGCCGGAGGAGAGCCTGGAACCTGCAGTGGTTCTGTCCCCCGAAGAGGGGAACGACGTGGAGGAACCTAAGGAACCTGCAGAGGACCTCGACGCGGAGATGGATGAGGTGAATGTCGGTTTTTAATCATATGGCAACAATATTGGCGCGACTATGGAATAAAACATATAACCGTATGGAGCCATGATCTTCTTGTTTCCCTTAATGCAAAGCCTTTTGTTCCCTGTAGATCCTGGATGATCTGGATCTGGACAATTTTGACCTGGAAGACATCGACACCTCAGACGTTAACCTGGACGATGATTGCTTGAGTGAATAGGAAGAAGAATCTTTGTCTCGAGCCACACAGTTCTGTTTAAGCGGTCAGACTGAAATGCCTTTCGGCTTAATTGACAAGCATTCTCTTTCTCGGTTGTAGGACTAAATTGTTCCAAAATTACACCTACAAGAAGGCAGAAATGAAGCCGCAGCCTTAATCAACCATTGGGAAGTGTCCAGGCTGAATTTAAACTTAAATGGGAATAAGACAAAACGAGGTGTGTGTGTGTGTGTGGGGGGAAATATGGGATACATTGCAGCCAGTCAACACAGCCTGTTGTTGGGGACCTTTTATTTTTTACACTACAGATTTGCTTTTGAAACACTGCGACACAACAGCTTGTCTTTAACTAATTTATAAGTTTGAATCCATATTTTAGGGGTGGAATGGTTCTCATCTCTAGGTGTCACATGCTTCACCAGACTGTTAATGTTCACCAGTAATAAACTCTCAGTACCTCTTCTCCTTCCTCATACCTCACAGTGGGACACCGCTGATCAGTTATTGAAGCCTTTGAGGAATTCTGACAGTTTGAATGTTTGTTTTCCTTTGACATTCCTGCTGATACAAAGCTGCCTGACCAGGATTTTTATAAATAGTATGCAATCAAAAAAAATAATAATGTTGCACCAGCCTGTGATTTGGACAAATTCCCCCCCATTCGGTTACATGCGATGTCTTAAATACCTCTTTGTTGTAATATTTTGGTATGTTAAACGTCTCAAAGCTCGTGTGAACACAGACCACTGCTTTTAGTTTGTCGGATGATCTTAAGTGAAAACAGTTTGTTATAAGTGCCTTACATGTGTGTGTGTGTTAAAGGATGGGTGGTGCTGTGTACAAAAATAAAAGCTTCAATCAATAAAGTCTTCTGTGTTATCCAGGAAGTTATTTTACTCCAACACGTTACAAGTACAAAGATCTTTATTTTGGTATGTACATCATTTGACATGTAGACGATACGAGTGTTTTTTTCCCCTCTATGAATAAATTACTAACTTTTTGCATCATGGATGTGAAGTGAATAGCTTTGCTTTCAGTCAAGGAGCACATGTATTAGTGGGAGGCAATAGTCAGTCCATTCCTGTGGTGCTGTGAACCATTCCTCCTCGTTGTGGATGAAACGTGTATATTCCTATTTAGCAGCGGGTCGGTCATTCAGCGGAGCTCTTAGCAGCCAGCTGCTCGTACGCCTGCAGGGCCAGCTCGATGTAGCCCGACCTCTGGGACTCCTTCTGGGCATAGATCTGCAAAGGACAAGGGGAGAAAGGTCACCATAAAAACTTTGGAGGTTAGGCTTTGCAAAGATTAATTATTTTAGTGGCAGACTAATAAAAACACAGCTCTGTGCTCCACGGTCATGCATGACTAACTGGGAGGCCTTGCGTGATAACAGAAAGACACAAGCGTGTCTCCTGCCGCTAACCTTTCACATTAAATGGCTGTCATTCTTAATGCCCTGCCCCCCCCCCCCCCTCACTGCTTCTAGGCCCAGGGGCTGTGAGCACTAATAAGACCTGATGTGTCCTGGGCTTGGCCCCGCAGTTCCCACGCTGGAGACAAACCCAAAACCCTCTCACGTAGGAAACTTTAGAAGAGGCCTTCACTTGACCTCTCAAAAAGAGCGACCCCGACTCCTGATTTACTCCCGATACCCGGGGGACACAATTTCTATAGATAATATACACACAGCAAAGTGAATAGAAGTGTAAAGCGGTGCTACGTCAGCAGATATTTCCAGTCAAAAGTCGAGTTGTTCTCACCTTCAGCAGGTCGGCGCCGGCGGCCTGCTGGCTGGCGGCTTCCTGGGCCGACTCGCTGTGGGGGTGGACCGCGTGGAACAGAGACACAAGGCTCACCGCATCCTGGAGGCTAGAGACACACACACACACACACACACACACACACACACACACACACACACACGCACACACACACACACACACACACACACATATAGGGCTTAGATATCAGCAGGTACAGTGCCTGGGTTGACCAAGCACCAATAAAAAGGTAGATATTCAAGCCTTAACATTAGTTGCAAAAACAGCTTCTCATACCTGTATTAACCATGCACACATTCATCTCTCTCTCACACACACACACACACACACACACACACACAAACTCACAGCTCTCTCTTCAGCATGTCCACTATGAGCCCGTCCACCCTGCGAGCTCTGAGCAGGTACCAGGCCAGGCCTCCGAAGTGTCTGGTGGAGCGCAGCAGCTCATATTTGCCGTGCTTGTCCAGGTCCTCATAGGTGGCTGCATGTACCTAGAGACGAGGGCACATCGAATGGGACGTGATCCTAAATCCACTGGACGTTGTAGATACTCGGCACAATGCTCCTTACATCAAATTCATGAACTCCCATTTTACACTCCGTATCAAGTGACCCAAAGAAAATACAGGACCGACTGTGGAGATTTCACGGTGTTAACGAGCTACATGCAGTCTACGGATTCCAGCGCAGGTCAAAATAACAGAGAAAAATCAATGTCGTCTTACCCTGATGTAGTCTGAGGAGTCTGGTTCAAATTGGACCAGACACAGGTCCAACACGTCCTCGTGGCGGTCCTGGGAAAACACCATCTTCACAGAGAGGGAGAATGTGAGGATTAAAGCCTCCAGACACCCACGCAGGTGTTCCCACTCATTCTGCCTGATTAGCTGCTCTTCTCAGGACCGTATCAGTGTTCACAGAACTCACAATCCTGTAATAGCTCTTACACCAGTT
Source organism: Leptoclinus maculatus (assembly GCA_032191485.1). NCBI lineage: Eukaryota > Metazoa > Chordata > Actinopteri > Perciformes > Stichaeidae > Leptoclinus > Leptoclinus maculatus. Next base: position 20,358,905 of record JAVDOI010000014.1, on the reverse strand, counting down.
CAGAGAAACCGAAACCTGCTCGATGGACGACTACGAACCGGAATACTATGGTGTGTATGTCTCTTAACCAGGTGTTTGTCTGTTGATGAACTGCAGGAGCTGCTACAAAAAGCAGGCCCTGTTTTTCCCAACAGACATTTGTACGTGTCACAGTAGGAAATGCACAAGTGTTACTAATAACATTAACAACGGCTGAATTACATTTGGCTGCTCCAGTTTCAGGGTATTGTGCCGGCCGGCTCGCTGTCACAACGCACTGGAACATTTGAACAGAGACTTCGTTGGTGTTATTAGAAACACCTCAGCTTTTCCAGCCTTGACGAGTCAAAATACATACTGTGACAAAAAGGCCTGTAAAATGAATTGAAAGTGGTAGAAAGAAAGATCTGGAAAAACAGCAGCTCGAGAGGTTCTAAATCACAGCATTGAAATGTAGTGGCTTCACACGTTTCTCAGCATAACTACAGGTTCAGCCAGAATAACAGAACACTTTGCAACTTCCCACCTTGATGTTCTCCTCCTTGAAGATGAGCGGCGCTGTGAGTTTGCGTCCGTCCTTGGGGAAGTAGACCTGAACGAGCCGGTCTCTCTCCTCCCACGTTGCCTTCCTAAGGGCCCCGTTGGGTTCCCGTACAACAATGAACCTCTCCTGGGGGGGGGGGGGATAAAGTATGTAAGGATACATTTGAGAAATGTTCTGGTCCAGAGTCCCTTAACGGAGTACTTAATTCAACACAATGTGCGTACCCTGTGTGGGATGTTGTAGGTGATGTCTGTGAAGACGTATTTGGCGGTGTCCATGCCATCCAGGATCTTGTCCTCGGACAGCACATCGTTGATGGGCTTCCTCTCCGGCAGGACGGGGGGCATCTGGAGCAACTTCTTCGCCTGCTCTGTGGCTAACTCGACCGCCTACAAACACACACAAGGGGTTAGATGAAACATGTGTTACCGTGACTTGTGAGTGCCTGATTGAGATGGGCTTTCATGGTTTGTTTAAAAAGGAGCACCTGCTCCAGTTGCTCATCAGTCATGAGTTTATATGTGGGCGGGTTCAGCTCCTCTTTAATGGGTCGGAACACTTTCTGCAGGTCCAGGCCGGTGATCCCGCTGAGGACGTCCTGCACAGCTGGATCTGTGAACTTGGGTTTTGCATTGTCTGAGAGGGCTGGAGAAAAAGATGCACACGTCAATCGCGTGCACAAACTAAAGCACGATGAATGTCAAAAGTTTCTAGACAATTTCATATTGGTTTACATTGTTGGCTGTTAAAGCCACAAATGTAATGCATCTATGACAAGTTAGCTTTACAAGAGATCTAACAAATGTTCATTGTAGCTTGTAGCAAAAGAAGACAGACCAGACTCTTCACAAATATTGCCATATTTGACTGAAAAGTGAGGAGTCTACATAGCGACAAAAACTATATCTATAACTCATTATTAAGACCTGTGGAAACTAATACAGCTCCCCTCTCCAATACGAGATGCGATGTGTACACTAAGCAACGTCTCTTGTGATTAAAACTCAACTTTCATCATCATTTTGATCATTTCTTCCTCAGTTGAAATGAACACGCTAACCCTGTAGGAAGCTAGCACTTGATCCACTAATATTGTATTTTATGACAAAGCTGCTAGAATTTCATTTACTAACATTATGCCGAACTTACGGACAGACTCTAATCATTTGTTAAACACATTAAACACTGTTCTACAGGGTCTATATCTTAGCAAATAAGTACGGAAAGGTAAAATTGGCAGATTTCTTAAGCGAGTTTGACACCCGCACTGACAGCACCGAGGCTAACGAAACACGCTACAAGGTCAGTGTTATAGTGAAGAAAATAACGCAACTACAATGATATTCATCGCGTTAAAACACACCTTTGTCTTGTGTCCCGCTACAAAGCGTCCTGACGCCGCATCGCGCCAACATTTGCCTGCTCTTTTGCACATTTTTCACCCGAGAGTAGGTCCGTAATAAGCACCGTGCCGTACCGAGCGCCGCCATGTTTGTTGTGACTTCATCCACGCGACATGATGACCTCACAGTTCAACGGCCGAGCGCTGCTGGGATATGTAGTCTGTTTTCCTGCGTAGACGTTTTGTTTATTTTTCTTTCCCACGAGCTACCATGGGCCATTCCATCAACAGTAACAGACTAAACAAGCAGGTCAAGAAGCAAAATACTTCTGGTTTTTAGTGCTGCAGAGTATGGAAGCCCATTCCTGCAGCAAAAAAAAAAATAAGATCACTAAAAAAAAAAAATTTTTTTAAAAAATAGTAACTTAAAAATAAAAATAAAAAATGTAATTCACAAAAAAAAAAATCCACCCACAAAATAAATAATAATAATTCTAATAATTTTTATTTTTTTTTATTTTACTTTTTTTCCACCAGCAAAAAAAAAAAACTTTTGGTGCATCCATCTGTAACCATAACACTGACCAGATTTTTCCAGTTGCTATAGAAAGTCGAAATTATGACAACAGTCATAGAAGCACCTATGACATATGAATGGATTGTGAGTACATTGAAGACTTCTTTAAAACGTGGCTTTACAACACATGAAATACAGATGATGTTTCACATGGATTGTACTGAGCAAACGCACCCTTGAAGCTCTGGAGTATAAAGAATGAAACCAATGTGGCTGAGGTGGCGACCAATAAACTATGGAAGCCCATTCAAGCCAGCAAAAAAAAATAAAATAAGATCACCAAAAAAAAAAAAAATAATTAATTCACAAAAAAAAATAATAATAATAATGAATTCACCAAAAAAAAAAAATATATATATATTTTTTTTTTTTTACTTTTTCTCTGTCAGCAAAAAAGAAAAAACAAAAAAGATGTTTCCAGTTGCTGTTTATTAAGTTTTTTTTCTTTTTTTTTGCTGGTGGAAAAAAGTAAAATAAAAAAAAATAAAAATTATTAGAATTATTATTATTTATTTTGTGGGTGGATTTTTTTTTTTTTTTTTTTTTTGTGAATTACATTATTTTTCTTTTTTTTAAGTTACTATTTTTTTTTTTTTTTTTTTTTTCGTGATCTTTTTTTTTTTTGCTGGTGGGAATGGGCTTCCATAGCAGAGCATTTTTCATCTGCGTCTCTTTTTATAAAGAAAGAACCTTTAAAAACATAAGAAAAGCAAATGTTTTTTATGTAGGAGATTGTAAAAAAAGGTAATACAAGGATGCAAAACACAAAAAGACTAACTGTAAATTAACAATGGATATATATTACAGTAAAAGGCCATTATAATATTAATACTTTTAAAAAGCACTGATGAAATTAATTTGTTTAAATATGCGTCTGTTTTGGGTGATTTTCCTGCAGTTCCTTGGTATTTGTAACTCACTTACAATTAAATAACAGTAACACAAAAATCTTTTGGACTTCTATTTTGATCACCGGGTGGCGCTATGTTACCAAATATCCTGAAAACCTGCAATGCCTCCACAAGAAGATCCCCAGTAAAGCGTTTTTAATCGTGCTCACAGTTAGAGATCATTCTCATTTGTACATATTGTGTGTTTATGTTAGAGTCTCACGGTTTTCTTTTGTCTACCTCCTTCGTGACTCGACTCTGTGCAGCCCACGCGCATTCCTAACTTGTCATTGTGTTCTTGAGTTGGCTGATATGGGTTTGAAATCCGTCTGGACGATAAAGAGCCATGCTCAGAAGGTAAACACTCCACTGGTAAAGAGAAACACTCACAGAAATGTGCAGGCTCTGTTGAAAAAGTTCCATTTGCCCACTCATTTATTTAAAATAAATCTGATGTATTAGTGTGTCTGCAGATGATTTATGGTGTGTTGTAATTGCAGTGCTACAATCAAATTCATTCTAAATGTTATTGTTTGTTTTGTCTCCTTTTAACCTGTAATATATGTCAAATGCAGATGAACTCTGCAATTTAACAGGAGAGTCAATAAATGCATATTGTAATATTAGGATAATATGCATTAATGTATTTTTTATCGATAATTCAATATTGAAGACATAATAAGACAGGAGTAATGATGCAAACATGCACAAACACACAGTTTTATATCTGCACAAAAGATACATGTGTGCATCTCTGAGGTGTTTGTTTGTGCAGATTCAGCTTAAAAACTGACCCACATTTTGACAAGTTAAACAGATAAAGAATGTCACCGTCCAAAAAGTCCCTGAACAGCAGAGATATTGCAGACGTTGAGCAGCTTTAGGGTCATCTGTGCTCTCAAAGCTTCGGTGAGAAACGAGTCTATCATTGACTAAAAAACAAGTGATGCCCATCAGCGAAAGCTGCTGTCAAGATATGAGGACAAGCTGAGGACGAGTGACCCTCACAGGAAGTGTTTGGCTCAGATTGTGTTGCTGTTATTACAACAAGCCAGCCAGGTTCACGTCTCCCTCCCAACTAATGGCTGTAGATTCAAACTGTGGTCTATTTAAAAAAATCTTTATTCTATTTATTCCTCTTGTCCGGCTTAAGCATTAAAAAATATATTATCCCCTTAATTTAATGATCAGAATTGGTGGAATTAAATTAATAATTCTTGTTTAGATTGACCGAACACAAAAACATAATGTGTTAGAATCAAACCACTGCTTCTGTTACTACTGAGAGGAAATTGTTTTGTGAAAATTGTTTTGTTTTTGTGTCTTATGCAAACACCCACATGAGTATAAAATAGGACAAAAACACCCTCTTCTGGTGGAATTGCATACTTGTTAGTGGTAACAGCCATCAGATTGTGATCAACAGATCACAGCGGAAGAGACTGAAACCACCCGAGCAACCAAAAACCTTGCGTGGAGGTAAAAGTGATTTTAGTGTGGCGTTGCATGTTCTGGTATGTAATAAGCAGTTAGAGGATAATTCTGGCAATATTTTATATTTTACTGTAGAATATTGTCAATTATTAAACAATATAATATGCAATACATAAGTTCTATGAACAGACTAAAACCAACAGTACTGTTTGACTGTAGCTCTGTGTTCTAAACACACTGTTTCCCATTGAGGGAAA
>JAVDOI010000014.1:20331382-20348882 GCA_032191485.1 Leptoclinus maculatus | reverse complement strand
AGGGTCAAAGTCAGGGAATGCAGAAGGTATGAACGCTGATGGCAGCGTGGTTCACCTGCACCTTATGACCTTCACTGGCCCCCATCCATCTGTTTATATTCACTGATTCCATGCCTCCCAGAAAAGACCTCGGCACACATTCACACACCTACACACACACACACACACACACCTACACACACGCAGACACGCGCGCACACACACACACACAGATTTGAAAGTGACATTTAGACTATTTCCTATCGGCTCAACAACTAACTTTCACATGTACTTTTATTCATTGTTAAATACTGAATTAAATAGTATGTAGGTTATATGTACGTCTTATTTTTGTATTTTTTTCTAGTTTTGTTATTTAAAAAAACAATACTTTGGCCACGTTGCCTTTATTGGAGGTGACTTAGAACACCAGCTATCAAACCACTAGATCACCATGCACACATTCATTTTGACTGAATATGTTTAATACACCATTTTCAACGATAAACACAAAAGTGAAACTAAACAGATTTATTGATACACAGAAATAACACCAAGTATAGTTTATCACTCTGTCATAAGCTACTTTTCTTCATCAGATATAACAGAAACAATTGTGTTAGTTTATTTTTGTATTCATCAAGTCAATATCTGGCAGGGATGAAAGTAGCGAATTACATTTACTCTTGTATTTTTTGTGTACTTGTACTTTTTTGAGTATTTAAAAAAAAAAATACTTTTACCTGAATACTCTTTTTCAAGTCGCATCCGTTTCAAAGTAAAAACAAAAGTCACATAAAAAGGTCCTGATGAACTGAGAGAGAATGGAACAGAAGAGATGAATCTGTAGCTGCAGCAGAGAAGAAGAAGCTGCAGCAGGGGGCGGGGCTACGTCTCCAGAGAGGTGACAATCCGGAAATGATACCTTTACAAATGTTTCAATTCACGAGGGGGGCCGGGTGCACCTGGTGTGTGGCAACAATTAGCATAATTGTACCTCGGCATTGGTTTAAAAAAAACAAATTGTATAATTTATTAATTGACTGAATTAATGCGGCACCAGGAGAAGAAGCTAAGCGACACTGGCAGACCTGCTGAATGCTGACACGCTAATATGCCCGGGAGCGGATTGAGGAGGACTTCGCGGTGCCGTTGAGACGGGTGAGACAGGTGAGACAGGTGAGACAGGGGAGAGAGGTGAGACAGGTGAGACAGGTGAGTACCAAAACACACTGCTGATGCTCCGTAGACGATTGCCTAGTAACGTAGTTGCGTGTGTGCGCGCGCGTAAACACGGTGCGTAATCTGTGGCCTTTGTGTCCTGAGCTCGTTTTATTTATTGTGGATAATTTTTGTTTAATTGTCAAGAGTTTTGTCTCTCTTGTTTAATTCTTGTGTGTCTCCAGTGAGGTGAGTATTTGTATATTTGTTTAATGTATAATCAGTATGAACAGTTGTTTCGGACATTAGGAGTAGTGTTGCTGTTACACACTTGTGTATAAGATGACATTTAGTCGATAAAGCAACCTATTTTTATTTTGTAGCCTAAAGATATTCTTTGATTCTCCATTAACATATACTTTTAACTGACCGACCTACTTTTTACTTTTACTTAAGTACATTTTCACACAAGTGCTTTTACTTGAGTAAAATGTATTTAATGTAACAGTACTTTTACTTAAGTACAATATTCTAGAGAAACAACGAGAAGTTGGTCAATCAGACAGGTTTGAAATAAACTCGCAGGTTGATTAAATTTAATTTGGAAGAGAAATTTCATCTTTGACCAAGCTTGTTGTGTACACACACACACAGACACAGTTTTGTGCAATGGGAGATTACAATAACAAATATTCAGTGTTACCTCCAAATCGTGGGACTCAGTTGAAATATTGCCGCCACATTCCCACATCTCAGTAACTGAGTACAAAAAAACACATTCATAAACTTCAAATATCTAGTAGGAAAGGTGTCGCACACACAAATGCACTGTTACACACATTTAAAGAACATGCATACGCACAAACTAACCTGACTTCAGCTTCACCTTCGTGCCCCGTGCCCCCCCCCCCCACCCCCCCGCCAGCTGAAGCTGAAAGTCAAACCAGCACCGACCCACACGCACCTCCATCAGACCTCAGCGCTGCATTTGTTTCTAACTAAACCCCCGGGCCGGCAGGGTTTACGGGGTTTACATGCAATGCGAGAAGCAGCACACACTCCTGCACCCCTCACTCCCCCCCCCCCCTCCCTCCAACTCTCACTTTGTTATTTTTATAATTCAAGATTGTGGAGGGTAAGAGATGGGGTGACAGGGGGAGCGTGGCACTGATAAGGTAGCTAATACCCAGCTTTTTAAAAGGGCAAAGGTCGCCTCAGCTTGACTGGGTGGTGGTTGGGGTGTTTTAATGCGTATGGAGGGGGGTTGGAGGATTTTGGGGGAATGGGTGTTAGAGGACAGGACGGGGTGGGGGGGTTATCATTTGATATTTTTTGCATTAACGGAAAAGAAACAAACAAAAAGCTGCAGAAGGAGACTGGGTTTCCTCAGTGATGGTAAGCAGAATCAGTGTCCCATAGGAACAGGAAGTCCAGAGGGATCAGTCTTCTGATCTGCCCCAGCACTCAGACACACACACACACACACACACACACACACACACACACACACGCTACCACTAAATCAGGCTGTTGATTGAGCCGGCCTCTAATTTTAGCCCCAGACCCCCGGCTCCCAACCAGCAGCCCTTTTGCATCCCGGGTCCGGTCGGTAATAGGCGGAAGACGAGGTGATTAATAACTGTCATGTCTGTCACGGCACAGTGGCGCACGAGAGGGGAGGGGTCTGCAGCGCTGACGCTGTCAGGGGGGGGAAATGGAGTTACACGCAAGATGCTAACAGCTGTTTTTGTTGTTGTTGTTGTCCGGGGAGGAGAACAATTTGAGTGTGTGTATTCACAGAGACACTCCTCTCACTCCATTTTCTGAGTATGCAACACTCAATGAAGCTTATAGATAGGAATAGAACAATATTTAGACAGATTTAGAGTTAAGAAATATTCAATTTTATCTTATTATTTGCTTCTCTATAATTTTTAGAACAAAATTCACAACAATTCAAACATTTTTGAGATTATTTAAGCAAAAACTAAATCTCAAATCCTTGCTTTCATGATGGCAAATTTGCACTTGACCAGTGATCCGAATGTGTTCTTTGTATTTATATAATTAGTACGATATCGCTGACTTATTCATGAAACCAAATATAACGGTGTTGATGGAGGTGAGAGGGTATGTCATGAAAGAGAAAGAGAGAGAGAGAGGTGGACAGAGTGCTGTGACTCATGATGGTGAAGCTACACACTGTGCCTGTCTGTACACCGATAACACACACACACACACACTCGTTCATAAAACTCCTATGTTTTAGAACATGATCTCTTCATCTTTATAACGTGATCTGATGTTTCTTCGAGCGTCCCTCCACAGTGACACTAAGCTGGAGTCACTGTCTTGTACAGAGGACCGACCACTAGAGGGCGTGAGGTCAGAGCATTATGGGTAACCGCTGAACCATCCTCACCTGATTTCCTCAAGTACTCAACACTGGTTTCAAAATATTGTTTACTTAATGTATAAGTCCCAGATATATGATTTAATCGGTGTGTTATTCTTTCAACAGACGATCAAAGCTTACAAATGTAGGTGCTGTAGGTTTGGTGGCGAGTGCGTATGACCCCTCAAAGTAAGTGCGTCAGTGCAAATGTCTTTCTGGACTTGATCAGTTCAACTGAAGAATGTTTTTTTTCCTCTTTGTTTTATCTGAATCATTTGTGTCCTGAAGAAGTAAAACGAGCTGGTGATTTACAAAAATAAAAAGCCAAGATTTGCAAAGAAAAAAACGCGTAAAGCCGAGATCTCGGAGCAGAGTTCATGATTTGAATTAGGTCTGATTTTAGCAAATCAGACCTAATAATCGAGATTTGGAGGTTTAGACTGGACAAAGTGTAGGAAGGAGTGTGATTTTAGATTTTCTAAATAAAATGACTAAATGTAGAGGATTTACCACGACCGAGTCTCGATGTTAAAATGTAATGTCACCAGATATTTCACACTCGTTCCCTTAATACTCTGCATTACCCGTCTTACATCACCCGCGCACTCTTTCGCTCTCGCTGTCACGTACACACTGCGCCCTCGTATTATATCACTTGTCAGTGGCGTGTAGAAGGCTTTAATCTTAATTAGCAGCCAACATTAGAGTTGTTTGGACGTGTCTGTCGGCACCAATCACTTAGAGCCGAGCTTTGTTTCCAACAAATCAGCTGCAGTTGACCTCGATCCTTTGATGATTGCCCAGTTAGCACCTGTTCGGTCTGCCGCAGGTAAACAGTTGTTATGACTGCACCTGATGACTGCAAGTGATAGAAGCCTGGAGGAAACGTTGGGAAGTTACAGAGTTAAAACTGATACCCTTACTGCGAGGGTAAGTCGCTCAGCGTGTGTGTGAGTGTGTGTGTGTGTGTGTGTGTGTGTGTGTGTGTGTGTGTGTCCATCTGTGTGAGTGACCTCAGTCCGTCCACCGTACTGTATCCTGCAGAAAGCGCATCCCCTTGCGAGTGGGAGGCTCCGGGCGTTTGAAGTGGCTGACGGTCGCCTCCTCTCTTCCCTCCCTGGCCTCAGATCAGTGGCCCGCGGGCCCGCGTGGGTCGGGCCCGGTTGAGATGACCGCGGCGGCGACCGGTCAGCTGCCAAAACCCCGCCGGTCAGGTTCCCCTTCGGTCACATGACCCGGGTCACGTGACCCACTGGGGGCAGCCAATAGTGTCGCTGCCATTGCCTTCTTCATGTGGTGGGAAAACATTCCAACAGCTGGCCTCGGACCGTTTCAGAAACATCTGCAACGTCCGCCACTAGTGAGAATCCCCCCCCCCCCCCCCCCGCCTCAGAACATAACCTTATGATAATAGAGTTGGTGGATTAGGAATGATATTAAAAAAAGAGCTTCTTTTTTTCCCCCCTTTGGTACCCGTTGCTCTCGTGTCCCATGGTGCATTTAGAAAGGTTGTGGGAGAGCATGAAGTTTTTAAGAGCCCCTCTTCACATCGGCCCGACACACAGAGTGGACTTATCTGTGGAGGTGCTGGGGTTACTCCTTATCATAAAGCAGATCTCTGTGTGTGTGTGTGTCTGTGTGTGTGCACGCCGAAGAGCGCTCCATAGCCTTTGACATATTGTTAATTTGAAGAATGTTTGAAGTATGATGCAACATCAGCTGCTCCCACTTAGCTTTGAGCTGCTTTTCTCTGAAAAGTCCCCTCTGGTCTCAAATTACCATCGAGACAGCACTAGTACCACACTGTGTGTGTGTGTGTGTTGTAGACAGAGCAATACTTTAAATGCCTTGTTAATGTGCTTAATACTGTAACATGCAATCCATATGAGATTAATTGGACATTCTTTACATAAACTGACAAAAATTTGGGGGAAACGTTGGAAATTTTCCCCGAGTCCAGAATGTGGACTCGATGAGATCCGTATCTGTTTTGGAAACGTGTGCACAGTCTCCAGTTAGCGACTGTTGTGAATAATATTCAGTGGAGTTTAGGGCACGGCGTCTCTTGTTGTGATGTGGCTGTTAACATAAGTGGGTTGGGTAAAACAGTGTTTTCCCATTTTTCCAAAATGTGTTTGGTGGAAGTGTGCGGTAGAGATAATTTTGTTTCGATTGGGTTCAGCTTGTTTCCGTTCCTCATAGCCCGGAGGAGGGTGTTTGACTGAACCTCTTCATCCTCTTGTCATGATGTAATATGAAAAGGTTTCTGTTAACTCCGATTGCAACCCGAAGCCCCAAGTGCCCCATTGTTCACATGAAAGTTATGACAAGCCGAGTGTTCAGTGTTAGCCAGTCGAAGAAGAGTGTTGGTGCTCGCTCAACCTCCTGACATTGGCCCCCGGACCCGTGGAAGACATCGCTTCCCTCATTCACACTCTCTTCCTTCAACATGTTGCCCCGTTCATTCTCGCCGTGTTCCTCAAGCACATGAGCTCATTTGTTAATTTACCTCTCGGCTCGGCCTCCGTGCATCCTCGTCTTCCCGAAAACCGTTCCCGCTGGTGCTCTGCCAGGTCTTTTTTTACGTAAGTCTCAGGGTTCGGGGTTTTATGCGAGCAGCAGACTCACTACCGATGCCGGAGGTCGATAGACTTGTGGCTTCGTGGCGCCTCGCTAACCTGGCCGCCGCTGCGGAGAGGAACGCCAGCAAGAAACCCTTTCACCCAGAGAGCAGACATTAGCATAGCAAACATGATAATGCTCTTGTTATCCTTCTGCTTCAAGGATTAAACCGTGAGCATAATCGCACCAGGATAAAGTCGTCCTCAGCTGACTCCATGCCCGTGTTAACTGTCGTTATCGGTTAACAGAAGTAAGGCTGGGGTGTAAAACAGTGGTTCATCTTTCATTCTTTTTTAAAAAGGTCGGAGGACAACATTTTGCTCGTAATAAGCATGAAGGGAGGACAATTACACATCGGTCAAGTGTGGGTTTGTAAAACAATTTAGTATGAATACTAACTCCATACATGACAAATAAAATATATGTTTTTAATACTAACTCGATGACAGTATCAGTTAATTAATATCATCTAAAAACATTGAAATAAAATACAAATAATTTTTGTTTGAATACTAACTCCATACATGACGATATCAGTTCATCAATATAATCCAAAACAATAAAATACAATAATAACTTGCAGAAAAACTGAATGGTTTTTTTTGTAAAGATGTGACGACAATAATGAAATAAGTCCAATATTGTTACAGTACTTCCAATAGAGATGAACTATTGTCACCATTAGCAGATGTGCTGCTCCACAGTTGAACGTGATGACTAATGCATCGCCGTCCACCCGCCTGCCACATCAATCAATGTTCAACAACGGTTATAATTTGCACTGGCATCGCGTTTGACCTCTCACCTACATGACGTGACCTCAGGGCCCTGCCCTCGTCTTTCAGCTGTGAGCTCAGGTCCCTCCAGCCGCTAGCCTCTGGGTCAGTGTGGATGAAAGCTCTCTCCGTTATAGGAAAAGGAAGCAGCACATGTTGAGTTTGTTTTTCATGGGGCTTAATGGATTCCCGCCTATGCATGCTTGTGTTAGAACGTCCGCTTCCCTTTCGCCGCTGGCCCTGGCGGCACAGGCACAGCCACGCGTGAACACGCATCGGGGGACAGGATGGGCACCCCACACAGTATGCCCACATCGGGCTCTGGGCGGGGTGGGGGGGGGCAGATGGTTGCCGAGGCGGGCACGGCGGGCACAATGGAAGGATGTGGTGTATTGTTTTAACCCATGTGGCAACGGGGCGAGGGCTGCCGGAGGCCAGCGTCGCGGGTCGACACATGCGACGAGGCCGATGACTGACGCTAGTAAGAGCTGAACCAGCGCACGTGGAAGCAGACCCGAACCGGCAACTTGAACTTTTCACTGCGGCGGATATATCGGGATGTCGTCTGTGACTTAATATGGTCAGCAAGGGAATGAGGAAAGGTTATGAAAATGACTTGTATTAAGCAGGTGCTGCCAAAAATATGTTTCACCGAGGTACTTTCTTTTTTTTGTAGCAAAACAGCTCATAAGCTGAAGTAATTGAACAAATTTAGCACATTTCAACTATCTCCAGCAGCCGTGTATAATTTGATAGGGCGACATCAAGGGGAATGTAAGTTGTCTTAGAGTGTGGAATGCGCCACAGCCAATCAGGCGCCTCGATCTCAGGCTGACAGCCAATCAGGTCATGGCACTTCAGGTCCCCGGGAGACCACTGAACTCCACGCAGAGGACATTTTCTGAGGAGATCATGAACTTTTCACTCCAGGAGATCTCCGCTTCCTTTTCTTCATCCATAAATTGCTTTTTTTTTTTTTTTTTTCTGTCGTAGAGAAGTATGTCTCTCTGGTAATGAGAGTATTTCACCTCATGCCAAAGAAATGTTTCCTCTCTCACCGCCCCGATCTCTCTCTCTCTTTCATTCTGTCTCTCTGTCCGTCTCCATTTGTCCCCCCCCCCCTCGCCCCCCTCTGTCTCACTCAAGTGATGGGAAAAGAGCCTGAGCAGGAATTTCTGTGTCTGTGAGTGCTGTTTGGTTAGACAGAGTCATATAACACGGCTATGGCGCGTTCACATGTGCCTGAGAGTTGGGGCAGCGACGGCTATTTACATTAAAGAGCCCAGAGCGCGCAGCACTGGGGCTCCCAGCCCGCCATGGTTACATTAAGTGAAATAGAATCAGCCTCACCCTCACTCTGTCTTCCATTCTCTCTCTCAACACTTTGTCCCCTTCCCTCACACTTTCTCCCCGATCAGCTCAGCTCTTTGAGGTATCTCGGTCACTTTAGCGCCATTTCAATTTCCTCCTCTTTCTTGCTCTCTCCTCGCCGACACCCCCCCCCCCCCCCCCCCCCCCCTTGTCTCCAGGCGGATGCTAGTAATGTCATCGCCCTCGACGCCCGGGCGGCCCAGCGAGCATCGGGCCGCTACACAAACTTGCGAGTCCATGTGGAGCGAGCTCTCAAAACAACGGAAGTGTTTTAGGCACCGGCACATCTGTCATTGGTAAAATTGGCGGCCTTTCTCAGGCTCACTGCCACCTTGCAGTGTACACCCAGTACTGCAACATCTGGCAGGAGTGGAGCCGTGCTTCACCTCTACCTTTTACCTCCTCGCCTCTGCTGTCCAGCTGTTTTGGTGGAAAACAAGGCATGTACGTCCTATTAAAGGAAAATGGTTTTGAGGTACAGTTATTTGCTTTCTTGGCGAGAGTTGGATGAGAAGATTGATACCGCTCTCTCACGTCCGTATGATGAATATGAAGCTAGGACCAGCAGCTGGTTCAGTAAGTTGCTGTCTGTGCTACACTGAGCGGTGGTCAGTCGGTCTCCCCCCGTGTCAGCAGAGAAGCATCCCTCGCATGAGAGCGTTTACTGCTCCCCGGTGCACAAATGTGGTCCCGCACAGGACTGTGGCGAGCACGAACTCAACAACAATCATGTGACTTTAGAGATTTTGGAGGCGGGGATGGCTCCACTCCTTCGTAGTGTGTTTGAGGGTCCAGTTATCCTTCAGTTAGTGAGCTTTAGAGGCTAGCTTTCCTCCCCCCCCGTTTCCAGTCTTTATACTAAGCTAAGCTAACCGACTGCTGGCGGTAGCTTCATATTTAGCGTACTGAGAGTGGTGCTCAACTCCTCATCTTGCTCTTGGACAGAAAGTCACTTTAGCGTCGTTTCAATTTCCTCCTCTTTCTTGCTCTCTCCACGCCGCTACAGAAAGCATCACGCTCATAACTATTCCTGCTGCAGATAACTGGCCCTCTCTCCCCGTCACATCTTTTTCATAGTTTGTCTTTTGATGATTTAATTTCTGTGTGTTTACACCTCCACTGATTCCCATGTTGTGGAGAATTAGACAGGTATTGGCTTTGGCTGCTTTAAAGGAGGCTCAGCTGCAGCCAAGTATCTCCTTCACACACACACACAAACGTACCTTACATTCACTTGCACACACACACACACACACACACACACACACGAGTAACCATGACTAATACCGTACTTCTTGGCAGGCACAGGCTTGGTTCAAAGGTCGGCTCTGTGTCAATAAACGGGATCATGTGATTGGCTCCACAGTGACTCGAAGCATTACTGCAGCCTTCTTTGATTGGTTTAAACTCCGGCTACCACCTCTGAAATGATCTTTTAGTGAGTGATATTTACTGAAATATACTTTTTTTTGCTTAAGTCTGAGGCAAAAGAAAATTCACATAAATGATACAAGGAATACATAGAGGAAGTTAACTAACTTAAGCGGCATCTGAAGCCGTTAATAACAGTCTCCTAGTGTTTCAGAAACACCCAGATTGATGGAGCTCTTAATATTTTCCAGTGTTATTTGGATTTGTCCCCCGATGTGAGCCGAGTCCCGGCTTTGACCCTCCCGAGATCAACTCCTTTTCCTTGTTAACCTGTCGGTGGCTCTACCTCCAGCCTGCTCCAAAGGACAGGTATAGTGTTTCTGCCTGAGCGCTCCACTCTGCCTGACCCCGGCACATAGAAAACATGTTAGATAATGGGCCCGGGCTGGCCGGTGGGGCCAAGCTCGCAGCGTTTGATCAGGAAATCCTGCATGCGGCTGTGCTGGATGGAAATCTGATTAGTAACCTGGGTGACGAGGCGATGGGATCCGCGAGGCTTTGTTTCAATCAGATGTGACAGGTCAGGTTTTTGTCCACAGCTCCAGCGCAGCGGGATCACCTCGGCCTATAGGGGTGGGTTAGAGCATTAGATAAAGGGCCTAATTGAATGCATCAGCCGAGAGTGCCGGACGGGCCCCTGATCGTGCACCGATAACCTGCACCAGTTACCTGATTTAACTGTTCCCGGTGCCCTACATGCCGAGTTTCAGCGCCTCGTCTCTACCAAAAGCACTGGAGAGTTGGATATCTGTGGCTGCAAACATGAAGCGATTTCGCAAAAGTTCCTGAGATGTTTATGCGCCTTTTTTTTTTTTTTTCCTGGATGTGGGGCCAAGGCGACGCAGTGGCCAGGAAAAATCAGCAACCTGAAGGGTGAAAGTAGATTCCAGTAGTCAGGAATCTCTAAGCATAACAAACATGTCAGACCTGTTTAGCGGGCAACGGCAGGTCGCTAGCCGGAGCTGTGAGGTGTATATTGTTTCTGATTAAGCGTTTCTATGCTCACGTTGCTGCACTCTGTAACAATTTACTTTAAATTCATTAGAGCGTCAAACATTTAGCTTTGCCATCTCCACAGAAAATAAATCAGCCTGGCGGAAGGAATGAAGCCGAGCGTTTGATTAGCAGCGTCCTCTCGTCTTCTTCAACCAGAAGGGAATTTTCTGGATTTGGAAAAGCACGCAGATAAAAATGTATTTGTGTTCTTTTTACCTTTTGCCAAAGTAATACTCTCTGTACGGCGTCCGGTTTCCTTTTTGTATCCATACATTGATCGAGCACAGATTCCTATCACTGTTTCTTAACACTGAAAATAAATCATCTCCTGGAGTCCTCAATCAGTCCCCCTCTCCGGTCATGGATATTAATATCAAACATTTCACACCGAAACACCTCATCCTCTCTCTCTCTCTCTCTCTCTCTCTCTCTCTCTCTCTCGCTCTCTCTGTGTGTGTCCCCGGGGGGGGGGGAGAACAAAAGGGATGAATCGGGTGACCATAAAAAGCCAGCGCGCCCCGATAACTTCCCAGACATCTGTGAAAAATGTAACCTTTCCGTCGCTCTCATGATGTCAGCGGGCTGTTGTGTTCAGCGGGGGGATTGGGGCTGAAGCGCTTGTGACGGAGCCAAGGTAAACCGTTCCAAATGGAGCGCGGCGCGGGAAAAGGGACACCGTCGCAACAAAAGGAGTTAGATATGGATCGTTGGGTCTGCTCACCGGCCCCAGCTTGAGCCAATTATTGGTGTCATCTTGATCCAATTTAATCAATCTGAGGGGGGACTGAGGGAGGGAGGGGAGGAGGTGGGGGGGGAGTGTGGAGTGGCGGGTGGGTGCAAACGTTGGTCAAATATCCTGAGATGACTGGAGGAGCCCGTCACCCCCTCCCCCCTCCACTAAAACCCCCTCTTCATACCTCCCAACCCCCAAATCATCACACATATTTCTCCCCAAATCGCTCAACTTGTGGCCAATATTTGATCGATTAGCTATCTTCAGTCACCTCACAAACCTCTTCTCTCAGCGCCACAGTGGATTACCGGGAAATCAATATGAACGTAGCGTACGAGGGAGGATTTCACAATAGTACAATTTTAGCTAAACGTGTCTGCTCCAAGTTTTTTCTCCGTAACGTCTACTTACACCGTTTCTTCCCCTGACAATGTAACAGGAGATGAGCGCTCGCAGCCTTCAGGCTTTGGATCCCTAAGTGTTCCAGTTTTCCTGTTTTCTGAGGTGGTCCAGCTACACTGTCTTTAACTCCTCTTTCTTTCTTTCTTCCCCTTTTATTTGTCACGAGTAAAACACGAATGCTGAGCAGGTTTGCTCTTTTTGCAGAAATGCCGTGCTCCATATTCTCACTATTGTCGACATTTACACCTTGAGACCGCTCAGCGTGAACACACATTCCATGTGTTTTGACCAGAGGAAGAAGAGCTAAATTTAGCTCCTCAGCCGTAGTTCCTGGTGCCAAAACAGTCCCTGGTCGTTTGAGGGTATAAGATCCAAGAACTATCGAGAGAGCAGTGATACAGAACCTAAAGCTGACTTGAGGAGTTCTCTTGTAAACAAACAAACAAACTAACCAAAGCATTTTAACTCTGCATCGTTTACATGTTTACTTGCTAGCAGTCCTCCAAGTTAGATGACCAACCTGATATATTCTGTTGAACCATCCATTAGAGCTTCAAAGAGCTTTATATTCTCTGATTTCAGCTTCTTAAATTGTCATTATTTTTGGTTTTCGTTACTCCTCTGTGACGGTGAACTGAATATCTTTTGAGTTGTGGACAAACCAAAGACATTTGAGAACGACAGATGAATCGTTTACCGTCCATCCGCCACGATCTCCTCGTTGTGTAAATACAGACGGTCAAATACCATTTCTGGAGCACTTCCTGGAACGAGTAAGGCTGACGTTTTTCTTTGGTGGAAAGTGGCTTGTTGGCACATTGCCACCATCATATCCTAAAGTCAAGGACCCACTTATAAAGACATTGCTCCATAGCGCCACTAGTGGTGAAAAACTCCACAGGGCACCTTTTAATTTGCTCGTAGTTTGCACAAAAGCAGAAATTAATAACTATAAATAATCGCTTTAATCCTGAACTATTCGGTCTGATACTTTGGCCACTGCAGCAGCTAATGGCTGAATCCCTCGCTCGAGACCATCTCACGCATAAATGCTCTAAAGATAAGAGCATATAATGAACTCAACCAACCCGATACACACTCACACACACACACACACATGCTGACTTGCCACGTGTAACAACTCTCATCTAATCTGTGTTTCGATCTCCAGAAGGCTGTTGAAATAATTAAGGCTCGAGTAAAACAATACACAGGACCGGCTATTATTTTTCATCGAAAGCCAGGTCACGTTCCCAATTACTCTAAAATGTTGTGGTGACATGCTCTCTGTTTTCACTGATAATATTGATATTATTCCGGGTAATGCCTCTCGGCACGGGAAGTGAAGGAGATGGTCGGTCTTAACAGCGCTTCAGATTCAAGTTTTGACATAAATAACCCAAAAGACCTAAGTAGAAAACTAATGAATTCCTCTCTACACTTCCACCTTTCATCTAGCACTTCTTGACTAATTCTACATTTTGTGTGTGTATTTCTCATGCTGGTCTTTGGGTCATCCGTTATTTTGCGGTGTAACTGCCCTGTTGATGTTGTGGCAACCCTGCGAGCCGGTGTGTGCATCCACAGGATGGTAGCCAATTATTTGGAGCCCGCACCAGTTTTCCAAATTAAAAATGGCCTCCTTTCCACTGTTGACCTTGGATCGGCTTTCCATCTCTTATTATTATTAGGTTATTAACACAAACCCCTGAAAGTATCTTTTTAAAGTCTAAAACAAATTCGATTAGGCCTCTTTACTCGCACCGGTGCAGACGTATCGCTGTCTAACTCCTGTCTGCTCCCTATTACCTTCGACACTGAAGTCAGTGAGAGAGTCCGGACCTGAAAGCCTATATCCCCCCGCACACTGGACAAGGCAGGGGGGGGAGGGGGTGCCGGGTTTGCAGCACATTACCGCTTTATTGAATTAATTACGATAAGGATCATAACTTTAAACGCGGGGTGAGGCGCGGGGCGTTTCTTTTTTTTTTTTTTTTTTTTTTTCTAGGCGCAGATCGCTCGGAGCAATTTCTCCCCTGAACGACGGTGGAGGGGTTATTGGATCTGTCAGGCCTGAACTCTGTGGCATCGTAACGAGCTCCATAAGGTAAGCTGAGGTTGGGCACAGTTCGCCGCACTGATCCCTATATGCCTGCAACACGGGGAAATTTGTACTACATACTGAACAAATAACAAGAGAGGAGAGAGAGAGAGAGAGAGAGAGAGAGAGAGGCGACGGGTGAGGCTTTTGTTTTGATGGCGCCTCAGTCCGAAAGGCCCTGAGGGTCACGCGGGGTTATCCCGAGGTCTCGCGCCGTATACAGTTCCAGTAGACCCAATGAAGTGTGTCATTATATTATGATGCTGCTTGGATGTTGCAAAGACTCACGGAGCTCTCACTGATCCCAAAGGGCGCTTTGTTTGTGGTTTACACAAGACTTTTATTTTCTTTCTTCCGTGGGGGTCCAAGCATCCCCAGAAACCAGAAAGTGGTCAATTATTTGTGAATTTTGGCGAGACCACATTAGTCATGGACTATTTTTAGAAATCGCAGCTGAAATATAGGTTAAAATAAGCTAAAGGAAGTTGGGTTTAGGTCGGTGCTGGCATGCTGTCATGTCGAATCTAGAGGTGAAAGAGACAATATAAGTCAACAAGACTGTCCTCACATGTCTAACAATTCAAGGATGTGTGTGTGTGTGTGTGTGTGTGTGTGTGTGTGTGTGTGTAAACTTCAAAGAATTCCTGCTCCTTTCTTATTTCCCCCATGCTAACCCGCCAGCAACACTGAAAGTAGTATTGAACATTTAGTGAGAAACATTTGTGCTTTTTTTTTGGTTGAGGTGGGGGGGGGGGGGGGGGGGGGGGGGGGGGATAACAAAAGGCTTCAACGCCCGTGGTTGCGAGGAGTACAAAAGGCAGGGAGTTGAGGAAGGAATGAAATCGCCACGGGTTAGCCCGTATCGGATTAGCCTCCACATTGATCAATAAGACCCCCCCCCCCATGGGGACCGATGCTGATGACATGCAGATATAGTTTTTTTTTTGCTTCGAGCGCCCACCAAGCTCGTCTTGACGGCATGCACGGCCCCTTCTCTTTAAATCTTCATGACATGCGAGGTGTGTTTCTGATGTGTGTGTGCAGCCTGTGAGTGTAAGCGTGTGTGTGTGTGTGTGTCTGGCCGAGAGCTAAATATGTGCAGATGTATCATAATATTTTCACTGTACAAAAAAAAAAAAAAAAGCGTCTTTGAGGGACAATAACCTGCAGCTGAATCAGCGTGCTGCCCCGCCACGCGAGCGCCTTTCATATGAGCCACCCAACGATGGGTCGGCTCTCTTTCTCTTCTCATGAAACTATCACGGCCCGTCTGTGTTAATACATGTGATCAGTTTGAATCTTCACTGTGCGTCTTTCTTTTTCAGCACACACACCCATGCTTTGACAAAACCCTTTCGTCTGGAAATCTGGTATTTGGCACACACACAAGCGCCACTATCGTACACACAAGCGCCACTATCGTACACACAAGCGCCACTATCGTACACACAAGCGCCACTATCGTACACACAAGCGCCACTGTCGTACACACAAGCGCCACTATCGTACACACAAGCACCACTATCGTACACACAAGCGCCACTGTCGTACACACAAGCGCCACTGTCGTACACACAAGCGCCACTATCGTACACACAAGCACCACTATCGTACACACACCTTTGCGTGTGTAGAAAGCAAACCTGCTTGATCCAAGACGCCTCGCTTCGACTGCATGCAGCCCGGCTCTTATTTGTTGATGAAGGGAGCAACAAGTGTGTGTGTGTGTGTGTGTGTGTGGGGGGTGGGGGTGGGGGGGGGTGGTTTTGGGCAAACAGTGGGGAGATGAGATGTAATCACAGGCTTGTACAGCTGGGTCTTGTTTAGCCGGTCGACACTGTCGAAGGGGGGAGGAAAACTAATTCCCAATCAAAATACATCAGCATCAAAGAGTGAAAGGCTGCTAGTTGATGTAGAGCATCTTTTATTCTTTGATCTTTTATTGACCAAATATTGAGAATAAATGGACTTTTGTGTTGTCTGTGAAGATGCGAGATTCAGTCATTTATTGCCGTAACAACCGCAGATGATTTTGAATTGTGTAATCATTAAACGTGTAATCATAGCACACACAACAAAAACTCACCGCCGCAATTACAATACAGTAACCGTGTAATAACTACGCTTCAAGTGACAAGTTACAGTGCGAGTGTTTATACAACCAGTGAAGCATTCAGGATGATTGCTTCAGGATCAGTGCTATTGACACTGATGCCTGAAATGAATGTGTCTGGGTGGTGCGTTGAAGACACAGCAGCAGTAGGGGGGTGGGGGGGGGGGGGGGTTCTTTGCTGAGAGATTTTGTGGATTTGCTCTGGGGTTGCGTGGGAAAAAGAGGGAGTGTTTTCAGGAACAATGTCAGCTACAAGTGATTATTTGTTGGGTAGTAAGGATGAGGGCGTGACTTCCACTGTGCAGCCTGAAAGGAATACCTGCAGACCTTGTCCTACAATATGCTCAAGATGCCACAAACAACCACAGAGAGACACAAACAACCACAGAGAGACACAAACAACCACAGAGAGACACAAACAACCACAGAGAGACACAAACAACCACAGAGAGACACAAACGACCACAGAGAGTCACAAACGACCACAGAGAGACACAAACGACCACAGAGAGACACAAACGACCACAGAGAGACACAAACGACCACAGAGAGTCACAAACGACCACAGAGAGACACAAACGACCACAGAGAGACACAAACGACCACAGAGAGACACAAACGACCACAAACAACCACAGAGAGACACAAACGACCACAGAGAGACACAAACGACCACAGAGAGACACAAACGACCACAGAGAGACACAAACGACCACAGAGAGACACAAACGACAACAGAGAGACACAAACGACCACAGAGAGACACAAACGACCACAGAGAGACACAAACGACCACAAACAACCACAGAGAGACACAAACGACCACAGAGAGACACAAACGACCACAGAGAGACACAAACGACCACAGAGAGACACAAACGACAACAGAGAGACACAAACGACCACAGAGAGACACAAACGACCACAGAGAGACACAAACGACCACAGAGAGACACAAACGACCACAGAGAGACACAAACGACAACAGAGAGACACAAACGACCACAGAGAGACACAAACGACCACAGAGAGACACAAACGACCACAGAGAGACACAAACAACCACAGAGAGACACAAACAGCCACAGAGAGACACAAACGACCACAGAGAGTCACAAACAGCCACAGAGAGTCACAAACAGCCACAGAGAGTCACGCTAACATTGTACATTCTATTCTAACAATGTCACGGTGTTCCCATAACCAGGAATAACTTTAGTGTGTACAATATCATCGTTACTCACAGCAATGATGGCTGAAGCTACAAAAGTAAGAACCAAGTTGTAATAAACCGGAATTATCCTTAAATGTGTGCACATGTACCAATAATGTAGACAGTAGGGCCACATTATGTTTTTAATAATCAATGGTCCAGAATGAGTTTCTATGACGCACACTGTAACACTTTGATGTACAGTGA
>JAVDOI010000014.1:20133882-20326382 GCA_032191485.1 Leptoclinus maculatus | reverse complement strand
GGAGATGGCTAGCTTAGCTTAGCATGAAGGCTGGAAAAAAGGGGAACGTTATTGAAGATTTTCACTTTGATTTCTTTCCAGTTTCTTTAAACGAGTGAGATTTTAAAGGGTCCAGCAGAGAGCTTTTATCGGTGCTAGCTGTGTCCCCCTGCCTCCAGTCTTTATGCTAAGCTAAGCTAACCTGGCTCTATCCCAAGAAAAACACCTAAAGCTCACTACTTAACGCGCTTGTTTAATCTGTACAAAGTTCAGAAACACTACACCCGCGACGTGACCATTTGTACATCAATTACTCAGCCGGTGTTACCTTGAATTCTTGGAAGAACACTTTGTTGTTTTTCTTTCTTGCCTCCACGATAAACAAAGAACAAAAAAACTGAGAAAAGTCTTAAAGTATGAAAGTAAATGGAGGCGGTGTTTATCAACAGCAAAACTATATTAAAACATCCGTTTTACACTCTCACACAACGTGTGCCAGATACTCCCCAAGTCTCATGTATCCAGTCGTATGCTCACTACTTCCCAAACACATACATCTTTGTTAAATCTTACTATTTCAAACACTTTGGAAGTATTCATTTCAGGGACATTCAGTATTAAATTTAGGCTTATTTGAAGACATTTAACACACACTATTTAAGGATTTTTTATATTAAAATGAATTCCTTGTGATGTAAAATGTGGAAAAACAAGCTGTGTATTGTCTCCAGAGAATCATCACTTCCTCTATTTCTCACACACACACACACACACACAGAGCACAATTAGCAGTGGCTTTGCCCGCAGGCGGTGAGTGCTTGTTGATGTTTTCCACGTCCCGCTAATAGAAAGAATAAACACGGCCTAACCTTTTAATTGAGTGACGACACGACGATGATGGAGAGATTGTTGAGCGCTCGGTGTGGAGCCGAGGAGGAGAGTCCTGGTGTTCCCTTCGTTTCATTTCACCCATCCATCCAT
This sequence comes from Leptoclinus maculatus, assembly GCA_032191485.1. Taxonomy (NCBI): domain Eukaryota; kingdom Metazoa; phylum Chordata; class Actinopteri; order Perciformes; family Stichaeidae; genus Leptoclinus; species Leptoclinus maculatus. Next base: position 20,325,422 of record JAVDOI010000014.1, on the reverse strand, counting down.
CTGCCCCGTTCCCTGTTTGTGTTCATTAGCATCCGGATGACTCAGGAGAGTCTATTGTTTTATTTATCCCCCCCTTTACTGCTCTATGCACTGTGGAAATGCCTCAAGTAACCCAAGATGTTACTCACCACATTGTGCCGTTAGCATGTAGCTCTTTTCGTAGCTCGCACCATACCAGAATGTTACTGCCCGTGCACATCTTACGTTTTGTCTTCAGCGTATTACTGTCAGCAGCACATAAGCTACAGATACCTCTCCTCTCCTCTCTCTTCCTCTCTTTCTCTCTGTTGTGAGGTCTCCTGTCAGAGCCCTGCCAGTGCTGATCTCTGTGATAGATTCCTGTCCTCTATTTCCTACCCTCCACTCTAACCCTTTCTTCCTTTTTTATTTCCTTTTGTAGCGCCGACCCCAGAGGTACGGATGAAGCCGCGACCTCACGTTCTCGTCCTCCGCTGCACTGTTGCTTCACCTTGATGAATTCCTCCCCGCTTCCAGGTGATCCTAATACATCCTACTCACCGTGAGGCAGAAATAAGTCTTCATGAGTGATGGTTTACTGCAGTTGCCCTCCCAGACGATGAGGGTTAAACTCTTACCCGGACGAAAACTGCTGGGGGGGGTTTAGTCTGTGGCTGAACTTCTGTGAAGCCAGACCCACAGATGTTAGACTGTTTCAGTCCTTCCTCCCTTCTTTCTTTTTTTTTACTGAGCCTGTAGCCAAAACAAGTGATTAGAAGAAGTTAACATATAGAACAATCTCAGTTCAAAATGTAAAGGTAAGCAGATCAATACGTCTTCATCATGGAGGACGTGTTGACTGGCCAAACACAGGAGTAACTACATTATAATGTACTCTACGCGGACCATTCGCGCGGTTTCATTTTGCCTCTTTAAGCTGTGACGGTTTAATTCAAATAATTGATTTGAACTCCGAGTGTGCAGGGCTTTAAAAAAGATCTCGCACACCGTGATCAGTGTTTGGAATGAACTCATTGGACCTCTGCTGAACTTAAAGCTGGATGGAGCTCTGCTGAGTATTGCACAGGGTTCACAAACCCAATGAAGCAATAACGGTGTAAGTATTGCTACAGACTGTAACAGGAGAAAGAGGCCGATGTCAATCAGGTCCAGTCTTTACAGACCAGGAGGGGTGCTGGCTTCAGTCCTAATGACATAGTCTTTGGTCACAGGATCTCCAGACCTTTGGCAGTGCTCCGGGATGTGGGGGTCACCATTCGTTTGTTGGGCCATATGTGGGCCATAGTGAGTCAGCTGTCTGAACAGAACTATCTGGTTGCTACTCCAGACCGCCGGAACAGAAACCAACTCTGCCCCATGAAGTCGTTGAAACCACATTATGTTCCTGCATCGGCTCAGGTTGAGTCTGATTCCTCAGAGTCCTCTTCCTCAGTAGTGTGTCCGGTTTGGACGGCTTGTACAACTTGTAAAAGCCGCTGTGGCATCTTGGTCCGGTCGTGGGTCAGGGTCATGTGCTGCCTGTTGATGCCAAACGTTGCTTGTTCTCACCACTAAAAAAGAACCAATGAGGTTTTTGCTGTAACTTGGAAACTGTGGTGGCTCCTCTGACCCAACATTTTAGAGATGATCAGTGCATCAAAATCAGTGTTTAATTAAACATGTATTATTATTTACAGAGTATGTGTCGTCTTCCTCTTTTGTCACATACTTTGGAGCCAGGTTGTGACACCACGCAGTCTTAAGATAAACATCTGTGTGGATAAACCAGGGGCAAGTAGGAGCTGTAAAAGAGTCTAAAAGAGTTCATGTTTGTTGCTTGTGTTACAGTGCAACGGCAGGACATTGTGACATCGCCGTGCTTGTCCTGCTAGACTCAAAGTATTTCTAAGTGTTAAAATAGCTCAACCAAGGGGCATCCGAGGTCAACAGAAAACTTAAATTAGAGCATCTTGGTGCTTTTTTTTTTTTTAAAGGAAGTTCAAATGCACGATCACTTCCAAGCTGTTGCTTTGTGAAGACGGTTATTCCCACAGGATGTGACCGCAGCGTAAAGCGGGACGGGTTCTCCACTTCAGAGAGCAGCGAGTACTTTCATCTCGTCCCTCGCGTTCTGCTTCAGAGTTTCAGCTCCGCTTCCTCACAAGTTCTGTTCGTAACAGATTCCTTGTACGCTCACACATAGTTTTCTTTTTTTAAACATGACCTGCAGAACAACAGACAGGTGTACACGGACTGTTAAGTGCAGAGGCTGAGTGTGGGGGCGGTCCATAACCCCCCAGGGAACCAATCGCAGGCCGGCATTGTAACGCCAGGAGGAGGAGGGGGGGGGGGCTGTCAGCCTATTAGAGAGCCACAGAGGAATTCTCTGTGAAACAGAGACCAGCCGACTGACAGAGACACCACACAGCTGTGCGTCTAAAGCGCCGCTGACAAGCCGTACTTGCCGCATTTTCTGTCTCTTCAAACCCATTTTCCTTTGTTGTCAATCTCTGTGCACTTCCTGCAGCCGAATCTACTCGCTCTAGCGGTCGCTGAACACAACAAGAGACAGATGCCGTCCCTTTAAGGCAGTGTCTGCAAACAAGTAGTTTGTTCTTTAATAGATAATCAATTGGACTCACATAAAGTGCGATAATGGAAAGTTGTCACGCTTGTTGGAGGCAACAATGAGAGTTTAAGACTCCTTCAGTGGATGGGATGTGATCTGCACTACACACACAAACACACACACACACACCTGCCTTTAAGTCTCAGCACATCTGGGGAATTGGGAGAGGTGTGTGTGTGTGTTGAGATATGAGTGTATCACACACACCTAGTGTTTGCCTTGGCCTCTGAGGTGCAGACACAGACAGAAAGAGAAGAGGAGTGGAGAGCCATGCCCTGGAGTGTTTAGATAACGAGGTGTGTGTGTGTGTGTGTGTGTGTGTGTGTGTGTGTGTGTGTGTGTGTGTGAGCGAGCATGTGGATTCTCTTCCCACCAGCTAAATGATTTTCATTCTTTCAGCGTGTGAATTGAGACAAGATATTATCGCGCATGCCAGTCAGTGCTAGAGATGCGAGCAACCGGTTTCTGCGGCCGCGCTGTTTATTGTTTTTGTTTTCACATAATCTGATGAGTGTTTCACACATTTCGCTCCCTTAATTGGGTCGGCATGTAGCAAAAGCCCCAAATCGTGTTTTTTCTCGTGTTATCTTTTATATTTTTTTTCAATCCGCACAAACAATGCGACGACGGCGTCGACGCTCTGACGTACGCGCGCACGTGTGGTTTTCACCGGCGGTGTGGCGGGATGATTGGCAGGCGGTAGAAAGGAGAGGAAGTGAGGCTGACAGGACTCTCAGGTGGTGTTAACTCCTTAATGACAGGCGGGGCCGGGGGAGTCGCTTAACTCCTCACTGCCCAGACTTTATGCAACTTGCACGACATATTGTCACAGATGCTGAAAGTGTTCTTCTTCTTCTACTGAAAAAAATGTTTGTGAAAGAAGCTGACTTGCGATCAGGTTTTTTTGACATGTTGACCTTTCAGCCGTTGATTCCCGTCTTTGTTTCGGCCTCACTTTCTTTGCCCCCTTCCCTCCCTTTTTGCCCTCCACCTCTCTCTCTCTCTCCCTCTCTTTCTCTCCTGTTGAGTACTATCTTGCATCTGGTTCCTTCTGTCTTCTCCTGTTTCTCTAGAGTGTTTCTGCTGATCCCTGACTTTCCCCGCAGTTCCCCAGGGGTGTGTGTCTGTGTGTGCATGCGAAGCCAGGTGTCTGCTCTTTGGGCTGTGTCTGTCAATGATGTCGGGGCTAAGGGTGTGGGGGGGGAGGGGGGGGAGGAGGTGTGAGTGTGTGTGTGTGTGTGTGTGTGTGTGTGTGTGCGTGTGTGTGTTGGTGAGTGGGAGCTGCTGGGGCACTGTGACCAGGAGCGTCTGGGAGAAATTCCCTACATTCCCAGGGATCTGCCTGGGATAAAAGCTCCACAGCAGTGCCATGCACCTGGCTGAGAGAGGGAGATATACAGGCAGAGCCCCAGCCCTGACACACACACATGCACAGAAGCACACACACACACACACACACACACACACACACACACACAGGCATCATCTCTGCACCAATTAACCTGAAATGTAAAACTACACCATCAAGTACAAAGGTCAAATAGGATAAATTGAACCCGAGGACCACCCCTTCTCTCCTTTCCTGACGGACTTAAACAGATATATTCTGTTTCTTCGCTATTAAAGAAACGAAAGTGCAGAAAAGAAAAACTTTCAATATTCAACCCCATTCCTCTTAAATCCATTTTTAGTGTAATCTCCATCTTTTTTTCCGTTCCGTAGGGCTGTCAGTCAAGCTGTTTATATGAAAGCGGGTGTAACAGTGAGCGAAAGTGTGCTGGTGAAGCTGTTTGTGTGATCAGAGGCCCTTGACAGTCTGTCATCTGTCAGCACTAGTCATCAAGAGCGCGAAGAAAAACAGCCACAGACACGGACGGGCACGGTGTGAGGAGGGGAGAGGAAACTCTGGTCAAACATTGGGTTTATATGGTGATGTGTTCTATGGGTGTATATACAGTACAGCAGTCTGTAGTGAGAAACATGGAGGGACGAGGAAACGAGTGACTTCCATCAACGTGATCTGGTGCTTAGATTTGGTTAAAGCTCTGGTTGCGTCTCATACTGAGCTGTGCGTCGGCATCTGAGGGCCACTGCCAACAAGCGCCGGTATGTCACACCCTGGGAGTGAGACCAGGTGTCGAGTGAATGTTTAATTTTCTATTTTAAAGTATTTGCTCTATCAGATTCTTGTCTTATTGGATTATATATTTTTTTTTTGCTACTTTCTTATTCTTTGTCACCAGATTTCAAAGAGAAATGTTGTTTTTTTACTTGCAGTTACGCTCAACTCCGACTCAACAGTATACTCAAAGTATCATAATAATATATATATATATATATATATAATGTAACGCCCCCACATCTGTTTGTTTTATTATGAAGCTACAGCTAGGAGTCTGTTAGCTTAGCATAAAGAGTGGAAGCAGGGAGGAAGCGGCTACCCTGGTTCTTAAACCACTACTTGTCATACTTCCATTTCTTTTTCTTTAACATAAAGATTAAACAAAACACATATAACGTGTGAATTAGTGCGCGTTAGAGGAGCGGTGGAGTTTGGTTTTTACATGTAAACACAGGTTGGCTAGCCGTGTCCCCTGTTTCCAGTCCTTGTGCTAGGCTAAGCTAACCGGCTATGGTTAATATTCAATGGAGAGATGTGAGAGTATTTTTCTAATGATTGCTCCAGATGATTGAATTCGATGTCGCTGTTGTTTTTATTTCATTCTGCTCGTTGAAGTGACTCGGTTCCATAAATTCACATACAGAGTTTGCAGTTGGACAAAAGACGCAGACACAAGTTTTCCCTCCGACTTATAATAATAGATGTGAATAACACGACTCCCAGCTGTGGTGCATTAACTGGATGCTGGATTCTACCGTTCCGCCGATGTTCCAATCGTCCGTCGGTTTGCTCTCCACAGCTGACTCCGCTTTAAGCCCATCTCTTTGATACAGAGCAAGTGTTTACTTGTACTTCACTCCCCTCCTGTTCTTTTGTTATTCCTCCCTTCACTCTCCTCATCCCTCCCTCTCTTCCATGTGTGTGTGTGTGTGTGTGTGTACATGCAGGTGTGTTTTTGTATGTACGTGTGTGTCTGCTGGAATGTTGACCCACACGGAAAGAGGGTGAAAGACTTCCCAGACATCAAAGGGCAGGTAGCTGACAGGGAGGAGAGGGGCCGATAAGTCCAGTTGGATGACAATAGACTCCAACGCACACCTGGACTGTATGGAGAGGCAGCGACGTGGAGAGAACTGCACACACACACACACACACACACACACACACACATATATATACGGCACACTTGCAGCTCAACACATTCTCATTCATTTCCCACTCTAGTTATGCTCCAAACACACACATCCTCTTAAAACGCCTCGGAGCACTCAGCTCGGTTACCATGCATGTCTCCGCGACATTCATGCGCTCCCCTCTGCCTTCCTCCCGCGATCCAAACCACAGAGACCCCCCACCCGATCCACACCCACCGACCTCTGCACCCACAGGTGTTGGGGTCTTTGTCCTTGGACAAGTGTGAGCAGCCCGATGTTGTGACGAGCCCTCAGACCCTCAACCGCCCCGGCAGCTCCTCTCTCAGGTGCAGCCGGGTCTCAGGTGAGGGGGGGGGGATGAAGTTAAGAACAACTTCACACCAAAGCATCAAAGAGTCAAAGCATTTATTATTATTCCCCTTCCCCTCCATTTAAGACTTAAATCCTTATTTTTTTAGTCTGGTAGAAACACACAGAGTTGCGTTCACTAAATAAATAACAGTTGGAAACTTTATCTCCTAATTATAAGTTTAAATGTATCTGTCTGCAGTCAGGATGTAGCTGTAAACGACGTCGATGAGAGTGAATCAAAACAGTAAAGCTGTGAGCTGTAAAACCAAAATAATGAGCTGCACGACACTAGAACTGGTATACATATAAGGTTTGAGTGTTAACATTGTGTTCATCTGGTGGTTCACATGTTATACATCTCAAAACACAGTGTTTTTAATACACGCATCTACTCTTCACTCGACTACCATGTCAGAGGGGGTCGAGACCAATGGCTGAAGTTCTGAGAAAAAAACGGATTTGACATTTATCTGCCTAAAAACTTTGTTTCTCTTTCGGGGGTCACGCTGGCTTACAGTGATCTCGAAGAGGCTCAGAGATTCAACGAGTGGCTCAGGTTGATTCTGTTTGAGCGAAAAACACACTGATGCATTATGAAATATGAATACTTTACACAGAATAAAAGGTGCACGCTCGTCTTGTGCACCATTTGGCACCACGCAGCCCTTTCATTGTTTGGATTCTTCAGACTTGGTGAACCTGAGAGCTGGTGGGTAGAGAAGCAGGTATTTTGTCTGATAACTAGTCCAAGGACTCTGTAGGGAGGAAGAGAGGCCGATAACGCAGCGAGTAGAGACAGTGGGATTAACGGTGACCTCCAGCTTCACACCCTATCATCGAGCGGTGTGGATTTGAAGTGGCAAGGAGGTTCTGGGAAAGACGAAAAGAGGCATTGCTGGATTTTATTTTTTCAGCCTTGAATCCTCGCTATCGTGATTGTTGATTAGGTGAAATATCTGTGTATTGGGGGTGTCGCATATTGAGAGACGCAGTAATATACGTACGTCCGACGCGTCTTCAAATGGTTACCATGTTTATTTAAAGTGACACGGTCCCGTTAACACGTAAACCACAAATGAAAGAGGGGGAAAGGAGGACCGCACGCGAGCGAGGAGGGCTCCAATCAGAGTCCCTCCTTGCCCTCACTTCCTGTTTTTCCTGCCGGGATGTCCCGTCACCTTGGCGACCCAGTGGCACACGCAGCCTCTCAGTGCCCCCCCCGCCCCCCCTCCCTCCTTCAAAGGAGTCGGCTTGCCTCAGGAAATTAGTTTAAGGTCTCTGAGAGGGAATCAGTCCATTTCCTAATGGGCACTCATTAGAACAATGGCCAACTGCCAAGTCGGCATTGACTGCAATGTGACGTGTTTTCCTCCTCGTGTGTTGATTGTGTTTGATTCTCCACCGTGTCCCTTTTTTTGCTTTTAGCCGACATCCTAATTAGTGCTCTCTTCTTCAGATGCCAAGCTCTTCTGAGATTGAGTGTGTTCAGCTGGTAAAACCATAAAAACCTTTTCATGAAAGGTTCCAGTTTGTTCTCATAATCTGGAAATAAGACAGAGTGCCGGGAAGTTTGGGTGTCTCGTTGCGTCGGTACAGTTTATACCCGGTGAGACCTAAACGTACGGACTCTTGTATTTACGGGAGCTTGGTATCAGCAGCAGCCGAGCAGAGTCCGGTATATGGGTTTGAAGTACCTGCAGTGCTTATAGAAAAAATACCGAGCTCAAAAGCTACCTGTTGAAAAGTTTGTTAAATACATATACTGCATTTCAGAAATAAAGAAGTTCTGGTATTATTGACTTAAAGTTGTTATGGTCCACCAACAGGCTGATGGTAGGGCATGGTGTATGCTCGCCGGGGAAGTGGAAGAGGTTTGAGAAGAGTGGACAGCAATGAAGTTGGCATCTGTCTGGTTTGGGCCAGTTGCGAACAGTGTGCAGCCGCGTCACATTAATCTAACCGTGTCATTTTTATTTTCGCTGTGAACTAAAACAACTTAGCTTCATTGCAGCGTTAAATACCCAGAGATTGTCCGGTCTGTCGTCACATACTGTGGCCATGTGTTCTTTGTCCGTTTGTTGGAATCAGGTGTGATTGGCCTCTCATTACACGTGTAACATCTGTCAGACTTGGTCTGGCTGAGATTAACTGTTGATGCTTGTAAAGCTTTTCGGCTGAACTGCTGCTGGCCAAAAAAAAAAAAAGATTTGGTGCCAAGACTATGTGGTCCGGCTCTTTCATGGCGTCTTCCGTGGCACTCTGGGTTTATTTAGGCTCATTCAAACACATGAATGCACGAGCGTGCATGTGTGTGTGTGTGTGTGTGTGTGTGTGTGTGTGTGTGTGTGTGTGTGTGTGTGCGCTCTCCATCAGGTTGTGCTGAAGGTCAGGGTCGAACCTCAGGGAGACGTCTAGGCACACGTTCACCTCACACTGCCCCCCCCCCCCCCCCCCCCTGTACCGCTTTACCCCTTTCATTCATAATAGGGTTAACGAGATCTGTCACCACCTCGCCCCTGCGTTTATTATGAGTGGGCTCTTTCCTGTGTCAGGTAAAAATAATCGAGCAGCTCCGCAGACGCGTTCTGGCCACCGGGGTCCTAGATGGCTGATTTGTTTTCATTGCAGGTTCTCCAGGGGGAGCGTGCTGCACGGAGAGGAAGTGACTTTAGCTTTTAGGTTTGTGGTCAGGAATGTTGCCACCACCTCCTAAGGACTCTCATCTTACCTGCTAGGATCCACTCTGAAAAGTATGATGGGTGTTTGTGGCCCACAAGAAGACACTGTTACTGACGTGACAAAAGCACAAACATCAGAGCTATCGTTGTTTTGCTGCTGCCAAACCTGTGAAGTACCCTCGTTCATTGTCGCCATGATAAATTAAGCAACTAATCCTCTTTTAGGAGCAGGCCAGATGGGAACAATGAATACATTTACCACTTTCCAAAACACATTAACTTCTTGGCATTAATAAAGCGTACGATACTATTTCCCAGTTCAACCATTGGAGTATGTGTCACTCTGTGGAGAGGCCTACAACTTACATTTTCGACAAACTTATCAAACGCATAATAAGTCTAACGTCATCAAAGACTGGACCAATGCCCCGCTCCACACGAAGGGAAACAACAAGCCGAGACTCGGTCCCACCTTATCACAGCTGATCATCTGATTAATGACAATAGTTCCAAAAATACTTTTCAGAGTACGAATTTAACATCCATTCATAAGTCAGAAGAATATATTTAGAATCACCTAATTATATAAGCAAATTGAGAGAATATGATTTGTAATTTAAACAAAGAATATGTCTCTAAACACACCGTATGCACAGAAGAAATGAAAAGGAGAGAAAGGATTGTGCAGAGTTCATCGCTTTCTAAATGAAACCATTATAGTCTGTAAGTATTGAATGCAAGAAAGATGAACTAAACCTTAAAGTTTGTATTTATTGTGTGGGTGACGCCAGTGTAGCGTCTGTTGTGGAATCGGCCTCCACTTGTTCTGCTTTCTAGCTTTGTTTTGATTCCATTTCCTGTTCTATCTTTCTTCTCTCTTCAACAGTCTTCCTGACTTCAGGCCAAATATCCATCATGTCGAGATAACAGCTCAACCTCCACTACGCCGCTCAACGTGCCCTCTGGCCCCGTTTCACACCCTGAACTGACACACACACACACACACACACACACACACACACACACACACGTATTACTGTTATAAACACACACACAGCACTGGCTGCGATATCAAGAACGCCAAAGCTGATTATTTAATGCACCTGTCAGCAAATGCGGACAACCACAAGCATTTGCACCCGCCCCCCCCCCCCCCCACACACACACACACACACACACACACAGGAGCTGTTTATCCCAACGGGGGTAGAGTCGTAGGTCCATGTAGGCCAATGTCAGCGTTAGGAGAAGCAAAATATTTTCATTGCGAGGGTATCTGTTCGTGTCAACAATCTGATAGGGCGCGGGGTAGAGATAGGCGGTTCCCATGAGGCCCGTGGCCTCGGCCGCAATGAGGAACGGGGGGGGGGGGGGGGGTTCAGGGTGAGGAGGGGGTTGCGGAATTGGTTGTTCCCAGATATCAGGAACATGGTGAGTGTCAACACCTCCAGAGGGGCAGATAGAGGGAGGTCAGGATGTGACAGACGAGTGATAGCCACAGGTGATTCTCCTCTCACGCAAACAACTACAGTAGTTTCTACTGTCGTTGTTGTGGAACAACATGTATTACCTTTTCCAGCATAACATTTGCTATGTACAGGTGTAGTGGAGTAATGTCTACCTGAGCAGACAATTCCTTCCGTGTGTGTTTGCGCTGCTAGCGCTGTTAGCACCGTTAGCTGCTGGTCTCCGGCTCAGCCGTCGCCATGTTGAGAGCCGTTGAGAGGCAATTAGAAACGCTCCCAATCCTTTATTTAGCACCTTTAATCTCTGGTGGTATCTATCTGTGCAGATATACAACACACTGGAGGTAAACAGCCTGTTGTTTGTGTTGCTGAAAGCACTGAACAATAACATTTACAGAAAATGAGCGGCACATGCTGTGTGAGATTTCAGTGGCTTGTAGCTCAATACGTGGGCAAACCTCATAAGACCCCCCCTACATGTAAAGAACCTGGCACGCAAATTTAGTTTTTTGATTTTTACAAAGAAACATTTACAAAGCTGTGCATGACTGTGCAACTTTTCAACACGCGTTGACCAACAGAACCTCTGATTTACTGCTAATCACCCGACTCCTGCGTGTCTCTTTCTAAGCCTGAAAACCAGGAAAAGTAGAGAAAGAAAGAAAAGAGGAACACGAACAACAGATTTGTATTGTGTTCCATGTGACTACTTCTCTTCCTCGTGAATCAGTGGCACCTCTCTAAACATGCAGAAAAGCACAATACAAGGGAGAGGAAAAGGAAAGGTATTCAGCAGAGTTAATACAGTTGAAATTGTATTGTTTTAAAAATTCATTTGAGTTCTTTACTGGTTTGTCTGGAGAAAATAAAATGGACTGGGGTGTATTTGAGGGCTCAATCGGTGTCCACATCTTCTTCTTTTTGCCCCAAGGTGAGAAAACCAGCCTCTTAGGCTCTTAAATTATATATATATATATATATAATTTCTATATTATGTTACCCTTTGCTTCCATGCATTATTCTGCCAAAGCCAACCTAAGCACAGCAGCACGGGCCTGCAGTTTTACTGTACCATGTGCTGAACGACTGACCTACATTAAATCAGATGTGTCTGCTTCTAGTTGTTGCTTTTCTTCACCTCTGATATGCTCCCTTTGTTTTGTTGTGTATTGCTGTTTATTTAGTGTCCTTATCTAGTTTTGTCCTCTTGCCTTAATTCTTCTGCTCTCGTTAAAGAAGTGAACTCCCTGCTGCCGTCCTTGTGCACAAGAATTTGCTCCCAAATGACCTGACATGCCGAAAGCGAAGGACGGCCGAAGCCGTACACAAGTGTGAATCAGCCCGCGCGTGTATGAATGAACCCTCGTCCATCTGAGAGCCGCAGTGTTTTCATAACAGCCTCTACCGGCAGCGTCCCAGCAGTGTGTCAAAGGGAATACACTCGCCCAACATCTGTCATGGCTAGATGCATTTTCCGCCGATTTTTTATTTTTTTTTATCCAACAAAACCTCATCCGCACACGGAGGCAGGACAACAATGCAAATTGATTGGAACTGCAAATTCATCTTCTCGATCCCATTGCCTCTGAAATGTCTTTTAAAACCCTCCGTAGTGCTGTCATAATATTGGTGTTGCATCTGTCATAACACGCAGTGGCGTATTGTGCCTACGGCGCTTTAAAAAAAGAAAAGAAAAAGCAGAGATTACCCCGACGATCATTCCTTCAACATTTGTACATCTGTAAAAACAATAAGTCTCGTTGTTCGTAGAGTCGAGCTCAAAGCGTTACACTTCAAGTATTTAATGAAATAAAGCATGATAAGTACAGACAGGTGTCAGATACTCAGATATTAGGTTACATAATAGGGAGATTAGTGGTACATTTGTTTTATTCCTTAAACCGTCAATGCAAGCAGTAAATGATCGTAATTTATAGACGAGATGATATTTAAGTGTAGGGATTCAGTTATAGTCTGTAGTGATCTGTTAATGTATCATCCAGCAGCAGACCGAGGCTTTAACCTTGAGGAGGAAGAGGAGAACGGTCCGTTCCTGTCTGACCTGATGTCTGTGATAGTCTCAGTCACACCACCGCTGCACCGCCCCACACGGGACACGCCGACGATGGCCTTCGCCGAGGAATGTTTCGCCTTTAACTCGGATGCAACAACATCTTGGGAAAATATTTGCAACTTTTAAAAATAGTTTATTTTTTTCCCCGGACATAACAAAAAAATAAGAGTCACTGGGTTCAAATCTAGAGTTGTGAGCAACGTGATTAGGAACGCACTGTGGCAGGATTAACCGTAACGTGTGGTAAAGTGAGTCAATGCAGCAACGACACATGTGACGGTTACGGGACAGAGGGGAATGCTAAACCCAGTCTAAAATTAGCACAAGTAAAGAAGGAGTTTTGATACTTTTTGCAAAATATGGCGTCAGACACTGAGCGCGTGCATGTCCAACAGCTAATACTGCACAAAACTTCTCTCCAATGCATTACCAGCCATCGTGTTTAAGACTAAACTTGTATGTATCGCCTACATACAGTGACGAAGGAGGAGGATTGAGCTCTAGTAGAGCCCTTTCAATCACAGTAGCCCCGCCCTGAAGCATCCATGAAAGGGCAACAAAACCACTTAGATTTAGAAAACATATCATGGTCGGGCTTAAAATAACAACGTAAACTAAGTAAAACGTAAACAACGCAACATGAGTACGGAAAACACGTCGCAAACATTTCTTATTTACTTCAAAATAACTCAGCGACACCTTGTGACACGAACACTGGTCTCCTGGTTGAAAGTCCTGTGTGTGTTTGACCTCTCCACCTCCTTTTTATACGACATCACTTGCTCTGAGCGTAGCATATTCACACCTAAGCCTTTACACTGCAGTCTGTACAGAATACATGGCGTACAATGACGCGCAAAAAGCAAGAATGCCGTTGTTATTGCGCATTAAATTACTTACAAATTATCATTCGTACGCCAGATGTCTGCTGGATGTTTTTTAAATTGGCAGCTGTTTGCTGAGACGTTTTGTATCATGTTTAAAGGATAATTACATGTCAGAGTTGTGTTTACAGCTTGTTCAAACAATCAGCTGGTGCATAACAAGCAGCAGTGTCTGTCTAACTTTAGCTAACAGTAGTCGTTAACAGTAACACCATGAGTCATTCCAGACCACGTAAAGCTGCAGTGGCCCAAACCCCCGAGTGTATAGAATTAAACAATGGTGTGTTTTATTGCTGATGGATTCAGCTTTACATTTGTAGAAGGGGGGGGGGGGGGGACATTGTCTCAGTTTAAAGCAGGCCGTGTCAGCGACTGCTTCCCTGTAACCGGATAGCGCAGCAACACTCGCTTAAGGTGCTGCCTACACACGGGTTACAAATGTCTGTGACATTGTACGTATTTAATGAACCTAAATGGCCCGAGGCAGCTGCAAAATGCAGACTGATGTGTAAAGCGGCACAAAAAGGTTTAGAGTAGGCCACATTTTTTTTTTCCTCTGAAGGTTCTCTAAGTTTGATGAATAGGACTTCAGACAGACGTTCCGTGTCACTGAGGCTTTTGTGCACCAGAACGGCAAAGTCCTACGACTCGAGACGCCTCGGCTGTCCCTCCACAGAACCGCGTTGGTTTTGCAGTTGCAGTTAGCGTGGAATTCATTTCGTGTTCGTCAAAGAATTTAGAAAATTAGAGGTGGAAAATAAGATATTCGTGTATTTAAAGCGCGTCTGCTACTAACATCTGAGATATGTTTGCATGGCTGTAACCTTTTTTCCTGACACCCTGAACTGGAATATAGAAAAAGGAGGGGGGGGGGGGGGGGTATCAAGGGGAAGAAAAGAACAAAAAAGAGATTGACAAAGAGGAAAAGAAAGGAAGGGTAAAGGAGAGGTTAGCTGGGAGGCAGACAGAGGAAGGAGGAAGTTCATCCACCTGTGTCTGATTTACAGCAGTCGGATATAATCTCCCTGCCCAGAGAGAGATACAACTCTTTCTTCAGATCGATACGCTCAAACAGGCCTACGTGAGGCCTGTTCTTCATATCCGACTACAGATACGAGACAAAGGAGGTGATGGCGCTGCGCTATGAGAAACGTATGGCTGCGCCGTTTAGAGATCAAAGAAGTGGCCAATTCAGATGTTTGGGATTTGTTCTGTTTATTTAAAAGATAAAAAAAAAATATATTGCTGGAAACTTCAGGTGCAGAAAACATTTGCGCAATAATCAAACTGTCAGTTTAGGATTTCTAACGTAAAGAAATGTAAACCAGTTTGAATCCAATGTGAACTTAGAAGAAGGAAGTTCTCTGCAGGCCTCCCTACAATAAAGAGGTCAGAGGTCAGGTTCAGATATAGAGATGATATATTTCTTGCTCATGGACTCTTCGGCAAGGCAGATGGGTGACGCAGCGCTTGGCCTTTCAACGTGCTGCTGCTTAGATACGAAGAACAAGGACGTAATGGTGTTTTTTTGGTCCGAGCTCTTCTCCTCATAATCCCAAATTCAATTTTCATTTCAGGAAACACTACAAGACACGAAAATACCAACTGTTATACAGTTTGCAGGTGTCTGCCTTCTATGGAAATTGGACCTTTTGGTTATGCAATTATTTGCACAGGTAAACCTGTGTGTATATATAAAAATATATATGATAAAATAAGTATATATATACCAGGGACAGGAGACACAATAGCATCACAATCTAAAAGTCAGTGCATTAGTCAATAATAAACGACACCCGAGTTTGACTGTAATCACTGGTCCTGCTCCAGTATGAGCATCTGTTGAACCAGTAATCTGCCACCAGTTGTGGTTTCTGGACCTCTCTGCTGTTCACTTATCCTTCATTTCTTTCAGAAGTTTGGTGAGGGACTTCATGATTATTCTACATTTTTATGTTCCTTTTTTCTTCCTTCGTGGGGGGAAGACCTTGTAGGTCTTCATCAGGCTGCAAGTTTCATCCAGAAGGAAGTCCCAGTCCCAGTTAATTAGCCGCTGCTTTCATAAATCAGATACCAATTTCTAGATAGGACCGTTATCAGGACTGCAATGAGACTTAAGAGTAACAGACATTCATGTATAAATGTCACATATTGATACTTTTATAATTCAAACAAAGATAAATTCCCTCTCTAGTTGTATATTAAAAGGCTCTCCTAACTCAAACACTGCATCTCCAGCAGCTACCTCTATGCACGGAAGAGCTAATCAGCAATTAGCGATTAGCCATCTATGTCGTGCCACCGCCGTAACCACCACAGTGACATTTCCTGGCGTCCGGGCCTCCGCTGACTGACACCCTCCGGTTCTCTCACCGGGACGTATCCCTCTCAAAGAATCCAACGGAGCCCAACGCGGCCGCTCATTACGTCGTCCGCGGCCTCCTCTTCCCTCGCTCTCTTTCTTTTTTTTTCTTCTCTAATCATGGGGCGAAACGGACCTCAGCTCTCAGGAACAAAGGGCGGTGTTTGTTTTTTTCGCGGGGCCTTTTTTACTCCAGGCGCGCTCCACCGTGTGCCGGCCTTTGATGTGTAACACACCGCCGCTCGTACTGGACTATCTGGGTCCTCTGCAAAAAGCGTGCAGAGGGGAGGCAAGAAGGGAGGAATACAAAAGGAGAGGAAGAGTGCTTTCTTTCCTTCTCAATCACTCATAAACTATTTGCGACTGATTGTTTCAGCCGGGAGCCTTTCATTCAGCTCAGGATCTGAGCTGATGGGACCGACGTGACAATGACCTTTTCAACTCGAGCACTCTTAGGAACGGCCCTCATCAGGTCTGCTACGTTTAGCTCAAACAAGTCAGACTTGGCCTCCCCTTGCCGTTGATCAGAAGGAAGCTTTACTCTGTGAATACTTCTTTTGTTTCATTTGTCTCGACCGACTCTGAGTCACAGAATAATAGCTCATGATCTCTGTAAGAAACTTGTTATGGCCAATGATGCTGGGACTCGCTCGCGCTGATCGTCTGATAGGAGGGAGACCCCTCGTAGAGACAGACGGACGGACGATGAAGAGACGGAGGGCGATAAGGTGGCGTTACCTGACGAGTCCCCCCAAACACACATACACACTTCTTCATCGTCTGCTGGATGCTACGCTTGAGCTAATACGGAGAATGCCTGCGTTTTGTGTGTGTGTGTGTGTGTGTGTGTGTGTGTGTGTGTGTGTGTGTGTGTGTGTGTGTGTGTGCATGCGCTAAGCAGAGAAGGTGTGAAAAGTCTGACTTCTAATTCACCTCCCTCTGCATACGGGTTAATTCTTCCTTTCCATCCGGCTTACTTAAGATTTAAGAGAAAGGGGGGTCTGAAGTGGCAACAGATGCATTAATGTGTGTGTGTGTGTGTGTGTGTGTGTGTGTTATTGGAGGAGGGACCTTCCTCAGGTTCGAATGTCTCTTTAAAGCCCCATGGCTGTCACACACATGCAGGCTGGTAATTGTTTAATCGTTTTGAACACTTCCCCTAATCCGAGCACACATTTGTAATATAGCGATTACAGTTTCTCCACTCGGCTGTGTGTTTGCAGTTTCTCTCTCTGAACACACAGGAGCTGTTGGGGGGGGGGGGGGGGGGCACATCTTCAAAACAAACACAAACAGACTGTTATCAGGCTGCGATCAGTCAGACAGGCGGTCAGCAAAAGCTCTCTGTAAAAACAGCAGTTTATTCTCTGCAGCGGTCCACAAGGGGGCAACGTTTGTAGGCCAAATGTGTGACATCACCGTGAAGCCGGGTCCCAAGTCCACACTGCACACTAATTCTAAGCAGGTTTTACAGCATGCGATGCTCTCTCACTCGAAAAGTGACACAATGAAGAAGGCAGCGTGCTCATCAGTGAACACTTGTTTTTCAGTATAATGTCAATCACACTGTGACGTTGGAACAATCAAACCTCCCCTTCCTCCCTGGACCTGTCTCACCACCATCTTTAATTCATATGAATTTTTTTTTTAAGCAGCTGTGACCAACTTCTGTGCACGTATTGGTTCTTTTTTTTGTATATTTTTTTGTATCATTGGCATAGTATTCTGTGACGATGTTGCCGCCCTGTGACAACCATCTAACTCCAAAACGACAGCTTTTCATGAACTATGATGAGTTTTTCAGATAATACAATGGCTAACCCTAACCACCAAAGAGAGATTTAGTCTGCATACTCACATCTATTTAACGCAACTAATTAAGTTCAACCGTTATTATTTTCCGTGACACAGGAGCAGCTTGTTCAGTCCAACAGCTCAGAACTCAAACACAAACATTAGGACATTTTAAGGTAGAAGTTCCTTCAATTCTGTCCTTCGTCACAGTAAACATCAGTGAAAGAAGTGAATCCACTAATAATAATCTCATTGTACTGGAGTATGTTGTCGGTGATGTTTACCTGACGCTGTAAGGACCAAAAACCGCAGAAGAAGAAGAGACGGACAAGGTGAAGAAGACCTTACTTCGATATATATATAATGTAAAACGTCTCTGTATGCTCGTGGAAGATACTTTAGCGTTGCACTCGATGAGTTCTCCTCACTTCTCCTCCGTCTCCCCTCGCTGGTAGCCACACTGTGGTAATACCAAACACGCCCTGCAAATGCTCATAATCACCAGGTGCTATTAGATGGCCAAACGGGATTATTTCTTCAAAAGAAACATTAGCTGCTTTGAGGAAGGAGTGTGAGGGATTGGGGCTTGCTGTTCCCCCCCTAATCTGGCAGGAGACCCCCACAGTCACACTCCTCCACCTGGCTCCCATTACCCCGCCACAAATCCCTAATCCCTCCGTTTGTTTTCCCGGATGAGACCGAGAAGAATGGAGGAGCGAGGAGGCGGAGGAGGAAAGGGAAGGCAAGGAGTCGGGGTCATGGGTGATGCTGATAATGGTGATCTGACAGTTATTTGCCGAAGCTGATTCGCAGCTGTTTAATCTTTGTGTTCATTTATATATCTACATTTATATCTCGGTAATAGAATCAGAATCAGCTTTATTAATAGAAAAGTGTTTCTCTCTCCCTGTGTGTGTGTGTGTGTGTGTGTGTGTGTGTGTGTGTGTGTGTGTGTGTGTGTGTGTGTGTGTGTGTGTGTGTGTGTGTGTGTGTGTGTGTGTGTGTGTGTGTGTGTGTGTGTGTGTGTGTGTGTGTGTGTGTGTGTGTGTGTGTGTGTGTGTGTGGCTGGCTGGCTGGCTGGCTCGCTGGCTGGCCTCGGCGGCCTCCGCTCTTTAATAAAAGTATTGTTTGTGTTTCCCCTGATTGGGAACACATTGGGCCTTGGGTCGGGCCCTGCCGGGGCTGGGGGTCCGGGGTCTAGGGCAGACCGGGGGTCCTGTTCTCCGGGGGTCTCTCCTCTGGTCCTTCCTCCTCTCTCCTCAGAAGTCCCGTCTGCTCGGGGGGCCACGAGGGGCGGCGGGGTCGCCCCTGAGAAGTGTCCCGCCGCGGGTTGACCCCGCGCTGCCTCTATCGGGGGGTAACCTTAGTCCTCTCCTAACGGACCCCCCTCCCCACCCCGCAGGGATGTAACACACACACACACACGCAAGCCAAGTCACCACACAGGGTGATGAAATACACGTGCGCACACAAAATTCACATACCCGGGCATTGTTCTCTTTGAACCAGACTGTTAAATACACACATTCACACCCTCGTGTTCGCCCCATACACAACTCACACACACACACACACACACATCACCAAAGAGACCATCATGCAGGTCGAGCCCAGCTCTGCCTGTGTGTGGCTTCGGGCTTTGCTGTCTTGACGACGCCCCGTGTTTGAGATCTCCACGTCCGATAGTGTTAACATGATCAAACTCATGCTGTTGCATGCTGTACATGAGCCGTGTAGCTGATCGAGAGGAGGAGGAGGAGGAGAGAAGAGAAAGTGAGATTCAAATAAAAAAAGAGTGCGATTATAAAATAAGACTCAAAAAAATATAAACGGTGGGATGGCAGATAAGGACGCGTGAGGACGAGGGAACGATTGTCAGAGACGAAGACAGAAACCCGTGGCCCACCACACCTCCACGCAGCATGAATAACCAACACATGGACGCTTTATTAGCTCATGGAGTCAACGGGCAGCAGCGGCGCTCTGACATGAGCTCATGTGTTTGGACAGATCTGCTGAAGGGTTTAAGACCAGTACTGAAGCCTTATCTGATCCAGAGATAAAGTCTCTCAGTAAGAATGAGAGGAAAACACACACACACACACACACACACAGCCAGTGTGAATGAATGGTCAGTGGAGAGAGAGAGAGAAATGTAGCTTGTGTATGAAGGAAAGAGGGAGAGAGAGAGAGAGAGAGAGAGAGAGGGCCTCGTCCTGCGTAGAGACTTGAGGAGTGTAAGTGAGTCCTGGGAGACCCTCCGGACACCGAGTCTACGCTGGGTGTGTGTTGGCAATGATGTCAGTGTGAAATACAAAAGTGCTGACAGATATGAGAACAAAAGTCACCGTGGACCTCAGTGTGTGTGTGTGTGTGTGTGTGTGTGTTATTTTAAGTGGCTGCATTTTATGAATGAATGCGACATCTGTATGAGTGTGTGTGTGTATTATAAGCGTGGGTGCATGCACATCTCACATTCAACTTTAAATGTACGTATTATTCCTCTCATGGTCGGATCATGTTATCGGGCTGAAACCAGAGTTCATCTACTTTCAGCGGTTACACTCCGGACGTCACTTTGTGCTCAATTTATCTGACGGTTTCTCTCAACGTCACTCAGAACTGAAGTCTTTCAGCACTTCCATTTTGACCTTATTAACTGAACTCATTCCTCCCACTGTGTTTGTGCTGCCGCTTCAACTTCTTTATATTCTAAAGGTCCCATCTTGTAGAAAGGGATATTTCCACGTCCTTATTGCTTATGAAACAGGTCTAAGTGATTGATAAATATTGTGAAATATCAAAGAACACAATCGTCAGAGAAATGCACCCAGCCCGTATTCAGAGACTTCCGTCACCAGAAGAAGTGTAGTGTAGTAAACACACACAGTAGGGAAGCTGTGCAGACGGCAACGGCGCAATATTATCGTTAAATATGGAATTATTAAAGCATGTTCATGTTCTAGTAGAAACCATTCATCTACAATCTTTCATATGCGAAGGTTTTTCTTCAGAAACTGTTGCCAGTGAAGTCTCATCTGTTTCTAATGCATTTGTCTTTTTTGTGGAAGTCAGTATTTAAAGAAAAGTAGAATATGACACATTACTTAAGGTTTTACCACAGGTTGGTCACCTTGCCCTGTGTCTGATTGTGGTATTTCCAGTTTCTCCAGTTCATAAGGAAGCAACATAATAATACAATTCTACTTTTTCCACCAAAGACATAAATACAGTTGCTCAACCGCTGGCAGTGCTTCCTCCGCGTCTCACACGTCATTTTACTTTTTTTGCACGTGTCTCGGCATTATTGTACCATCGCATGTCTGCAGACGGCACACATCAGGACCCGATCTGAACGGCCGGTTCGTTGCCAAGGCTTTGGTGCCCAGCGTGGTGTTGCTTCCTGCAGGAAGAGGGAGAGCGGAGGACAAAAAGCAAAACAGGACATCTTCAGATCTGTCAGGGGAGCAGCCCCTCTCCTCTCCTCTTGCCCCTGGGGGGATATCGCAGCAAAGGAAGCGCTCTCTCCCTCCTTTTATCCCTCCTTCTATCCCCCCTTCTTCTGCCCTGGCCCTGCTCTGCTCTCCCCGGGAGTTCCAGTACTCCTCTTGTCCTCCGAGACACGGAATCAAACGCTGATGGATGTCACCTTGCAAGGATCTCAAAATCTGACAGCCACTGTCAGTCAGACTGTAACTCGTCATTTCTGTGGGACTACTTTCTGTTAGAATACTTATTCTGTTTGGGGGAAAAAAACAGAAGTTGATTAATAAAAATTACATTTCACATCACGATAAATGGGACTTTTTGCTCACCTAAAGATGCACTACGCACCGATACATGACCCTCACATTACTACGTCAAGACATGCACATATGCACATAATAAAAAAATTACTTTTATCTCTTGTTTAAATCTTTAAAATAATATTCACAGTAAAAAATCATTAAAACTGGATTCCTCAGAAAATAATTTTTACAAAACACTTTATTTCATGTTAGTTAAAGTCTCTCAAAATTACAATATTTCTCATTTTACTTCGAAGACAACATTTTGTACTTAATTTGCAAGGACGTTAAATTGACCTTTACCACCTGCGAGCACTGCGTAGTGAAGTCACATGAACATATGAAATATGAATCAATAAATTAGACCTATTTTTAAAAAGAATGCCTTGTAAAAGGTAAGTAACTAGGTGTTCATGACCCGGTCCGAGTGGAACCAGAGCAGAATCTGCTGTGTTCCAGTTGGAAACAGTAACTCTAAACTCTCCTCTCATCCCCTAACCCACTCTTAAACCACTGTCAAGGTTACCACAGCCACTGTGTGTGTGTGTGTGTGTGTGTGTGTGTGTGTGTGTGTGTGTGTGTGTGTGTGTGTGTGTGTGTGTGTGTGTGTGTGTGTGTGTGTGTGTGTGTGAGAGTGATTTTGCCTCTTCGTGAGTGCTCTTCCATGGCCTGGTTTTCCTGTTTGTTATTGCGGTAGTTGGGGAGGTTTGTGTGGTGTGCTGTGTGAAGTTCAGTTACAATATTACAAAAGAGCAGCTGAATTACGTAGCTGGCGTTAGCTCTTTTATGATATTGTAAACAGACAAATTAAAAAGGAAATACATACCTCTACATGTCGCCTATTTACTTTTCTTTCTGCTTCAATAACAAACACTCTCTTGTCTCGTCTCTCTCTCTCTCAGGTCAAGCTGATCCACGTACTGGAGAACTTCTGTTACGCAGCGTTTTTCTCTTCAGTTCTTGACTTTGCATCGTTTCTCTTATTTGCAGCATGTTTGCTGTTAATTAGTTTTGGGTCTGTGCATCATTTCTTTTTCATTTGCAGCACGTTATCCTTGTTATTTGTTATTCGCATGTGTTTTTGAATTGGCAGTTGTCTCTGAAGCTGCAGAACGCTCGTGTTTCGGGGGCCGTTGTGGCGTGTTGGCACTCGTCGGCCACCGTACGCACACACCGTGCGCCGTACGCACACACCGTGCACCGTACGCACACAACGTGCACCGTACGCACACACCGTGCGCCGTACGCACACACCGTGCACCGTACGCACACACCGTGCACCGTACGCACACAACGTGCACCGTGGCGGCACATTAAGCCTGCAATGTACGGGAGCCATATATCTTACAACGGCGTCTGTTGCACTAATCAGTAAGATTGTCATTAGCAAAGTAGCATAGCATGGACCCCCAAGCTATAATGAATAATGAGGAGATGGAGAGATAAAGGAGCAACACATGAACAGTACAGACCGCTGATGAGAGAGAGAGAGAGAGAGAGAGAGAGAGAGAGAACCATAATGGACAGCTGGTGTTCAGTGGAGACTGCCTGGCTTCCCGTTGCTCTCTTTCCGTGTGGCGATTAGATAACATCTCTTACCTTATTCACTGCAGCCCACATGCACTCTGCTCTATTGTACACGGGCAGGCTGGCATGTTGGGGAAAGGGAGAATAACCTTGCCTGGTTGCCTCTGACAACACTGCGGTTCCAAGGGAGCCTGCAGGGAAACAGAAACAGAAAGAGTATTCCTTGTGTTCAGGCAAAATAGTTTGAGAATGGGCCGGAATGGGTCATTTAGAAACACTCTTTAACCTTTGTTTTAGTGTTTGCGATTAAAAAGTTTCAAGTGGAACAAAAGAGCCACATAGACGGGTAACACATCCAGCGTGTCTGATGTCATTCCCCATCAGGCTAACACAGACCACCGTAGCACCGCATACGCAGTACCACCTCTGCTGTTCTGCACCATTAACACACACACACACTGTTCTCACACGCAGCTCAACTGTAAAAGTCCTTCTATTCACCTCTGATTCCTCTCAATCTTTCAACTTTTGCAGAATCCCCCCCGCCTGTACAAAGGGAGTGTGCACGAAAGAATACAGAGTGTGTGTGTGTGTGTGTGTGTGTGTGTGTGTGTGTGTGTGTGTGTGTGTGTGTGTGTGTGTGTGTGTGTGAGCGGTTAACAACGCTCCCCTCCCGTTCCTTGTCAAGCCGACGCTTTGATCTGTCTTCAGGGTGTCAGCTGGCGGCCATGTTTGTTTGCCCAGCGAGGTAGGCTACCTGTGTAATTACCTCTAACGAAGTGACTTGTTTTGATCCGTCCTGAAATCTAATCCCCCCGGGATGAAGATGTGGAAACGGGTCTGAGGTTACTTGGGGATTTTGAAGCGTGAGCGCCGGCCGTGGCTGCGACTAGTTAAGCTGTTTCAAGGGTGAAGAAGGTTTTAGTTTTCGAGGAACTTTATATTATGAAGAGGAAAATGTTGGCTTAGCGCTACTTTGGCTTGTCACTGTTCTTTTCTTCGCATCCACCCACCACCTCACCTTCTTTCTCTCTTTTCCCCTCCCCTCATCTCCCTCTTTATGCCTCTCATAAATATACAGTATGCGCACACACACACACACACACACATCTACTTGTTGACTCAAACGCTCTCCCTCAGCTCGAACACACTTACACACACATACTTCTGCTCCCGTGAATCATTTAAGCCCTGGCAGCAGTTCAAGAACAACCTCAAAGAGAATGTTGTTGGCAGGAGGCTGCAGTACTTCACCTCTCCGTAAAGGTTAGTGAGAACACAATGTGTTCCTCCTCTGCTCTGTCCTCTCTCCCTCTCTCCTCACCTCCTTCCTTACTCTCACTTATCCTCTGTCCACCTAATCTGTTCTGTGCTCTTTCCTTCATCCCGTCACCTCCTCTGTTACCTTCTGTTCTCTATGCACTTGCAGACAAATTATTGTCCATCGTTGATTTTTGCATTTTGCTTATAAGCTACTATATTCTTCACTTAATGCAAAAAAATATTCAAGCATGTGTCCAGTAACAAGCTTTAAATTGTTACATTGTTTTACTAAAGTGAGTTATATTCTTGCTTTTTGCTGTGTGATATTTTCCTAAAGATTCAAACTTTAAAAAACAGAAGAGTTATGTGTGATGTCGTATGACAATAATTCAGAATTCGTACTAGATTCCGGGCGTTGTTGCTTTCTTTACATGGACTACGTCCATGTCAGAGGAGTTACTGTGGAAGGCCGTAGAGCTTCCCATAGGCTTCCTGCTGCCGATAAGAAACGTAAACACGCCGGGGCCACCAAAAAAAAAATATGTGGGGGGGGGGGGACTCACACACAATGATCTGAGTGTTTGAAGGAGAGGTGATGGACTGTACAAAGTAAGGAAGTGACCCTCACACACCACCCGCCGAGCATCCAACCTTAATAAGACTTTTCTTATAGGTGCACATACATGCACACGCCTCAAAAGTGAGAATACACATGTGTTTATGTCTGTACACCCCCCCCCCCCCATCCGCATCCCTCCCCGAACCTTAATCCGTGCAGGCGGGGATGTAAAGGAGTTGGGTGGAATCTGGTGGTCAGTGTTTATTTGCTCTGTCTCTCTCTCTTCTTTCTCAGAGGAAAAAGAGTCATGTTGGAGACGCCACATGAGGGCTGAGGGTATACATCCTTCTTTTTCCTCTCCACCTCATCCCTTTATCCCTCCACCCGCCACCACCCCCCATGTCACCCATCTCTTTCCTGCACCTCATAAGGATTCCATTGAAGAGAGGCAGTGTCTTGTTGATGTTTAATCATGGAGGCGAGCCAGATGCATATGACCCAACCCGGAGAGATCAAACTGTGAAAACCGGTGAGGAATCCTGTCTTTGGCAGATGCGCCAATGCAAGACTCAAACATGAAAACACGCGTTCTAACACTTATACACTATTACTTATTAACTCATTAACTCCTGCATAATACCTCAGGTAAAATGCAAGTGTAGCAAGAAAAACTACAGTAAAAGAGCATCAAGGACGACAGAACTCTTCAACAGGCTGCTTGACACTGAATATGGACCGACGTTCCATTTAGCTGCTAAATTAATCTCACTCTGAAGTGGCTCCACTTTTATTTCATCATTAACTTCTCCCTGGAGAGTTATGGTGCAGTTGATAATCACCTGATCAATATACAACCTCCTGGAATTAGATAATCTCTTCATTTTCTAAAACTTATAATTCAGCTCTAGCTTTATCAGAGGATGTGTGACACAGAATAGAGCTCAATTAAATGTGTGCATCCTTGTGATATTATCTTTAAACAGCAGGGGTTCCATTGATTAAACAAAAAAGGCAGTGTAGACTGTTTACTACAATTTATCATGACAACGATAATAATTATTATAGCAAGTTCATTTTAAAAGTTTAAATACTGCAACTAATACCACCGATACTTCTACAAATAATGAGAATGAGAATAATAATATTTGTCATCACAATTGTTTGTTATAATAGAGTGTATTGTTATAATTAGCTTACACTATTTTATTGTATTTTATGAGAGTTTATTGCATTTATTTTTGCAATTAACAATGAATAACGTATGATGGTAATAGTAATTATTGTTATTATTATTATTATACATTTTTAAGATAAATTGTAGCTCTCGCACCAGTTTTCTGTCTGGTCCTATACTCGGTGGCCGGGCTGAAGCCTCTGCAGCCCGGGTGGTGGTTCTCCGGTCCCGACCTGACCCGGTGGATCCGTCCGCCGCATTCCACCCGCACGCGCTATCATAAACATCCTAGTCCTGAACCTGCCAGGGCAGGAAGTGCGCGAGGACAGGAATTCCACTCTTTCAAATTACATTACGTCCCGTCGCAGTGATGGCTCTTCGCTTTAGGCCTGTGATAGGCGGCATCAACATAATGTATATTACATCAACGCAAATGCATTTTTCATATAAGTGTGTATCTGAGTGTGAGGGGCGGCCTGTTTGATCTTTTTTTTTTTTATTGGAGCGATTATTCGAGATGTGTTGAAGGATTTTAGAGGATGTATATTGATCTAAGAATAAAACAGACTGTGAGCAGTGCTCACCGCTGTGTCCGTCGTCTCATGTCTCATCTAAGTACATTTAGAAACATAAGACTATACTATAGCATGCAAATCTGTTAGAATTAAATATCAAGTCAAATGTATAATTACATATACATATATGACCGATTTGATCATGGCGAAAATTATTAATAAATTGCCTGAATGTTGAGAAAATGTGTCAAAAATATACTTTGGGTGCAAAGCACATTTCCATTTATGAGCCCACTTAGCAAGTAAGCATATTTTAGTTATTCATTAGCCATGAGTTGCTTTTTTATTGTTAGTTATTTTGTGTTTTATGTATTAATGTATTTGTTTGTGTAGGCTATTTGTTTATTGTCTATACCAAAAGCCCCTATAGGAAAAAAGAGGCTATACTATCAAATTAACATTCCTCAGCGCCTCACTGAAGCCCACAACCAGTTCAAGTTTCAGGCTCCTTGTTTTGTTTACGGATTGTCGACATGCTAGTTTTTTAGCTGTTGTTGTGACGTGACGCGCGTGCACTGCGGCAGCTCAGACCCGGGGAGGTTACAGGTAATGAAGGGGGGCAAGAAACCTAACCTGACGCATATAACGGTGGTGCTCGGTGGTCGTTCGGGTGAAATAGGCCTCTGTATTTTTGTATTAATTTGTGATGTTTGTGAGGACAATTTGGCCAACAACTTAACGGTGATATGTTCTAGCCGCTACAAAAAACCTGGTAACCACTTTGGAATAAGCTAACACATTGAGCTATATGTACTGTTCTTGGGGACATTTTTGGCTACATTTTAGCATTTCAGCCTCAGAGTAGGCTAGCTCATCGGCCGGTTGCACAGCATCCATTGCGTTGTCGTTGCAGGGTAAACGCAGGTGTAATTAATGACATGAATTATGGCCCTGCTCCGTTCAGGTTGGCCAAGGCTCTAAAATGTGCCTGCTGGCTGAATGACTGTGACTCAATAAATAGAATGAGAGTATAATTAATTTGATATATGTGTTGAACCTGCTGTGACATGTTAAAATGGCTGCTGTGAAGAGGGCCTATATACGGGGACCACCAGGGGTCTTTGAAGGGGTTAAGAGGGTCCTCTAATCGAGAAACATTAAATGATGACCAGCTAAATAGACGTTTATATTGCTGGATAAAGGGAACAATTTCAATTTATTTTTAGATATATTGTTTTATATTGTAGTAGTTCAATGCAACTGTTATAACAATCATATTATTAGTATTCATTATATCAATAAACAGACGGTTTTGATACATTTAAACAACATGTCACTCGGAAAGGTCTTCCCTCACAAGTGTGTTGGGTGATTCTATTTGAGTTTCTTCAGTGCAGACGAGGAGACCACAGACTTTTTTTCTCTAGAAGATAAACAAAGCTCGAAATCATGATGTGAACCGAAACACACAGACAAAGGGGGTAGTTTGTGGTCTACTGCTTCATTTATTTTTGGACAAACTTACAAACCACCACCGTAATAATGCCTTTTTACTAACACCACAATTAATACAAACAAACTAAAGGTCTTTATAGTCTAACCAACACTCTTTCTATTTTTTTCACACTGGTGTCCTCTGTCATAAATAAGCATCCATGCAACAGCTATATGACAAATATTATTATTGGTTAAAAAATATTTGTAATCATTTTATTTATCTACAAATTCGTGGGTTTACCCCCTCGTGTGTCATTTGATAGCAGCGATAATTAACACATTGAATGATGTAATGCTTCTACTAAGCCAACTACTTGCAGCGCGGTGGGCATAACAGTGGTGTTGAGATTATCGGGAAACGTTCTCCTTCTTAAACATGTGAGGGAGGGGAAAAGACACTGAAACAAGAAATAACATCGCGCCGCAACGCTCCGAGCTGCGAGTCTGTGTTAATTGCGCGATGAGAGATGGTTTGGCTCTCGCCGCGGTTCAGCTGCTGCGGGACCGGGTGCAGGGTGATGACACACATGCCAATGCTGCTCCACCTGCACGGACTCCCAGAGCACGGAAATACACTCCGCGGAGAAAGCCGAGGGGACCCTCATGGGTGGCCCCGGAGAAATGTATACCTCTCTCCGTGCACTTCCCTTCTCTACGCGAGCTCATTAAGCAGCACTGTCTTATCCAGAGTCTTTTTTTAGTTTTTTTTTTAGAGCTGCATTTGCAAATGTGCCTGTCTTTGGAGTCCGAGAGGAGGAAGTGGGAGCCTCCATTTGACCGCGTGTAGTCAAATATATTTGGGTATATGTTTGAGAAAAGCTGGAGCGAAGCTTGTTGAAACAACCGTTTGTCCAGACGAGACAATATATTCTGTCAGGTGCTGTATTTCACATTTAACACATGTGAAAGACTGTAAACCTAAAATGCAAGATGCAAACATTTCTAAAGATATACATGTTTTAATTGTTTATTATAAGTATTTCATTTTCGTTGTGCACGAAAATATTACAAAATAATCTGACCAGTAAATCATTTTTCTTTTTCTTTCTCTTCTGAAAGGCTTGTTTTCTGTCAAGCCGAGAAAGCAAAGCAAAAGATAATGTATGTCTGATAGCCTTTTATGCATTTGTATTTAAATAAACATTGTAATGATACAATCCACTGGGAGTTTCTCCGTTTCCTTTGAATGCAAATATAGTTCCATCTCCATATTGTGCTATTTTGACCCGAGTGTGATTAGAAGAAAAAAAATCAACGTGTTAAAAAGACAAGATTATTATTTCACTGACTGTAGGCGGAACTCAAATACGCACAAATCACGACGCACGACGTCGCGTTGGAGTCTGTCAGTGGACGTGAAAAAAAAGAAGAGGAAAGGAAAGGGTTGGGCTTACTGACTCACAAACCACAACTTGGGTTGCGCCTCCATCAGAAACCAGTTTAGAAAAATCCCCGTTGAAGAAAGAGAGAGGGAGGTCTGGTGCATGTCACCCACTGAGCCGCAAAATAAAGTTATCTCTCTGTGCGCACTTTGGAAGACAGCTTTCAATCCGCGGTGCATCCTGAGGTTCTGCAACATTTTCGCTGCTCATCGAAGTTACGAGCGCTATTAATTAAGGTTTGCTTTCTCCGCATTTTGGGACTGGACTTGTTTTGTTTTTTGGTGCGCGCAATGATGGCCACTTACCCGAACCCGGAGGATGACGCAATGACCCTGATGATCCACGACACCAACACCACAAAGGAGAAGGAGCGACCCAAAGAGGAGCCGGTGCAGGAGAAAGTCCCGGAGAAAGCGGATCCGTCCCAGAAGCCGCCGTACTCCTACGTCGCTCTCATCGCCATGGCCATCCGGGAGAGCACCGAGAAGCGGCTCACTCTGTCCGGTATTTACCAGTACATCATCACCAAGTTCCCCTTCTACGAGAAGAACAAGAAGGGTTGGCAGAACAGCATCAGGCACAACCTGAGTCTCAACGAGTGCTTCATTAAAGTCCCGCGGGAGGGCGGCGGGGAGAGAAAGGGGAACTACTGGACCCTCGACCCGGCCTGCGAGGACATGTTCGAGAAGGGGAACTACAGGAGACGCCGCAGGATGAAGCGGCCGTTCAGACCTCCACCGACGCACTTCCAGCCGGGGAAGTCGTTGTTCGGGGGAGACGGCTACGGCTACCTGTCCCCACCCAAGTACCTGCAGTCTAGCTTCATGAACAACTCCTGGTCGCTCGGCCAGCCGCCCACCCCGATGTCCTACACGTCCTGTCAGATGGCCGGCGGCAACGTGAGTCCGGTGAACGTGAAAGGTCTGTCGGCCCCCTCCTCTTATAACCCCTACTCCCGCGTGCAGAGCATGGCGCTCCCCGGCATGGTGAACTCTTACAACGGCATGAGTCACCATCACCATCCCGCGCATCCCCATCATGCCCAGCAGCTGAGCCCGGCCACGGCAGCACCGCCTCCGGTCTCCTCCGGCAACGGAGCGGGCCTCCAGTTCGCTTGCTCCCGCCAGCCCGCGGAGCTCTCGATGATGCACTGCTCTTACTGGGAACACGAGACCAAACACTCGGCGTTACACACGAGGATTGATATTTAAAGTTTACCGAATGGTCTGTGTAAAAAAAAAAAAGAGGAGTCTTGAGAGGGAGAGTAAATTCCTGTGATTTCAAAAACAGAACCAAGAGTATTTTTTTCGTTTTTTTGAAGAGACCATTGTTGACGAGCTGTGTGGGTCCAGCTGACATCCATATGTGCCGATGGAGAGGTATGCGCGAGTTGATGTTGGGAGACTTTTACAAAATGGAATCGGGAGGCAAAGAAGTCCCCAGGACACACCGGGTAGCACAGCCTCCGGGAGCCATTTCGTGCGCCGGTATTACACTTGGACTGATGGCCGTAATACGGTATTGTTGTCATAATTGTGCCTTTTATGAAAAGATTGATTTTCACGGGCATGGACATTGCTGACACCGCTTCGGCTGTGTGTTACTGGTATGCGTAATGGTTTCTCTCAACTTTACGCACGGCCTATCCCAACTGTTGCCAAATGAAACGTGGACATAAGATGCCCTAATTAAGTCAGTGCTTTTAATGTGTAATTGAATCAGAGCTCAATTTGGCCCTCTTAACTTGCACTGAGCAAGGCCTGCACGGCGAAACGTCACCTCCTGTGTGAACTCTGTTGGGTTAAAAGGTGAACGTGTGGGTCCAGACTGCCAGCCATACAATTCAGGGTTTTTCATAATTATTGATCCCACATGTATGATATTATTTCCAATATGACGCCAGCCAGTGCCAGGTTTTGGTAATCTTTCTGATTATTATTATTATTACTTTTTTTATAAACGTGATTAGCTATATTGTCTCATTCATGTTGGGGCCATGTTTCATTTTAATTAGCACTTTTCCGTCTTTTCTAGGTTTGTGAATTTCTTAATAAACTTGTATTTCTTAAAGTAATACAGTGGTCATGAAGTAATTGTTTTTATGCTTTAGGCTGTGATAACTTGGTACGAGACACACAGCATTCAACAACTCTGTGAAGGTGACGCAGCATACAAAGTACTTTATTGTTGACATATACGGTATTTTCAGAAATTCCAAGGATATAATAATCTTATAAACCATTGTGCAGGGCTTTGAGGGTTGACTCTGCACTTATTCGACTATTAACCCTGTAAAATGTCTGATTTTCAAGCGTTACGTCTCTAAAAAATGATCTATAAATATGAATGTATATATTTAATCAGTTGCTCATTTTTTGCAATGTATGCCCATTTATTTTATCTCAACTGTGTGACTACATCAACATAGAGATAGAAACAGAACTTCACATCTAATAACAAAGTAAAAATGACAATAATAATTTAAATAGAAATACAAAATTGATAATAGAAATAATAATGATGTGTATTTCCAGTGTTATTGATAATTAGTGTCCCACAGCGACTGATGTCTGTTTGATAGTTATTTAATATGTTCTGTGTGAAAGTCTTCAGGCTTCTTCTACACTCACTAAAGCTCTATTAATATAATTCACAAATGAAGCCGTGTCAGTATAATAATGGCGATGCATGGAGGCTATGGCCGTCCTCGGGTTTATTGTTTTATTATATTTTTGGACGGCTCACTTTCACGACAGGAGAACCAAAAAAGAAAGTTCTGATGAAGTTTTACACCCTCAATCCGATGTGCTGTTTGCGTTCTAATGGATTGATTGAGCATCATTTGTGTAGCCTATTTTTATAATATTCTAAATACAACAGCAACAAAAACAGCAGCAGCAACAACACTATTACCATAATACTACTTATACTAATAAAGAAAACTTCGATATCACGGTGAAGTTGGCAGTATATTTTATAGGATTAATTGTGCTTTTCCTTCTCTTAACTGTGAGGGCTCCCAACAAGAAAAATAATAACTTTAAAGAAGTTAACTTACTAAATGAAACGGAATCATGTGTGAAAGACCGGAAGTGTAATAACATTTGGCGATGCAGAGTCGTTTTACACGCGCTCATAATAATCCTTTGCAAAACGTGACATCACACACACACACACACACACACACACACACAAACACAAAGAAGACTTAATTCATCCCGTGTTGTCTTTAAGCGCGAGACTGTTACATGTTCCATCTAACATGTTGACGAGTGAGACGCTTTTAATTCACCGTCCCTCCTAACATCTCCATATTATCACAGCGATAGACTTCAGGGCTTCTGGTTTTCACGTTTACATTTAAGGGTTGTCTCACAACGACGCAACCCGAGTTATTGTTTTTTAAAAGCTGACCAATTATACAGAATATGATTTCTTAACATCCAATAGCCTATTTTATATTAGATTGTGGGATCAGCGGGGTCTCAGGAGCGCCACCTCGATCCACCCTCTGAGCTGTCAAACACAGACTCATCATCAAAACGCAAAACACTCAATCCCCCAAAAAACACACAGTACACACCCACACATATGATATCAATAGGCCGACGTGTTAAAACGACATTTGCACAAATGGTGGAATATTAATGAAGTTTGAATAACGTTATTTTCAGAATCCCATTAACTTCTGTTAAAGCTGCTGCTGCTGGTATTATAAGTAGTGAACTTTTTATTTTTAACATGAAACACTATTTAAAAAGGTTCTCGGTGAGTGTGTTATGGCCCATATACACACTGCAGATTTCAAGATTTCTAACTTTTAAAATTCAAGTAAAGGGGGCAACACATGCACGAGCGCAGAAAATAATAACAATACAATTTCAAGGAAATATTGGAGGGAAATCGAATACACACTGCTTTAATTAACAAAGTATTTTCATTACACAGACATCTTTATGTTGGCAATTGTTTCGAGTGTGTGTGTAGGACTTTGTTGACCCGCTTCTTTATATAAGCTATTATATATATATATATATATATTTTTAAAGTAGTTAAATACCAAAAAAAATTAAAACACTCAATATTAACATTAAAATGGCTCTAAAATAAAATAATAAAATGCATTACTGCTGAAGTCCTATAATAGGTTTTCACATATTTCTATAATTTGGTGTTCAAGGGACATATAGGCCTAAAAGTTTAGAGATGCATGACGGGAACTCAACGAGAGAACATCTGCATGCAACCATAATTACACTGCTAAAAAGGGAAAGTCCGGATAATTATCGGTTAAATATCTTTTTCCCAGCAGCCGTCGGGATGAAGAATCGCGTGTTCTTTACGTCGTTTGCCTTAAACAAGCCTGTGTGGAACCAGACACATGAAATGTAAAACGCCGCCGTAGCTTCGGGACTAATCGGAGGAACACTGTGACTCTCGTCCGGTGTGCAGAGGGAGCTGAAGAAATGTAGCTGTGTTCATCATCCTCTGCTTCCTCACATTCATGTTTTGTAAACAGTGAGGAGATAAGGGCGCGTTTGTAAGGCAAGTGTGTTCTAAACACTTCAGAACATAATAAATACCAGTGTTTTACAAGAACTTGTGTTTCAGAGAGTGTAACTATAAACTATAAACTATATGATCCAGAGATGGGTTTTATGGGTTTTAATGTTAATCAATGTAATGCTGTTGTTTTTTAAATTTATTTTGGGACAAAAAGGACAAATGTAACGTTTAGTTTATTAATATAGTTTTAGGAATATATACTTTTTATTATTAGCATTGGTGCGCCTATAATACGTCATTGATGGTGGTAGATTTTGCAGTTAGTTTGTTTAAATTTGCTTTTAGTTTGACAGTAAACTGTGAGTAGCCCATTTGCTACTTCTGCAACAAATGCCTTCAAGTAACACATACAAATACAAACATACGCCTCTTTTTTTTTTTTAACGTTGAGCCCTGCATCTCCTCTAAAGGCCAAAACACCGAATGCGCGGACTTGGTTGCGGCAGCAGGTGTGCATCTGCGCAGAAGGGTTGTCAGTTGAGCCGGTGGGGAACAATGGGCCTGCATACAGGAAGTCTCAGGGAGCTGACAGAGATAAGGCCAGCCGAGGTTCATGGCTCCAACAGGCCTGCTTTCAAAATACATATATACAGTCTTCTCTAAGTCGACAGATGAGCACGTTGTTTTCATTTAGGAAATATATTTGTACTTTGCATTAGAATATTTAACTCTTACAAAATGAATTAACTGCGTACTATTTACTATTTACTTACTATTTGAATGAATTTCACCTAGTTGTTGACCTTCACTGGCGCGTACATGTTGAGTTTATCATGATATTTTTGTAAATAAAACCTTAAATACAAACTTTAGAAAATTATAAGCTAATTGTTTTTATATATCAACCTAATAATAGTTGCATTCGTGGACATGCAACAAAAACTGCAGCTCTTACAAATATGCAATAAAGCACACGTGTTGAATAAAGACAGCTGTTAATTTCTCCATTATTTCTGCACGAGGTGGAAATGTGCGGTTCCGCTTTCGTTCGTCTTTTTTTTGCACTGAATAACCGTGATTGTATCCTTTGTTGTGCTCTCAGAGACGACAGATTATAATCAGCAAGACGAATGAGGTCAACTCATTGTAGAACGGGAACACATTTGACCCTCGTTGCTGCTTCTTCTTCTTTGTGCACACACACACACACACACACACGTGCAGCTGCGTATACCTGGACCCGTTCCGGACCCTTGACGTGCTTGCACGCTCGACGGGTCGCCGGCGATGCGACCCGGCCGGTCGAGTCACACGCAGGTTAGCAGGTTTCCCCAAATACTCGCACACAATTGAATTCCTGGCGTGTTTGAGATGGAAGGAGCAACAGTTTCCACGGAGCAGCGGCGCGCATCACCCCGAGCCCATTGAAAAGGAGAGTAAGGGGGGGTGGGGGGGTCACCACTGTTTGGTATACATCTGCTCCAAACAGGAAAATATGCGAAGATTTGATTCGCAGAAAAATCCGGCAATTGTTTCAAATCAGCACGAGTATTTTTTTTTCCCTTTCTCTCTCGTTGCAGCAGAAATCATCTCTCTTCTATCGGAGCTATTTCTATGACATGGCTCAATATAGAGCTGTTTACTTTCAGAGCGCGTCCTCTGGTGAATCTCCAGCTCTACGTGATGTTTTCACGACACTCTGCTGATTCCTATCTCGATGACAACGCGCGCGAAACAATAGCCGACATGCAATAATTATTTTAATTTGCCAAAATAATTACAATAGCGCGCGTTGATATGCTGCGCACAGTTTATAAATAGGAAGCCACGACGTTTTGTTATACATTCAGGTCAACAGAAGGTTCATCAAAATGTCTATAAATACACACACCAGTGTCTATTCTATTCTAGGAAAAAGAAGAAAAAATATGGACTGTAAAAAAAATCATTACGCACTGAACTCTGTTTACCCTCCAGCCTCCAGCGGGCCACTCAAATGTCCGAGTGAGCGTGAAGGGGTCACGAGATGAAGAGGTTTTGTGTATACTAGTATAAATCTTTTTTGTATTAATGCAAATATTAATTTATGTCCATTTCACATTTATGATCACGAAAACATGATGTGATGACCAGCATCCATAGCGCCATCCAGCTTCTCGTTCATTTCTGAAGTGGATGTGGCGGAAGTGGCCAGTTTATACTGTAAAAAAAAATGGGGGGGGGGGCGATACAAATGTTTCCTCTCTCTTGATTATGAGCCGCAAATTGCTTTGTCGGGATTGAAGTGGCAGAGCCTTTTTTTTTTCCCCATCGCGCGCTGATGGAGTCTATTTTTAACAAAAGGCCTTTCCTTTTTCTCGCCCTCTTTAAAAAACTTCCGCAGGGTTTGGCAACAAGAAGCTATTAAGGATAACCCTTCTCCTGTTAACATGCAATCAATCAAAGATGAGGCCGAACTCCCACAGCGCTCATTAAGGGGGCCCAGCACCTGTTCTCGTGATACTGTAGGATATAAATAATAAACCAGAAGGACCGTCTTCATGTCGACAGAGAGAGAGACACGTCATCGCTGCAAAATCAGCTCTATCAGTAACAGAAATATGAGCTCCTCCGGATATATGAATGCCAAACACCGAGCTTATTTCACCAACAAAACAATTCCAGAAATGCCCTCTTATTTATACTACCGAGGGTTCCTTCAATTTCACAACAGTGCACGAGGATACAAATCACACACAAACTTAATGACACATCATTCAATTAATGAAGTGGTGATTCATTCTCATGCTGGCTGCTGTTGTAATAGCTCTCCATCAAATCTGTATATTGCTATTTTATTGGTTTATAAATGATGAGGTTTTTATGAAGTAAGTCTCCATAGCAAAACAGGAAGTTGACCCTGAGGCCTGACCCTGGCCACGCCTTTATGTGCAAGCCAAAAAACAACAACTCTTTCAAGCAATTACATCCCTCTTGGCAAGACCTCACAATTAAACAAATGATGATATTTTGATATCCATAATTATACGCATTCACGTAAGGTACCCTTTCAAGCTCAACGTGCTTTGTGTTACACGCTCATCATCTGTGACGAGATTATGCACAGTGTGGGGTTTTTGGACTGAGCTTTTTAAGGGGGGGGGGGCATTTAATCAAATAAGAGGAGCAGTAATGTAAGCATGCTGGACCCGGGAACCATACGCTGCATGGGCTGCTCCCTGATGTTGAGCAAATTTCAGACAATGAGAATGTTATGAGGAGGGTGGGGGGGGGGGGGGGCTTTAAACCGCTGCCCGCCAGCAGGTCTTTAAGCACATGACTCAGCCTCATTTCTATACCACTGAGAGACCGTTTAAATGTACGTTAAGGAAAACACACGTTATAATTGATAGTGTGGTTGTGACCTGGTGACCCCCTAGAGCTCCTCAGGGCCTGCTTTAGGCTCTTTACGTGGCACCATAGCCAGGCAGGTATCCACGCGCTGTAGCCAAATGACACCGAATATCACCTTTCATTGAAAGCAGTCACATTGGGAACATCTGCAGAAGTCACCCAGATGTGCTCACTCTGAAAGAGTAATCATTGGTTCTTCACTCCCCTCAATAGAAGTGTGCTGTGTGGGTCTCTGCTGCCCCCTTGTGGCGTGAGCAGGGCTTTTATTGTGTAACGTGACTCAGCTCTCCTCCTGTTGTTTGAATCAGCTGTAATTATGTCTCATAACAATAAGAGACTCCATGAAAAGACTGTAGGACACAGTCTACAACAACTTTAATACCATGACCGTTGTGCTGGAGTTCAATATGAATATTATTTGTAAAAGAACCAAGGGATGTGACATGTAAATCAAGATAAATGCTCCCAAAAATATGCCAAAAACTGCCTTTCCAACAACCATACAATCACAAAATGACTTACTTAACTCTTCCTCACAAAGGATAAACCTGTATTAAAAGCCCTGCAAGTCTGCAGCAATTAAGTACAGAAGATACTGGACTTTAACATATTTGTTGACTGATGAAACATTGTAAACAAAATGTTAATAAAACCCCCAACATTTACCATGAAAACCAAAAGTATGTTTCCTATCAGGCCTGTTTAAATATGAGCTGCATTAACCCATTTGAACACCAGAGGGCAGCAAAGCCCATCCTTTACTGACAAACTAAATGCTTTAAACATTTCATAAAGATAGAAAGAAACAACTATCAAAATGCGGGATTATCTCATAATGACGTTTCGTGGCTTAACTTGGTGATCAAAGGCTAAATTAAAGATTCATAACGGCTAAAGGGACGTATAATGAATTATAGGTCGCGTGCCATTTCAACGCTGTAATCGCCTAAATTAACATTCACGTCGGTCTTTAACTCAGAGGAGGTTGAACAACATTGTGTTTCCGGGTGAAGTGACCGCTCATAACTTTTGTAGCGGCGATGTGTTGGTTAATAGAAGAAAGCCGGCTGCACCAATCAGCGTCAGACCTCAGACAGCCAGCAGACCGGAAATGTAGCCTTCACAATAAAAGCGTGGTTTCAGTAATGTGTTTCCTATTTTTAAGAAAACAGGAATACAATCAGACTGTGTTATGTTATTCTGAATTAACATGAATTTGTGGCCTTATGTTATGTTGCAAAATACATAATTATTCATTTCTACAGGGAAAACACTGAACATAAGAATAAAGACAAACCCCACAAATTATTTTTTATATTTGCAAATGTTTTCTTTAATATTGCACAGTTTAGTTTTTTACTTGAACGAAGTGAACAGCAGACTGACAGGCTGTACTGCAGGGATAGTTTAATGTGGGAACATTACACAAAGCTACTTCAGTAAATAAAGTAGCTGCCTCTCAAACCTTTGGTGAGTTTATGTCAATGAAATGTCAATTCAACTACAAGGTGTATTTTCTTCCTTTGATCAAAGCATTGAGTTTCACACGTCATCAGTAAAGGGTTTTTATTTTGAAATCAGTGAGCGGAAGTGATGTCTTTTTTCCTCCTGTCACTCCCTCAGACTTGACATTGGAGGAAAAAGCAGCAGCCAGCAGCAGCAGCGGTGGTGGTGTTGTAGGTGGTGAGTGGTTCACCTTCTGAAACAAACAGGAAGAAGGACCGTGCGCGCGCTCCTTGTCCACCTGTGTCCTGACAGCCGCGCGCTCCCCTGTCCACCTGAGAGATCTGTGTCCTGACAGCCACGCGCGCGTGAATCCACTCCGACGACATAAAAGCCCACAAATTAACTTGCAGCTGTTTTGGTCGTCCGCTCCACTCTTCACCGACCTCTCACCAGAGCGCGAGCAGAAAGGTGAGTCCACACTCGTTTCCTTTTTTTTTATGAATATCAAGCGCTGTTCCCGGGTTAAAGTGTGCCGAATACACCAGGAACCCTCCGTGGATCTGTCCAGGATTCACAAATGGCTCGGACAGCTGTTCCCTTCAGCTGCAAACCGAGACAACAACAAACTTATTCTTTTTCTCAACCGAGTTTGGTCTGCGCTCCCTCTCCACGCGTTCCAGATTACGCCTCTCAAGCGAACTGCTTGTACTTTTACCAGCGGTGCTGGAAGAGAGACTGTTAATTGTTGTTAATCATATAAGCACTTCTTTTTATTTAAAGCTATTTTAGTCCGCTTCGTCTCGCGCCACAGCCTCTAAACTCTGACTTTGACTCTGACTTTGCTCTTCTGTTTGTGTCCTATCATGAGATCCTCTTGATCTTGCGCAGAAACACTGATCTATTGAACCAGAAGTAGACCCACTGACCACTCTAAACCGTGTCACCGCTGTTTTATTGTTGAGAAACGGACCGACGACATAGTTTAATAAAGAGGATATGAAACTCTGGTGAGGGATTCATTTAGTCAGCTTTTTTTTCCTGCCGTGTCCATATTAACCTTTTGGTTTTATTTCATCCAGAGACAGAAGTCAGCGCAGACTAAAGTAAGAGGAGCTTATGTTGCAGTACAGCTGCTGCTTTGGGTTATTTGATCCTCCAGATGTTGTGGAACTCTGGCTGAATCATAAAAAAAAACACCTGCATGAATCAACAGTTATGGATTCATGTCACGTAGTTTGTCAAGCTTGGAATTATTGTATTTGACAGATAATGGTTGACTTGACAGTTAGGCTACTTCTTTGTAATTGTTGTAAATTCGTGTTCAGGTTTTGGCACGTCTTAGCAACTCAGCCTCCCTCTTTCTCTGCAAACGCATTGGACCCATGCCAGCTGTGTTTCACGTTTTAATACCTGTATGCGTGGATTTATTTTGTGTTTGTGCAAGAAGAGACGACGCTCACTCGCACATCCTCAGGCCCCTGTGCTCACGATGAGCCAACAGAAACACAGTCATTAAATGAGTTTAGTTTGAGGTGTGTGTGTGTGTGTGTGTGTGTGTGTGTGTGTTTGCCATCATGTGCACTTACAGGATGTGTTCAGCAGCACTTAGCCTGAAGGTTGAGCATTGTATGTTGTTGTATACCATTTCTCCCAGAGGCTGCAGGCAAAGTTACAAATGGATGAGCAATTTCTATTGTTTCTATAGGATTTATCTTTAAAAACAGTCACTCCACCTGGACAAACAGCTTCTCAGTTTAATTTCTGTAGATCATAATAATAACTTTATTTATACAGCACCTTTAAAAACCTTTACAAAGTGCTTTGAGTGACAAATCAAAAGCAAGACAATAAAACAACAGTGAGGCAACATTATAACCCTCATAAAACAGCACAATAGATGAAACATTAAAACCAATCGATACGATAAGAGCAAACTAAGAAATAAAATGATGATGAAATAAAGGATTAATCATGATACAGACGTACTCTGTACCATTACATAGCACTCTATCCATATCAACCACCACTAACCGAGCATAACGTGTTCCAGGTGTCATTGTGCTGGCTGAGTATTTAATGACGTGTGAGACTCAGTCTGACATTTGATTGTTTACACACACACACACACACACACACACACACACACACACAATAACCTATAAGATGGTTCAACTGATCAGAATTCCAAAAGGTGGTCGCAGCGATGCATTTAAAGGCACCTCGTCAGCTGCTCACACACACACACACTTCCACCTGTGCTGTAGTTCCTCACAGCTGATCACTCAAACACAGAGAATCGTTGAGCCACATGGTTTCCTCACAATGAGCCCATATTTGATGCTAATTGGTTTGCTGTTGTTTTGGATCAGGCGGCGGTCCTCCTGAGCTGCCCCCTTTTAGCTGGGCGGGCTCCGCTGTCCGGAGGTGAAGTTTGAGTTCACTGATAAGACCAATGACGTCACTCCACAGACATCGGCCAACAATGCAGCTATTTACTCCCAAAGCAGGCCTCCACCGAGCAACTGGGAACAAATGAAAGAATTCTAAATAACTGTCCCACACACACACACACACACACACGCACAAAAACAAAGAAAATAAGTTTTGCAACAGCAGTGACGCCCGTGTTATGCATCGTGAAGTGAGGTCATTTTCAGTGGGAGGCTTCTGATTAGTAGTGTTGAGTTCTCTGAAGGATACGAGGAGAACGGAAAGGTGGAGTTGTGTGTTTGGTCTCGGCGTGGTGGAATTATCCGGTAAACCTTGTGGCTAAAGCGTCAGAGTTTCTGTTGTCAGTAATCCCAACACTAACACGTTGTATTGGTGGTACATGTGTCACCGTGAGCCCCGCGGACTCTTCAGGCGGTGCAGCTGCGAGTGTTTGGACAGCGATATAGTTCTCTTGGTGTTGGCTCCGCTCCAACAATGTCGGATTCCTAATGAAACAATGACTGTGGAGGTGAAAACGCTGACTTTCAACTTTTCAAAGGTGTTCACATGCATGAACCTTGTGGGAAAGCTTTAGGTCAACAGACCTTTTCTTAATGCCTACAGAACGCACTTTATATCAAACTAAAGATACTAAAACAATAAGACGGAATGTTCAGGGTTTAAATCCAAGCGCGGGATAAGAAAATAAACTGGAGACGGTGGGTTTTTCCGGCTTAACATGGAGGATAGTTGGAGTGTCAGACAGGCTCTCCTCCCTGTCTTTGGGTTTGTGTCTCACTGATTGCCTGCTGTGTTGGAGTCCTGCTGGAGCTCTGAAAGGCTCCGTTATTGAGCTGCTGCACAGACCGAGCAGTGGAGCAGCATCGGGGAGAACCCAAGAGAATTATGTATTCTATGATCAGTGTCTCTGTTTGGAGTGACACACCTGTGTGTGTGTGTGTGTGTGTGTGTGTGTGTGTGTGTGTGTGTGTGTGTGTGTGTGTGTTGTCACTTATTATTTGTACTATCCCCATTCATTTCTTTCACACTTCCTGCTGTTATTCTTTTAAAGAAATCGCCCCTCGTTACAGTGAAAGGCTTGTGTAACATCCTCTCAAAGAGTCGTATGAAAGGGAGCCAGTTGTTTCTTTGTGTGTGTGTGTGTGTGTGTGTGTGCGTGTGTGTGTGTGCAACC
Organism: Leptoclinus maculatus; assembly: GCA_032191485.1. Lineage (NCBI taxonomy): Eukaryota > Metazoa > Chordata > Actinopteri > Perciformes > Stichaeidae > Leptoclinus > Leptoclinus maculatus. The sequence goes on along the minus strand of JAVDOI010000014.1, from coordinate 20,283,275 downwards.
TGGCTTTCACAAGTTGTCTGCTAGCTTTGCATGATAACAACAATCTCATCTGCTACCAGTTGCTGACCGAGGAAAGGGAGCGTCAGGTGTTCACTCATTAAAAACATGCAGAATGTACCTTCCTGCTTTATTAAAAATGGAAATGTTTGCCACAGCTTAGAGATGTGACTGTACTGTGAGATAAGAGCTGCTGGAATTCTTCACTTTGCTGCACAGCAGGCCGGGACCTGCCAAGGAATGCAGGGAAGACAGCAGGAGAGTGTTAGAGAGAGAGAGAGGAGGTACAGTGAAGGATAAAAATGGAGTCTGCACTGTAACATGATAAACCAATGTCTCCCAGTTGTTTAATCTGCACACAGAGCAGGAACACATCAAATGTGACAACATAAACAACTAGGATGCGTTGAGACGCATCCGGCCTGCAGTGTACAGTAAACAGCACGCTGCTGCTGGTTCAGCTCGTCGCGCTCTCACCGATTTGTAAATGAGATTCAAAGAAAGCCGAGTCTCCTGTTGCCAAATGGAAACAACATCCGAGCATCTTCGATCACTTATGCATGCAGGAAGTGCCGACTCCCTCGACACGAGGGCCACGGACTGCCGTCGTGACGTATTTGACTTCTTATCATCTTTTCAGAGAATCGAACCATTAAGACAAACTATAAAAATAGGGAAAGGGATCAAGTAAAGGTTCAAAAGGTTGCCGTCCAGCTGTCCGCTCCCATTATTCCATTGAGCATCAGACGGTGAACGTGAGGAAGTCCGTCTGATAGAGAGACAAACAGTGATGATGATGATGATATTTAGATTATCAACACTACAGGTGATGGTGATCAAATATCAGTAAGTTGTTGTAATGTCCAGTTAAAACAACTCATCCAGGCAGCAGGGGAAACGCATTAAGAGAACTGCTGACTTTGTTAAAATAATTACTGATTACCTGCAAATAAACAAGTCTGATGTTACTGCGACAGGGTAGATTACAGCTGACCTGGGATCAGGTGCGTAGTGCACTCCTGGCTGTATGAAAACATGGAGACATCATCACTTGATGTACACATCTGTATCACATCTGCTGCAGCACCACCATGTTAACGCAATTTAAATGAAGTAAAACTTATCCTTTAATCTACGTTTGCAGCACGACAGAGTGTCTCGTTATCACATTTCATATTGCCATCCATCCGATGTTTGTCATACGAGACGACATATTGTCTGGGAGTGTAGTCGTGATAATGCTCCTCAATCCGATTACGTTTCATATAGAAGGGAAACGTTTCTATTTAAGTGACGTCGGCGTGATGCTGCTACAGCATATGGAGACACAATCTTAACACAAGACGCGTGATGATGTCGGGTGTCAAAGTTCCCTGCGTGGGGAATCATAAAGGTGAGAAGGCAGGTGAAAGGGTTCGTAGACAACCGCTTAGTGTTTGTGGCTACACTGAGTGTTCTCATTGAAAAGCAGCATCCTGTGTTAAAAACACACCGAGATTTTAAAAAGGAGGAAGATGAAAAGAAGAACCTTCTGGCTGAGAAACACTTTGAATAATAATCGTGAGAAATCAAACAAAAGCATTCTGTGGTGCGACACCTGTGGCACCCCGAGATGCCTGGATAGCGTTGAGTTATGTGTGTGTGTGGGGGGGGGGGGGGGCTCTGTAATCTGAGAGTGCAAAAAAAAAAAACTCAGCTTCACCTCTCCATGGCAACACATTCTCAACGGCTGCTGACGCACACACACACACACACACACTCTCTCTCTCTGCACGCGTCGAGCCGTGTGATGTCTACATTCGGTCGTGTGCGTGTTGCGTACCTACATACGCTGAGGTGAGTTCACATGCTGCCATCTTACCACATTCCTAAACCCACGTGTCACTGAAAGCCACATGTTGGTGTGTGTGTATATATAAACAGGTTGACGTGACACACGATGCATGGGGGGGGGGGGGGGGTACAGTGTAGAGAGCATATGGAATAGTAATGGTACATTTATTATATGCATATATAGGTATGGAAACACTTGAGAAGATGTGGAACTGAGGTCTGGACAGACTTTATATCTCTCTCACTTCTGTATTCCCTTCCCCCTGTGAAACTATATGACATATGACTGATATCATGGTGTGTCTGTTGTAACTACGGTGTGAGAGCTTTGTCTTGGGTTGTGTGTGTGTGTGTGTGTGTGTTCTGAGTGATCGGCGGTGCTAGCTGCCCCGGGGCTCAGACGGACCTTTGCTCAGACAGCCGGTAGGTATAACTGATTTACAGCGTCCGAGGGGAACTTTTGAGGAACACACAGACGCACTCCGCCCACCTAAGGGCAGCCTCACCATGGCGCCTAAAAATAGGGATTTGCAGCAAGTGCTAAATAAAGGGAGACATGGGGGGCGGGGGGGGGGGCAGGAGACACAGACGGGCATTGATTGAAAGACGCCAAACGAAATACTTCACTCACCTTTTGATGACGGTGAAAACCCCGCCTGTGTGTTTCTCATGTGTCTCTGTGATTGGGGGGGGGGGGGTTATAAACATCCCACTGTGCTAACGAGGGGGTGTGTATTGTTTTTTTTAGAAATGAGACTGTGCTCTTTTGTTTCCGGTGATGATGCCGACCGGCCCTTCAGACCACACTCTGTTTGGGGGGGAGTGCTCTGGTGCATTCCTCTCACATTCCTCTTGCATGTTCTTTGAGGTCATTACCTAAATGGTCTTGGTTGGACGAGCTCCAGAGGACTTAAAACTTACTCAAAGTCCACCACAGTCAACGTGTTTCTCAGTCGTTTTGAATTGTATTCAATTCTTTAACTGTGTCCAGCTCCAGGCTGTATTAACTAGTTTAGGCGTTAAGTCATTGGGAAGTGTCGAGACAGGGAGTGCCCTTCAGGAGATCTGGTCCATTATGTAACCCTTCAGGGCTCCACTAACCACCTGTTTACAAAAGGAGCCCTCTCCTGCCCTTTACGGCCTGAAGGTTCTAAGAGAATTAAGGATATTTATGAGGAGGGAAAGCGCTGACCCACATGACCAATGCAATGAGATACAGAGGGCATATCGAGCAGACGAGGGTGAGGGAGAGCGAGAGACTTATTAGGATTGGGCATTCCTCACATTCCTGTACCAGAGGAGGGGTGGAGGGGAGGAAGGGAGAGTGTGTGTGTGTGTGTGTGTGTGTGTGTGTGTGTGTGTGTGGGAACAGAGAAAGTCATATCAAAGCAGAGTTGCACAATGATAAGAGAGACAATTGTGGGGAGGCTCTGAGAAAAGACTGAGTTTAAGAGCATGTGCCTGATTCCTCTATCGTAAGAAACCCCCAACACTTGAAGCCAACGTCGCCGTCCACTACTGTGTGCGTTGTGCTGGAAATAGTCCCCCCCCCCCACCCCCCCCCCAAGTGCTGCCATCGCTCAGAAATGACCTCAATTTAGTGAATGTGATTCACAGACTTGGTGCAGTGGTAATCCCTGGCTGCGTAGACGACGTTCTGAAGATATAACTAACTAAAACTGGATGTTTGCCACTTATAGCAACAAGAAAAATACATTTCTTTAGATGCATTTACAACACCTGTTCTCCTTGGCAATGTTCCGATAAGATGCTGCATAAATGAAGCGCTTAAGACGTCTTTTAAGACCCACTCAGCCTCCAGAGGTAGAAGTTCTCATAGAACGGCTATTTGATGAAAGACATGAGAGACGTTCGAGTATCGTGACAACACTATATAGTAGGATTGTAATCTTTGTCGTCTGTTAGCTTAGCATTAGCTTATTGATACGAGCTGCATTTATGCTTTCTGTAAAACTACCCTTAAGTCATGATCTTGAGTCAGATTCATATAAAGGTCAGTAGACCTCCCGTATGAAGTCAGGATCTTGCTAAATATTGTCATGAGTTCCTGCTTGAATAGAGAATACTGTAGTTTGTCTCTTTTGATTTTCTCTTTCATGAAAAATTACCAAAGTAGCCCAATGGTGAGCAATAAACCCAAAACTTCAGGGTTCCAAGAAATCCATCTCAGAGATCTGTGAAGGGATGTCACGGTCCATTTTTACAATCTTAATATTGAATCACAGATTCGGCATCGAGCCCAAAAAACCCGTTGACGTTGGACTGCAGTTGTTTCCAGATCAGAGCAGAGCTAACTTTGGGGAAAGGCCCTCCGGCAAGAACGTCTTCTCTGAACCGGTCCATAGTGAATGCTCTGTGTGTGTGTCTCTCAGTTTCTCCTAAAATCACTGTCACACACACACACACACACACACACACACACACGCTTGCTGTGGATCATGTGATGCTTTGAGCTGTCGGCTCGGCCAGTTAAACATCGTCTGTCTCCGGCCTGAGATTTTATCATCGTGTGTATCGGAGCGCTTCCTGGAACTGATCGTCCCACGTGTGGTTTAATTGTTTCTGGAGGAAACACGAAATCCTTTATAAAGCCTCTTTTCTGGGGAAAAACGCCCGAGTCTCAACTCTTTCTAAGATTTATTTTTTGTTTCTTCAAACTCGTTATATCACTGAGCCTCTCCGACTCACTCACACACTGACCACGGTTGTTTTTGTGAGCCTCTCTGTGTCACACCCTGATTGAGCATCTTAACCACTTGGGGGGGGGACAGGAAGTTTACAGGCCTCTATCAGAGTGTGTGTGTGTGTGTGTGTGTGTGCGTGTGCATTGCGTGTCATCGGCGTGCTGGGCGTCGCTGTGTGTTTTTGGCGAGCTGTATATTTGTTCACCGTATCGCTCGGTTCACATCTTGGTTTCCTCTTTGAGCTGAAGGCAGATGGTTCTGATGGAGGCCTCTGGACCGCACACACGGAGGTCTTGTCCTTCTGGTTTTCTACTTTCACGTGTGGATTTTAGGTTTACTTGGAGAAGACTTCTGAGAAACCCAAACTTGAATAAGTTGACAATGACTCCACAAATAATATAATATTTCTGGTGTCACGGCTGCAGTCATTGATCAAGCTGATGGCAATTTTCTTGATCATTCTGTGAATTTATTTGTGTATAAAATGTCATAAAACGGTGATAAACACCCATGATAGTACCTTTTATATTCCTGGTATTATCACACCACCATAGTGCAAAATGATCACCATCCACCAGCCCAATGCTGGTAAAAATGAAGCATTCAGCAGCCATCTAGTTAAATATTAAAACAAGGGAAACGTACACATTGAACGACGTTATTGTTCTGATCTATTGTGTTCTGGTTAAACACAAAGTTAATACATTAACATTAGTAAACTCTTTCACCACGCCTCACTGTAGAACTAACGCGTCTCTACTTGGCTTTACTTCAGGCTACAGTGAACATGTCGATATCAGCGGTTGTAGTTTATTTGCTCATTAGAAATGAACGGCCACAAAAAGGAAAAAGGTGAATCATAACGTTGTTGTTCTCCCACACGTGGCATTCATTCATTAAAATATGTCTCTGATACATCTGCTTGTTGTTTCAGAGTTTTCCCGTCTTCCCAGAATTAAAAATAAAAAAGCCTGCCGGATGCATATTCTTGCATTATGCTTTGTCATTGATTTCTAAAATGATCTCCGCAGTGAGCTTGAGTGGAAGGGAAATGATCAGGTGTCCTCGGAAAAGGAGGCAGAGAGGGAGTAGATGGTAAGAGAAGAGGGACGGGTCAGACGGGGCGCTCCGCGCTCTCTACTTCCTGTTGTCTTATCTCGAATGACGTGTGTGTGTGTGTGTGTGTGTGTGTGTGTGTGTGTGTGTGTGTGTGTGAGAGCTGGTCTCTCACTTTGACCGTTTCAACTTCTTCTTACGTGCAGAAACGTCTCCTAACGGTCTGTTTATTTTCTCCTCTCCATCAGATGCAGTGTCCCATCCGCTATCCAGACACCGAGCAGAGGCACAGGGAATAAGAGACTTTAGGAAACAGCAGGTAAGACCTGTGTGTGTGTGTGTGTGTGTGTGTGTGTGTGAGAGCATGCTGTGTCTTGTAATGATCTTGCCCTACTCTACCTGCGATGCTACTGTGTGTTTCTGTACGTGAGTGGGAGAGGAGGAATGGAGTGCTGACTTGGCTGGAATCTGGGAAGAGTAGGCGTCGTCCTGACAGGCGGGGGAATGTGTGGAAGTCGGCCAGCGTGCTTCGCTTTCATGTCGGACTACCTCGGTACGCTCTCACTGCATCGCTTGTGATGCGTCACATTTCCTCCCAACTGCCGTGTGACTCTGGAACTTGTCTGGACACTTGAACACATTTAAAAAATCTGGTTTCACGCTATACCACGTCTTTTTATTTTTATTGTTTTGCATGACTGGGCCTTTTTATATAGGTTTATGGTGGCTTATTCTACAGTCAGGAGTAAATGGAATATATAAAAAACGTGTTTTTAATATCATCATATGTAAACCGAGGGCCTACATTACTATAGGGTTGGCTTAACCCCACAAAATTATACAAAGAATTCAGAATGCACGAAACAGTTAAAAATAAATAAGTTAGACATGACGACAATTCTGTGACTTATTGACATTAAGGTTGTTAAAAACAATGTTGCTAAAGCATCAAAATAAATTACACAATAATATGAATAATAACAACATTAGGATTGTTGCATAATGATAGTACAACATAATGGGTCCTGTGTTGTTGTTTTATCTCGTGTCACTACAGCGTTCATTCCCGTTGTGTTCTCTGATACCTCTCTGGGCTCCAGTCAACATGATGAAAGTCTGCAGTGCACCCGGACTGTTTCTGTAACAATGCGTCCTTATACAGTTGGAGATAGATATATATACAGTATAAGGACGCACTGTTACATACAATACTTGTGACAAAGGAAAGAATGCAGCAGCAACTCCAATCAGAAACACTCCAGTTGCCCAGTGAGCTGGTTGGATGAATATCGGATGTAGAATTAACCATTAAAGTACTGAACTGTGGCCCCCTCAGTACTACTGACCCAGTTTATGGCTCCAGCCCTGGTTATCACCAGTGAAGTGTGTGAGTCTGCTGCTTATCAAGCGCAGAATAGTTTGTTTGTTACGGTTCGTCTTCCTGTCGTTACTCACCACACGCTCTCCTTTGCCCTCGATGCATTCTACAGCGGAAGAAGTTAGTCAGGTAATTAATTTGGTGGACAGAAAATGTATCTGTAATTTATTAAGTAGAAATATCAGGTTCTTGGACAGTTTGTTGGATAAAACAAGACATTTGAATCCATCTAATTGGGCTTTGGTAAATTGTGATGGCATTTTAAAATGTTTTTTTCTGACACTTTATTTTGCCAATTAAGAAAATGAATAATGAAAATACGTCCTAGTTGCACTCCTACGACATACATTCGTTGGCATAGGAGCAAAGACTTCGGACTCTGATTTGCAGTTTTATTTCCTGCTGGTCTTCACCACGATGGCATGTTGAGCAGTAAGTAAACACCGTGTTCACTTCCTGCTGATCTCAGATGTAAATGATTTACAAATACAGCAGCACAGGTCGTGTCTTTAGTGCAGCACTGGTCCGACGGCGTCTACGCTGCGTGTTTTCAAACTCTGTAAATTCTATACCTCATTTTAAGATATGTTCCCTTGCATTGTCACTAGAGTGAAATTTGGACAATCATGTTTTGGGCTTAGTATCCCTTTTTAAGTCTCTAATATTGTGATATAATACCATGATCACTGCAAACCCCCCCCACACACAAAAATACTGGGATATAAATTTGCGGTTGCATCGCCCACCGCTAGCGCAGGTGCAGGTTTGACATCTATGAGCTGTCCATCAGTGCCGGCGGTGGCCATTAATACCCACCAATAATCAGTACAGAGGCTCTCCGTTTGTCTCCCCTCGTTCCCGTCACTCCCACTCAAATGTGGAAAGAATGGCTCGATCCAATTACTCATGCGATGTTCTGTCTCCGGTGATGTTCCCATCCGACACCGTCGTATTATCGCCACAGAGCAGAGGGAGTCTTAATGGCACTGCCAGCTCGTCTCATAGCGTCTCATAAGACAAATGAACATTTAAGCTGACTGTTTGGTTTTTTTTATGTCTTTTTTTTTCCTAGAAATTGACCTCTTGATCGCGTTGAGACCTTTTTTGACTCGCACAATCCCAGGAAGCCCGGCCCTTGGGTGGCATTATCCTTGTGGCACTGACCTCGCTACCCGACGTATTACAGAGGTCGTGTTATAATTAGACGAGACTGTGTTTCCAGCTGGACAATGCAACAAATACTGCCACAGTTAACTAATTATAGACGGGGCAAAACGACAGGAAGATTACGTGCACGCTGCATTGTATGCTATTTCTTTTTTACTGTAACAAGAGATGTATTTGTTATTGATTCTGGTGGATAACATCGGCTTGTGTGTGCGATATTAATAGTGTGTGTGTGTGTGTGTGTGTGTGTGTGAACTGGAGAGGCGGACATCAGCGTGTCGTTTACCGCAGCGAAGAGTTCCCAGCAACCCGGTCACCTCTATAGCGAGATGACAGCCGGAGCCAAGAAACGTCTCCCATTTCCAGTCCTGTGTGTGTGTGTGTGTGTGTGTCATTCAGTGCCAATGTGTGGCCCTTTGTTTAGGAGGGAGATAAATGGAGGTTTGGCTGAGATGCTGAGAGACCAATGCTGAAAAATAAATCGGCAGTGTGTGTGGGAGCCATCCCCGCTGCCTTCACGACAGCGCAGTGTTATTTTAGTCTATTTTCTTTCCAGGCTCTGCACTGTTTTACGATATAATCTGTGTGTGTGTGTGTGTGTGTGTGTGTGCGTGTGTGTGTGTGTGTGACAAGCTGGAATTTTCTTTAAAATCAATTCCCTCTTTTGAAGTATCTCATTGAAGTGAGTTGTGCTTCTGGCAATGACCTTAAACAGCCTCTCAATCAGCTGTGTTCTGTGTTCTGTGTGTTGCTGAACTAGTTTTTGTACACGTTGTTCTATCAGACTCTTCTTCTGTGGTTGTGAATGGATGCTAGAGCCTCGATGCACAATAGTAGCTGTCAAAAGATGGCTGTCTCCATATTGTCGTATTGATGATAATTATGGGGGGGGTTTCATCATTATCATTGAATTTTGTTTACAATGGAAACGATATTGACCTCAGGAAAGGAAAAACGTGTTCACTCCCTAATGATAGCTGTTCATTGTTTCCTCTTTGTCAGAGTTTGCAAAGAAAGCTTCCTCTGTTCTTTAAAAATGGTACAAAGGCTAATCCTCACAGAGTAGCTGTTAGTACACGACCCTACTCGACAACCTGCACATCGTGTGTGGAAATTAAATTTCTCCATTTCCTGTTTCAAAGAATCAGATTGGCAAGGTCCACTTTGCATACATGTTGTTGTCCCCCCCCCCCCCCCCCTGTAGTGTGTTTTTGTGTGTCCCAGTTAGATTTGAATGATATGTGGTTGCGATAAGAGTTTGCATAGTCCTTAGCTTTTCAGTAAAGGTATCAGAGACATCAGCTGTGTTTGGGTGCTTTGCTTGCGTGCTCGTGAGGAAGGCCGGTGTGTGTGTATAACTGTAGTATTATCGGCTTTAATCAGTACTGCTTTGACTGAAACATGCAGCTTATTTACATGTGCTGAGGCATTGACGTGTGTGTGTGTGTGTGTGTGTGTGTGTGTGTGTGTGTGTGTGTGTGTGTGTGTGTGTGTGTGTGTGTGTGTGTGTGTGTGTGTGTGTGTGTGTGTGTGTGTGTGTGTGTGTGTGTGTGTGTGTGTGTGTGTGTGTGTGTGTGTGTGTGTGTGTGTGTGTGTGTGTGTGTGTGTGGGTGTGGGTGTGTGTGTATGAAGGTGTGTGTGTGTGTGTATGAAGGTGTGTGTGTGTATGAAGGTGTGTGTGTGTATGAAGGTGTGTGTGTGTATGAAGGTGTGTGTGTGTATGAAGGTGTGTGTAAGCCGCCTGAAGCTACAGGTCTCACTCTGCAACATACAGTAAATCATGTGGTTGTTTATTGCAGGGGGACCAGCACCATGTGACCCTGATGCCCCCCTCCAGCCTCAGTGTTTTTACTGGAGTTTAGTGTGTGTGTGTGTGTGTGTGTGTGTGGGGGGGGTTGGGTTGATCGGGTTGATGGGGTTGATGGCGGTAAGGGCAACACAAGGGCAGTGTTTGTGCAGGGCACGGGACCGTCCTCACTGGCACGCACGTACACACACACACACACACACACACTCACACGCACTCGCCCAAAAAAAACAGAGGCTTATTGTGGACGCCCAGTTCAGTCCTGCAAACTACATTCACACATTGTATCACACTTTGCTCCTCCTCTCTCTTATCTCGCTCTCTCTCTCGGCGCCCCTCTGTCTGTTTGTCTTCCTCTCTGTCACTTCCTTGCATGTTATTTTCAACTCGTACACTTGCTTTACTTCACACGTGTGTGTATATATATATATATATATATATATATATAGTCTATGTCACTGGTGTGTTTTAACTCATCATTTTGCTTCTGTTCTTGAAGACTCTTGTGGGACATCACCCTCGCCCCCGTCCGTCCTCACAGAGATAGAAGCTAATAAGATGAACTCATAACCCGTCTTCATTATGCGGACGATTTAACATCCACATCATATCAAATTACTCCTAAATTATCCGCAACGTGGTCACGACGTCTCAATGCCGGTCGTACCCTTGCGCCTTGTTTTTCACTGTGCTGTAATATTTATTTTTTAGCTAATTGATATTCTTTTTAGGAAGTGAGGCTTGTTACCATGGTCACTAATGCAACAGTATTGTTGTTGTCTCGTATACTCATCTGTTCGTGGCCCTCTCCTCACTTTGTATTCTTCAGGGAACACACACTCATTGATGGAACCCACTGTGTCTGAGTTATGATCTCACTGCTCCAGTTCATCACCTGTTGACACATGGTTGATGCATAATGTATGGAATGTGTGGAGGGATGAACTTGCCTTACCTTACATGTGCAGTATGTAGATCAACAAAGACTAACTCCACTATACTTTAACCGTCCGTAGGGTCTGTTTAACCTCTGAGGGTTTGGTGATAAACCACCAAAACAGTCTTGGTTAGTCGTTCTGACAATCACCAACTCTGGTGTGGTCGAAATAGCTCGAAGCACCACGTGACCCAACAGAGATTTGTCAACCACGAGAGGTTTTGCTACACGTGTTCTACCGAGGTTGTAGTTACTTTAACACATCTGGTTGAGGTAGACCATTGAAGGCAATGCCGCAGATCAATGGCGGCTTCGTGGCTTCATTGGATTTACAAGACTTTTGCATTAATATGATCAAGTCATCAATACAGTGACGTATAAATATACACTCGGATATTTCTGTTCTTTAGCGTACCCTCATTGATTTAAATGTAGTGGACGATACATGACCCTAACAGGACCATACAGTTGACAATAACTGATGATCTGAAGGTGGTATTTATAACAGGACTGCATTAGTTTCAGCTAAGTTTCCTCTGTATCCTGACTCTGCTGTTATTACCACACACACACACACACACTTGTACTCGTGCGTAACACAGTTCAGTTCGTCCCAGGCAGGTTCAAACCGATGCCGTCTTTTTTAAAGTGGAACTTGTGAGTTCATGTTTTCGACATGGGAAGCTGAAAGTGCAGTACGTCAATATGCTTGGTGAGAAAGAGGTTTAAGTCGTTGCCAGGCAACTGCTTTTCCAAAATAAATGTTGCCTTGTTCTCTTTTTTTTTTTTTTTTTTCAAAAGCGTAGAATGATGTTGTCTCCAACCTTTTCAATGCACCGTTGTTGAAGCGGTTCACTCTACCGGTCGGTGACGTCACTGCAGGTGTTTTGTGACATAACGGGTCGAGGTTTCAAGATGCAAGAGACGAGCTTTGGACGAGAGGACGGGTACATGAAAGAGAAGTTACAAATGTGTACTTCCATCTATTCAATGTGCAAGATGTTTTGGAGCTTTACGTTCATTCATTCAAACCACGATATGATTTTGTCTTTAGTCTCCCTCTTAGTTAATTTACTCACACTGCACACACAGTCACAGCTTGCATACCTGCGCGGACGGTCCTCTACAGATGTGTATTCACAGCTGCAGAGGACACACGAGCGGTGCATCTTTATTGCCATTAGCGAGTATTGCTGGAGGAATGATCCGCTGCTCTCAGAGCAATCTGCGGTGTGCGTGAAAAGGATCTTCCTCTCTTGATGCCCCTCGGTCTGTCTCCCTCCGTCCCGCCTCCTGATGCAGAAATAGATGGCCAGGAGTGCACATTAAACCTCCTAACATCATTCAGGACTTGATCTAGTCCCAGTGCAGACTTGCACTGTCACAATCCATCTGTCGGAGTGACTCATCGTGATGTCACGGATGGAGGTACTTTTGATTTGTTGGCGCACGAGAGATTGCCGGTGATATGAGATGTCGTCTTTTCCTGCCTGTGATGTAACAATCGGCAGTGGATTGGAGATGATCAGTGTCACGGTGGATTCATTGTGGAACATTTGTTACATAGATTTTAAGCAGTGCAGGACGTTTGGACTTGCTCAGCACAAAATGTCTGGGTGAAAACATCATGGTGGCGTTCAGCAAGCTATATTATTCAAGGTGTTCGTGCTCCGCCGTCTGCCTAAAAGCAATAACATGGTCGGGCAAGGCCGTCGGTTGAGTCAGCCTTCAGCGTGGAATGGAGATAACTGACATACCAGGGAGATGGGCCCAGACCAACGCCGGCGCCCCGTCAGCAGAACCAAGAACATTCCTGAAGAGAAAGTAAAGATGGGTGAAAATGTAGATATGAGGGGACACAGAGGGTAGAGAGGGCTTCCTGCACCTGAAATCCCCAATTCATTACTCTACAGATGTTGGCTGCACCTTGTCAAGTGTAGCGTAGTCACCCATTGGTTAATGGACTGCTGAATTGAAGCCTTGAGTTCCGCGATTTGTCCGTCGCCATCTTGGCTTTTTTTGCGACCAGTGAACGAAAGTGACCATATTTGCGCGGCGGAGGAGTGACGTAGAGGCGCCGTATACAGCTCTGGTAGGGTAGCGACCTGTCAATCACAAGGTAGCCCCGCCCTAAAGCATACCCTGCTCTATGGTCTCTTTTTTTTTAGATTTACTAAATGAACATCATGCTGTATTGAAGAAGACTTGCAACTAGAGATTGAGACCATAAACTCATGTTTACAATGTTTACTGAGGTAATAAATCAAGAGAGAAGTAGTCATTTTCTCATAGACTTCTATACAACCAGAGGAGTCGCCCCCTGGTGGTCAGTAGAGAGAATGCAGGTATTAAGACGCTTCCACATTGGTTTCCGCCTGGTTGAAGTATCCTTTTATATCCTTTTATATCTTTTTGTGCTGTGGACTCTGTTTGACTATATGTGCATAAACAAACCTTGACTTTGACTAGAATACAGTGAACAACGTTAAAAATAGCTCTTCAGGAATCAGAATAGCAGCTGAGCCTCTGATTCAGCGGTCATCAGCTTTTTATGAATGACTGGTGGGGACTTTTGCTCCGCTTGTTGTTTGTCACTCATTTCCTGTCTAGTGTCATTGCTTCCTGTCTGAGAAGTGGGCATGTGCCTCTGTGTCACTGGGAGAGGTTATTATGATGGAGCGCTGTTAGCTGTCCGGATGTAGTTGGTTCTCACACACACACACACACTCACACACACTCACACTTGCTCCCACTCTATCACTTAATCCTTGCTTCCTCTCAGATACGATCTGCATGGAGACAATTTGTTCTTTGGTGAGTGTGAGAATATTTTTACAGGGGATTTGGTTTCGAGACACTTCCTCGTCTCCAGTTCTGAGCACGATTCAAACACGAAGATTCTGGTTTGATTTGTAACGTCGGATGAAACTGAGCCCTGTGAATGAGCTGAAGCACTGAAGCAAGACATAGTTGCAGCACTCGTATTAATCCCAAAACACTTACAGGAAACGTTTTACTGCACAATGACTGCTTTGACCTTCGAGAGGCTACTTCAAGTACATTTTACTGATAAATCTTGCATGCTTTTTTTTTTTTAGGTAAGGTTTCTCATAAGTGTTTTCACAGTGTGGTAATACTTCCTCAACCGCTGAATAGATTGCAGCAAAAATCTGATAAAAAAATGTCACGAGTGTAAATACGAGAGGTTCAATGAACGCAACTTGTAAGTACTTATTATAGAAACACTGCAGTAACTGTGTGCAAACGCATATTCCTACATGCACACACACAAACACGGCTGTCACTGACTCAGTGTGTGTGTGTGTGTGTGTGTGTGTGTGTGTGTTAGTGACTGTTCCACCTGAATGTGTGTTTACTGTCTACAGTCCACTCCTAAATACAGTAAGTGCTCCACTAGTGACTCACATGCACTCCAGTCACAGTGTGTACACACACACACACAGACACACACACACACACACAGACACACACACACGCACCAGCTGACCGCTTATCCACACACCACCCACACAAACATACAGCTTTTCTGTTACACACACACACACACACGCACACACTAATAGTCAGCCAGATATTAACACAGTAAGTATATAGAGCCCAAAGCTACACGGACGTTTCATTCCTCTCTGCCGCTCTGAGAGAGGTCGTCCCTTAAATGAATGGACCTCGTGCTGTAGCTGGGATGCTTTTAGGTCTCCGTCCTTGCTTCTTGTGACTTTAACAACATGTAGTCTACAGACCGTGTGGGTGCAGCTCAGCAGCGTCTGGCTTTGTTCGTGTTACAGCGTCGTGGTCGGCGTGCTTCGCTCTGTGCCATCGCTCTGTGCCACTGTGGTTAGCGGCTGAGAGTGAAACAGGATATGTGGTGGTGGCACTAACAAACCAATGTCGTAGTAAAATCAGGGCTGCAACTATTGACTGTTTTGATTTATTGATTGTTCTGCTTTCAGTTAACCGGGATATCGATTGGTTTGTAAATTATTTGAAAACTATGAACAATACCCGTCTAAACTTCCCAAAGTCCTTTCTTTGAAAGATGTGCTGGGTGGTTCAAATTGACACACACACACACACACACACACTCTCTCTCTCTCATTCTGCTTGCCCATAGGTGGAAACGCTGACTCGGGCGGTCTCCGTGTTGCCTGTGTGATCGTCTCCACGCTTTACTGCAGTACAGTGTTTGTAGTGGGGAGGTGACGAGGTCTCAGATCCTCTTTGTGAACTTTATTTTTAGCACGTTGTGGAAGAAAATGTGTCACGAGACCCTTAATCACCAGCCATGAGCTTTTTTTATACACACACACACACACACACACACACACACACAAACTATTTATGTTAGCCCTTCTTTTTCAGTCAGTCAGTCACACAGAGACGCGTGGACACACACTCCATTGTAAAGAGCCTCACAGGCCTCCGACTGTCAGACAGAGGGCGCTTTAGAAAGAGAGTGCTGAGTAACACCAGTGTTTAAATAACCATAAATGCATCTGGGCCTTCACAACATGTCACTGTCACTGGATTCAGAGGAACCAGTACTTCCATCACAGGCAGGGATTTGCCTCGTCTGTGTTAACGGAGGCTGGACTTTTTTTTTTCTGTGGTCGTGGCGTCCTGCGTGTCGTTCTGTGTTTCATTTGAATGAAACCAGCATGCTTCCCTCTGATCTACCAGCTCTCCTTTGATTTACAAACACTCCCCTCTTTCAGTGCGTCTGCAGATTTATGATCAGACATGAAGATTTAAAGCTGTGATCGGGGTGACGGTTCTATTCTTCTTCCCAGGCTGCTGTTCGTGAAAAGAAACGAGCAGGGGGGGGTGCATTCAGATCAACAATGAATCTCCTACCTGAAGAAAATCATGACCCGAAGTTGCGACAGATGCATTGAATTACAGTTGTTTACACAAACACAAAATATGCCTCGGTCTGCAGAGAAAACCAGGCAAAGCACATCTAAGCAGGGTCATATTTCTGCACCTTCCAACACAAATAGTCCTTTTGAAGTGTGCCCGGGAGCTGTGACCCCCGGAGGCTCCGGAGTGAATCATTCTGCTAATGTTGGCCGATCCCTTCAGGCCCGTCTGTTTGTTGTCACATGAAACTCTCTTTTCTCCCCGATCTCGCAAACCCTGCCTGTTCCCCCACTGATCCACCCGCTGAAACCTGACCTTGCAGCAGACCTCTGGCTGTCTGCCACCATATCCTCAATAACCCTGCTCACCTCTGAATATAGTGTGTGTGTGTGTGTGTGTGTGTGTGTGTGTGTGTGTGTGTGTGTGTGTGTGTGTGTGTGTGTGTGTGTGTGTGTGTGTGTGTGTGTGTGTGTGTGTGTGTGTGTGTGTGAGACACACAGAGTGCATCTCCATCACAGCAGGATGAGACTCTATTCAAGCTGTCTGGTGTGAAGACGTGTTTGTAGACGTGCATGCACATACACTTGTTCATCCATCCCCTGAGCTCCCAGTGCTGTCAACGCATCAGACAGACACGCTGGGTGTCGTGTTACTTTTCATGTGTGTAACTGTGCACCTTTGTGACGTTCGCCATTGTCTGACCGTTCGTTTGACTGGTTTCTTGTCTAGTTGCCGCCAGGAAGTGTGTGTGTGTGTGTGTGTGTCACCGTCTCGATGTATGTGGGGGTTATTTGGTACATAAACGCTCCTACGCATAATATAAGTGGTTGTGTTAACCTGATCATGTCCTGATCGCAAGCAGTAAGTGCAAAGTCCCTTTTTAAGAGATGTTTCGGTTTGAGCAGCTCACAGAAACACACACACACGAGAGATCGTTTCCGTTTTTTGGCCGATAATGGTGAGTGTCCCGAGATCGTGGCTCCAAATGCACAGCAGATTTACTGCACCGTCCTCGGGGCGCGCGGCATAAATGCGGCCGATCTGCCGGTAGCTGGAGCACTTAACTTAGAGGGGGGGAGAGACCATTAGAGGCAATCAGGGCTGTCACTTTTAATGGGCGGAATCGAGACTAAATGGAGATGATGGACCTGCGGCCGAGTGGAAGAGTTAATGCTCTGTAGGCCCACTTGAGGACTGGGTAATGAGAAAAGGGGCAGGTGGAAGTGGCGTGACGGTATACAGCTGTGGTTGAGGCACACGCCCAAATGGAAACCAGGCTGTGGGCACTTTTTTTTTTTTACACCAGCAGCTCGGAAAAGCCACTTACTGCAGCTCCATGGCGCTCTGTGCATTTAACATGCATGTGTTTATGTGTCCACGTGTGTTCCTTGTCCGTGAGTGGTATGCCTATTGGTCTACATGTCATGGATACTGCATGCGCTGGATGTTGAGTCCTGTGCACGTCTCGGTTGCAGACAGAAATAGACTCTTCTCAGCCAGTGCTTTTGAACATGAAGAGAGGAACGGTCCCAGGCTGTGTGTGTGTGTGTTGGGTATGCAGATTGTGCAGATGCGAGGAGGGGAGGCTGACCTTTTGTTCTGTTTGCTTAGTGGGCATTCCTCTGAGCACTGGCCCTCGCCCAAGTTAAAGCCAGCGGCCTCCTGCTGGACTCGGCGCAGTGCTGCCTCCAAAGGGACTCGGTGACACTGAATCATTTGAGCCGGTCAACTTGTTGTTAAAGAAAGTATGATTCTCGTCTCGCGAGATGAAACGTCATCAGATGAACAGTGTTTTTGGGATTTGTCTCTTTTGATTAGTTATTTAGAAGACGTGTTTGCGTAGCTGTCATTTTACTTCTTGAAAAGCCTTTCTTCAAACTTTTTTTTTTTTTACTGTGAATAGATATGATCAGTTTTTAACATCTCAGCTCTGTGACACAAACTTTGTTACCGTCTTGATTGTTTAAACCAGTCTGAGATTAGCCTAAACAAGCTTTGAGTAATGGCTGACTGGAACACCAGATGAGCAGCAAGGTTTCCAGGGAAAGTGTCCTCAGCCAGAACAACACGGGAGTGCAGCGCGCTGATGATGGGCAGCGCTCGTTGTTTGTTGAGAGGATGAGTGACTTGTGAGATCATCTAACCAATGCTTTGTATTAGTTCTGAAGTTGCTGTTTTGTCAGCCCTCTAACCCCAGCTGTCTTTTTCTCCCCTGTAATCAAGTTTTTAAAGGCTGAGTCGGACTTATCTCAAAAACACAGCCTTCAAGCATCCGAATGACCGATTGGAGAACAAATGTATATCTGTTCTCTGTCCCTCCAGGTCCTTATGGTTGAGGTGGTGTGTGGTGCCCTTTGCCATGCCTCCTGCCATGACAGACCTCCTGGACATATGGGCGGCCCACTCTCCCCTGGCCGGCCACGCTCTGGACCAGATCACTGTGGACTTCCTGCTGCCCACCGGTATCTACATCCAGATGGACGTTCCACGCGAGGCCACCATTCAGCACATCAAACTGGTGAGTGGCACCCGGGGGGATACTTGTAGCCGCATGTTGCTGGTTACGACACTACGGGTGATTAATAAAATCAACTTTCAACACACTTAAAGGAGATACAATCCATGTATTTGCTTGTTGTGTGTCCACGTTATAGTCCTCACATGTTGTCTAATTGACTAATAAGGAGAAAACACAGTCTACATCCCACACACACACGTATTTAAAGGGACACACGTCACCCAGCTGGTCAGTTATTATCTGATGCCTTTAATGTGATGGAGGTGGCTGTTGTGGCCGGTTGACTTGTGTGTTTTTTTTTTTTGTTTGCAAGTAGCTGTTGCTCTTCAGAACGCAAATAGCTCATGACATCGTGTGTGACTGCAGCAAATTCTGTGAAGGAGATGTCAGAAGTCACAGACGTGATGGGTCTTTTAGAAGGAATTGCTTACGTTGTCTAAAGAAGTGGCACAGAGTCAGTGTAGGTGTTTGAGACGATAGTCTTAACGTTTGGGGGTTATTGTCGCCCCTGTGATGTGATTCAGCTATTGATTTAAACTACACGGAGGTGGCCCAGAAAAATGGAAACACCTGTGCGATGCGGTGAAATAGGATACGGCCCTGCAAGAACTACAGCTTACCTTGAGGCTCGACTCTGTGCTGGTGTTTTGTTAAACTGCACTGTATTGAAAGCTGTTACATTGAAATATCCGCGTCAGAGAAACGCATTACAGTAAAATGTGTTTTACAGCTTCATGAATGGCTTTTGAGTTGAATCAGCTTTTTAAACTATTACACTTTTGCAGAGTTGGTATTTCATTCCCGTCTGTATTTAGGGCCGCTGTAATGCGACGGACTGCGTTTCTATTTGTGCAGTTACTCGGTGTGCAACCTTCTCACAGCTGCATTCGTTTATATTTAGATCCACGTAGACAACTTCCCCTGCATTGATACACAACCTCAAACATGTTTTCCCCAGACATGCAGGCTCTGTAAAATACAAGCCTGAGGAGGTTGTTCTGAATGTGTGTGTGTGTGTGTGTGTGTGTGTGTGTGTGTGTGTGTGTGTGTGTGTGTGTGTGTGTGTGCGTGTCTGACATTTTCTAGAAATCACTTCTGGCTTAATCAGCCCTGTAGCGTGACCAGAGACACTTTAGACATTCCTTCTTAGCAATAATGTTTTTCCTGGAACTATACAATGAGGCAGGTCTCTTCCCATGTTCAGGTCTTTAAGTTCACCAGGACTAAATGTTGAGTGTCTTCGTGAATGAAAAGACATCTTGTTGGCAAAGCACACGTGAAAGGTCTTCGTTCCCCCGAGGGAAGCGTGTACAGACGCAGCGGAAAAGCTATGACAAATGATATGTCACTGAAGCCAGAAGTAGAGAGGAGACTAATAAATGGAAGAGGGGGGGGACGGGGGGGGGGGGGGGCGTTAAGAGGAAGCCAGGAGCAGTATGCAGGCCAGCTTCATACCAGACTCTATCATCTATCAAGAGGAGCAGGCTGCTGAATGACTGCATTTCATTCATACTAATAAAGATGTGAAGTCTTGTTAAGTTGCAGGGAACGATTGTAAGTTTCATCACTAGAGACTTTCTCTGAAGCGTGTTTGTTCTGTGGTTCGTCTCAACATGACGTGAAATCACAAGTGTTCCCGGACAAGAAGATATTTGTTTGGAGGGCAAAGAATGTTCTGTTGCGGGCATAGCTGCGTAAAACCTCAGACAAAACACGTTGAAACTGACGGACCCTGCGATCACGCTGTGGCTGCACAGGGACATGAATCACGGCGGTAAACATTGTTCACATCCTGATCGGCTCACCCGGAAGCTGTGTCATGTTTGCCGTGAGTCATGTTTGTTCCCGATGGTGAACGGTACACTTTCGTTAACATCTTTACGTCATTGTTCCATGTTGTTGTGATTAGGTTTGTCCCAAATGGGAGTCGGGCATTTCACTTCTCGGGTCATGATTCACCAGAAGCATTGAGATTATATATAAAAGAAGGATGCTGTTTATTCCGGTTGCACATATTCTAAGTAGGTTTAGATTAAAGGAGACAATAAAAACACTCCCTGTGGTTTCACTCCGATTCTTCTTCTCCCCTCCAGCTCTTATGGAAGCAGGCTCAGTCGTTCCCACTGTTTCCCTCCCTGGGCGACATGGAGAGCCACATGTTCGAGTGCGTCAACCAGGCCGCCGTGCACGAAGAGCTGGAGGACGAAACGCGCCGGCTGTGCGACGTTCGCCCTTTCCTGCCGGTCCTCAAGCTGGTGACGCGCAACTGCGGCCGAGCGGAGCGCCTGCTGGACTCCAAAATCGGCGTGCTCATCAGCAAGGGTAAGACGGGATCCCTGTTTAAAGGCCTTTTCCTCCAATTTAAAGTAGCAGGCCGCCATACGAGCTCTCGCACACATTACTCCCTCCCTGATTGATCCGTGTGCTGTCCCTGTTTGACATTCCCAATAAAGAAAAGGCACTTAAGAGTTGGTAAGTGGGACGGTAAATCTCTCCGCACACACACACACACGACGCGCCTCAAGCACCTCTTCCAGTATGCTAAGTACCTGTGCTACTCAGCACATTCACCGCAGACGTCAGACGTGAGGCCGTCTGCAGCCGGTCTGATGGGGAAGCCTGAGGATCGACTGGACGTCTCTCCCCGACATGTCTTCCGTCGCCCGTCACTTTGTGTTCTCTCCGGTGAGGAGCAGAGGGGATCGATGAGCACTGTAGCAAAGCCCAGTCCTCTGAGGTGATCAAACATTTGTTGGAACTCTCAATATTCATTCATGCGTTAAAAAAAACCGACTTATTCGACACAAAAGATCTTCAGTTAGACTCGTATATCCCAGCAGTGCAGTAGCTGTTATCGCTGCAACGATTACTTTATAGTTCAAAGAAAACTCTGAAGAAATGATAAGCTGCTGTATCAAGCATCAAAAATAGTTGCAGGCAAACATTGGCTGGTTCCATCTTCTCAAATGTGAAGATGTGTTGCCTTTCTTTGTCTTTGGACTGATTTTAAATCCATCTCCTCGGGCTGTGTGAGATCATAACCAGCATTTTTCACTATTTGATGACATTTTAAAGACAAAAAGATTCATTGATTAATCTTGTTTCATGCGCACATTCTTTCCATTTGATGTAGTCACACTGTGACACAAGGTCTCGCACACAAACGGACGCGTTCAGCCCTCTCCTGACCGAGGTATCCAGGATTATGGAAGTCCTTCGGTCACAGCAGACCTCTTCAGAGGGAGAGATCGGGGCTCTGAGTCTAATTGAAGGAGACTCGAGACGATATTGATATTCTCCCCTCCTGGCTCCACTTTGCTCTGAGATGATCTTTAAAAAGGCTTTCCAAAGATACCCCACAGGCCCGTCTGGATAGTCCCCCCCCCCCCCCCCCCCCACAAACCTAACCTTGTGCAGAGCACAGTAACAAACTATTACACACTCGCACGACCATGATTTAGTTTTTTTTCCTCTCCAGGAATAAAGTCACACGTAGCGGCTTGCACACTCGCACAATGCAGCTAATGTGGTCCAGAGCCCTTCTTTTGAATGCTGAGGGGTCATACGAGGGCTAAATGTTGTTTTCATTACCAAGAGACTATTGTGAGGCACCCTTTTTGATTAAATAAAAAGACGGAGACAAAGGCTCTCTAGGGAGCAGAGACATAAAGTACGATCAGACTAACAGCTGTTCATACCTCTGGCATTTGAATATTCGGAGGGCTGTGCTTCAATCCCGTGAGAGTCTGCTGCTCGTAATCCCTTTTACACATTCAGTGCTACTTCGTTGCGTGTGTCTGGCATCAAGTGCTGCACAGGTGTTTGAATTCACAGGCTTTAGTTGCCTTTTAAAAAATGCATAATCATGCACACTAGAATATGCAGCGTCCTACTTGACAGAACTTCTCGAGCTTCATTTTCACATGTAAGAACACAGATTAATCCGGATCCGTGCCTGTTTCAGATTGATTATTATATTTAGTTCTCACACCATGAAGACTTCTCCTTGAGATACTGTTACAGTTGAAATCACGCTGTAACGATGTCCTTTCCCTTCCACCACTAGGTCTCCATGAACTCGATGCCATCAATGACCAGGAGGTGAAGGATTTCCGCGGCAAGATGTTTCGCCTCAGTGAAGAGAGGATGCAACAGGTCCAGATGATGACGTGCAAGGAGTGGCTGCAGGTCTGCTTCTCCCCACAGCTGGAGCCCTCGGCCGGCACCGACGGGCTCAACGACCGGCCGATCGACCTGAAAGTCATTATCCACTTCGACCAGTCTCAGGTGAGAGTCTGTAGTCCAGAGCTGGACATGTGGGGAACTGACTGTTGGACTGTTGAATCTAGGTCATCTAATACTTCTCTACCCCACAGCAAGAACAAACGGCTCAGCAGAACATTTCGCTTTACACAAACCAGGACGGCAACATTACAGCACTTTGTGTTTTGTCCACAAATGTTTGCATCATAAATAATTTTGCCTTCACCGGCTGAAAACAGGCAACAAAGTTTAAATCGATGAAGTCACGAAGGTTACCAGTGAAGGCTATTCAAAAACGCAATAAAATCATGGATAGCTAGTACATTGAGGAGTTGTTGGTATTTAACTGTATCATTAATCTGCATCATTTGCAGAAAAATCTGAAAATCCAAGAACCCAATATTGTACGACAAAAAAGTTAGTTTTGCCCCAGAATGGGTCCAGTGTAGTCGTCTAACAACTACTTCCTGTTACAGACAACCAGGACAATCGTTCTATATGGAAATGTGCCAGAGGGAAGAACCTTATAGGACGAGACACGGGAGTATTTCTCCCTTTACAATCCTTGTTTTTATTAGATTGTGACGATGATGGGAAGATGCATTTTGAATTAGAGACATTAAACTTTAACGGTAGCGAATATACCGCTCCACCTCTCATGGAAAGGGCCAGTTGATCTGGTTTTGAGCCTCTGATCAGGGGGGGGCCTCCTGGGAACCTCCCGTTAGAAGGTTTTCCCGGCACGTCCTGCTGGTGAGAGACTCCCGCTGTAGAGCCAGAACACGAGGAGAGATTATTTATCTCGTCTGGCCTGGAAACGCCTCGCGGTTCCCCAGGAAAGAGCTGGGGAGACGGCCCCTGTGGCCTGGCCCCTGATAGGAGGAGGAAGATGGATGGATGGTAGAGAATATAGATCAATATGAAATAAGAACTAAATGCTTTTTACTCAGACCTTGTCTTAGGACTCATGGTTATTTGAGGTTACATCTATTTGCCTTACAGTAAATTGTACAAACACTATCAACTCTTAAAGATGAATGAATTAAACATAATTAGGTCCTTTTTGTTAAATGACTTTACGTTTAGTATTATTATTACATTATGCTGGGAGGGATACTTGTACTTCTTGGTAGAAAGCCAACTTCTTGTTGTTTTGAGTGACCTGTGACAGGTCTCCACATGAGGTCTCCAAACTGGTTATTCTCAAGAAAACGCACACAAAACGCTGTTTCAACACGTCTTTAATGTTTCCCTCATGTAACGTCAGATCAGTCACCGTGTCATGTTTATTCATGCCAACATCCAACAGCCGAGATCTGA
The DNA here is from genome assembly GCA_032191485.1 of Leptoclinus maculatus. Taxonomy (NCBI): domain Eukaryota; kingdom Metazoa; phylum Chordata; class Actinopteri; order Perciformes; family Stichaeidae; genus Leptoclinus; species Leptoclinus maculatus. The sequence continues at coordinate 20,259,416 of JAVDOI010000014.1, read as the reverse complement.
CAACAGCAACCTTTGGTCCGTGTTGTAAACGCAACACGTACAGTGACTCGTTACAGCCACCAGGTCTCCCCCCCCTCAAGCTGTATCTTGAGCTCTCATTGGCTGAAGCTCCGCGTTGGGTATCTGGAATGCGTCTGCGATGCATCGGCGAGCTTCTTGGCTCGCGTCTTCGAACAGTTCCCACGTAGCTTTGGAGCCTCTGATCCGGGGCTTTTGTCAGGGAGCTCCTAAAACTGTGTCTGAATGTGTGTAGTTTGACCTTCGCACTAGTCATCCTTTTTACTAATTGAACAAGTCAAATCTATTCATAAACCCATTAGCCGAACCCTACAACACGCATCCCAGAATAACAGTGTGACTTACTGCAGCGCCGCAGCAGACAAAACCACCTTGTTTGAGCAGAAGAAAGTAGCCATGTGACTCCACCAGCGCAGGCACATGCACTGTTTTTTTTTCTGCTCACAGTTGGCAGCTCCACAGTAGTCATGTGACCGAGCCCAACTAGCAAGTCATGTGACAACACTTAAAGTGGGTCAAAACCATCAGTGAAATGATGCCATCCTCCTGGACACACACACACACACACACACACACACACACACACACACTAGTAGCATGGCAGCTCAAGGGACCTGAGCACTGATTAAAATGAACTTCTTTTCGCTCCTTCTCTGAACTCCCTGACTGTCTCCTTCCATCTGTCTTTGTCTCTCCGTCTCCTCTGTTATATCAATAATGTTATTTCATTATAAAACAGATGGTCATGTCCCTCCAGACCTGTGTGTGTGTGTGTGTGTTTATCAGCTTTGATCAACATCACACACACACACACACACACACACACACACACACAAAGACAGGCCATCTGTGCCACGGCGCTCAGGTGGACATTGGCAGGAAGTCTTATTTAGGAGGTCAGACACAATGAGCCACATTATAAACAGGAAGTGTGGTTTGTTGTTCTAAGGTGATAATGACATAATGATGTGATAAGTTCAGTGTTATTAGTATTATGCATCCTAATCTTAAGTAAAATACTAAAGTGCTTTCATGATACCCCAGAGCTGTTGCTTTCGTAGCTCCACCGTAATGTAGCCGGGACCTTTCTTTGTTGTTAATTATTAATGACTGACATTTTTATTCAACCTCCAGGAAATATTAATTCCCTCTCAGGTATCGGGTCAGTGCTGAGCTATAAATAGGAGGAAGCATGTTAGACTGGCTGTGGCCAATCTGTGGAGGACACACACACACATCTGCACACAGTGTGTTGCAGGGTGAGTTCATTCAGCCACAAACACAGACGTCCATCAACTCAGGGACTGTGTGTGTTGCTCATGTCCATCAATCTCTTATTCTCTCTCTCTCTACTTGTCTGATCTCAATCTCTGAACCCATCGGCGGTTAAGCCTCTGGGAGCGAGGAGGTATATTTCTGGGGTTTCAGTGTAGCCGGCATACATCTGGGCCAAGACTTCCTTCTCCTTGAGCCGCTCGCTGTTTACAGTTCGATTAGCGCTTCAAGCGCTAGTGAACTCTTGGATCAATCTCTCTGTTCTAGCCTCTGTTTTCCCACGTCTTGTCTTGCAGGACTCGGCCAGTCTGAAGGTGCCGTCGTCCTGCATCCCCTCGGAGCTGATGGAGCTGGCCCTGAAGAAGTGGCTCACCACCCACGGGCCCGAGGAGGAGGAGGCGTGGCGGGGTCAGTACGTGCTGAGGGTCAGCCACTGTCTGGAGTTCCTCTGTGGAGACCAGCCCCTGATTCAGTACAAGGTCAGTGGCTACACAGTGGACCCGGTCAGGTGTCTGTCAGTGAGTAACTAGCAGAGCTCAAATGAATGCTCAAATATAATATTTCTGTAGCGATGCAGATGATGGACTGTTTCTACAATATGCATGTTTATGTGTTTACAACCATTATTACGGTGTGCATCAGGCACAATGAAATGATAAAAACACACAACTTAGGAACGCGTGAACAGGTGTCCCGTCATTCTGTTTGCGCTCCACATATTAAATCTCCATGTTTGATGAAGGTATTAGCGATGTGGGGAGTTTTTAGTTGCCATGGAAAGAGCTGTTATAAACTCTTTACATAAGGGCATCGCACAAAGACGGCTCCGAGTGAGCAGCAGGATTGCAATTTTCCTGCTGGAAGCACAGTACGGGTCAGAGCAGGTAAAAGCATACATTAGCGTGCTGGTGTAAGCAGAGAGATGTGTATAAATAGAAGTGTATATGGACAGTTTTAACATTAGAACCCAACAAAAGAAGACATGTAATGGCCACGAAAGCCGAAGGCAGGGTTTTAGTTCTTTAGCTGATGCTTTTGCCTCACATTGCAGTATCCCGATTTACCAAAACGAAAGTTCAACTTTTAACACGCAGCACAACCATAAAAAAAAAGGGGATCTAGCTTGTTTTTTGTGTGTGAGCTTAAATATGCGCATCGCTAAAAAGATTCCCTGCCCCGTCTTGTGTGCAGTACATCCGCTCATGCATGCAGGCCAAGGAGTCTCCGCACCTCACGCTGGTCCACACCAGCACCGTCGAGGGCATGTTTGACAAGGAAATCTCTGCCATCGGAGCTGTGGTGAGCCGCAAGTCCTCCAACCCACCTTTACCACTACCTCCCAAGAGAAGGGTTCCCACGGTGAGTCCAGTAATGTGTGTGTGTGTGTGTGTGAGTGAGAGTGAGTGAGTGACTTTTCACTTCTGTGTTGTGGTGATCTTGTCTATTCCACATCTGCTGATGGTTTCAGATAAACTGGAGAGTCTTTAGTGGCTGAAGTGAAGTCAAACTAAAGTTGTCATTTCCGCTTGTTGGAATTGTTTTCATGTACTATTATTAATGTGGTTGTTTTCATTGTTCCCAGATGTAACATGAGGCATCGTTAGGATTAAAACTGAGGGGGTGTGTGTGTGTGATGCATCCATGAAAATGTTTTCTAGATAACGATCGCTTAATATCCCGCCAGTGTTCTTGTTCCACCGAAATGGTAAAAGCTCCACCGATGATTGAATCACCTGCAGTGAGCGAGGCAGGTGTGGAGGTTTACCTGGTAAACAAGTACTTGGCAGCTGCCACCTGTCCTTTTATGAGCCAGTGTTCTCGGAGCGATGCCCCGCCGGCATCGGTCACGTTGTCATGAAACATCTCCAGCTCCTCGCTGCAGCTGCTGCTGCTGCCAGGTGCACAGTGACATCACTCCTCGACGTGCGTGTGCGTCCACGTTCTAAATGTCAGGTTGGATTTAATTGGCCTTCGTTAAGTCTCCCGGGGTTTTTAATTGCCCGGTGTCATGCTGACAGTCGATGCGCGGCGATGGTGTGGTTTGGAAAGTCTGTAAATATCACAGGTGTGAATCCATCACATCACATGTAATATTAATAATAACAACAAGCTTCAGATCTGTGCAGAGCAACAAAATGGCAGCGTAGAATCTCTCCTTAAAAGAAGCCCCAAAACTAATTTATTCAACTTTATCTGTTACGCTCATTCGCCATCCGAGCACGTAGTATGTTGTTTTTTTCCATCTCGTCTTTGGTGTATAACTGATGTCTGCTTTTATTGTTTTAAGCTTATTGCAGCAAACTTATTGCAGCTGTATGCAGCACTGTTGCCCAAGCACAATAAAGTATGTCTTATCTTGTTTTATTGAAGCCGTCGTCACCTCCTGGCTAGACTGCTGTAGCGCCTCACCCTCGCTGGTGAATGTCTCCGTTTTACAGCTAGATTTAAATTCACCTGCCGAGGTGTTAACTGGAATTTAGAAACAAGATCCGGTTTCACCGATTCAAGAAGCCTGCAGGGAGCTTCTTCAAATTTGGCAGAAACATCAAATGATGAACTGTTTAGTGAAGCTTTGGTGTTCAACGGTCACTGTGAGCTCACAAAACATTTCACAATATCTCAAGCATTCACATGCTCATTATGACGATTTCACACAGACCAATAAAACGATGAAGCGATAACATCTTGAACGGACACGGATGTGAACTGCAACATGACTGGTTGTTTTATCTGATCAGTTTGCGGTTTTGGCTTTCCTAATTTAATCTGATTTGAGTATTCGTAATGCTTTGTTTATCACGTTGTCACGTTGTTTAGCACTTTAACTGTTATAACCGTTACACAAATATGGAGGCGAGACTGGAGGAGACAGAAGCAAGTTTCTGTTTAACTTTACCGTAGCAGTGTGGCTGTCTGTGCCAGCAAGTGAGATTTACTTTCAGGAAAGGAACCTGTTATTGGATGCTGTAGGAAACTTAACTGACAATTAGTCCCAAAAAAAAGTACTGCCGAGAGCAGGACGGGGTGTTTTGTGAGGAAACAGTACACGGAGTTCTTGTTTCTGCCTGTAATTGTAGGGGAAGACACAAATAGTCTCTTATCTGGCAAATTATACGCACACATCAACACACGCATCACGTCCACACACACACCCACACACACACACACACACACACACACTACAGACAGAGGCAGCAAACAGCAGGAAGTGTGCTAGTTAGTCATCATGTTCATAGACTCTAGGTGTCATGTGATGCTGTTTTTCCTGCTGACTGCTGACCCTCGCAAATCCACTTGGCTTGACATCAGAATGACCTGCCTGACCTCCCACATTGTTTGTGTTTTTATGTGTGTGTGCGTGTGCGTGCAGGGAATTGGTGGGTGTGGAGGACTGTGTTGTGGAGTACATATTTTCACAGTGCATTATGCAAATACTGCGCACTCATTGCAAGTGTGGCTTTCTCTTCTCTCCTTCCCTCTGCAGCAAGTACAGACGTGTGTGTGGGACGTGTCCAGCCCGTTTAAGATAGTCCTGGTGAACGGCAGCAAGGTGAACGCGGAGGAGACTGCCAAGGTAGACTCTTGCTCTGTCCACATCCATAAAAAAACTTTTATATTCCTGTTGTAATGTCACTGCACACACACACACACACACACACACACACACAGCCTGCATGCACAGTTGTTACACACAGCTAAAACTGTGATCGTGTAAAGATCTCCTCCCGTCCACCCAGGTCCAGGTGAGGGCGGGGCTCTTCCACGGCACGGAGCTGCTCTGCAAGCCGGCGGTGAGCAGCGAGAGCAGCGGGCGCTCGGACCACACGTGGAAGGACAGCACGCTGGAGTTTGACCTCTCCGTCTGTGACCTGCCGCGCATGACCCGCCTCTGCTTCGCCATCTACGCCGTCATGGATAAGGTCAAGAAGCAGAAGTCCACCAAGAATTCCCACACAAACAAGTACCAGACCATCCGCAAAGCAGGGAAAGTGGTGAGAAGCGGCCTCGAACTAAGGGCCTAAAAAGCAATAAAGGCCTCTTCAGTCTCTACTATCTTTATTATGTCATTGATAAATTATTGATTTAGCTTTGTTTTCCCTCTCTGTGTGGTCCAGCACTACCCTATAGCTTGGGTCAACACTATGGTGTTTGACTACAAAGGCCAGCTGAAGACGGGAGACATCATCCTGCACTGCTGGTCGTCCTTTCCTGGTACATCTATTATATCTACTGGTTAGGGATGGGCATTTTAAGTCATTTCCATATTTGAGTACTCATTCAATTACTAAAACTCGCGGGAAAATAAAGCTGCGACGTGCTCCCAGTTGTGATTTAAGTGGCGCGTGACTGTAACGTATGACGCCGCACTTCCCTCATACATCTTCTCCACTCTTTTGGTTGCTGTTCGCCGCGATGCTAGCTTGTATTTCGGCTCATCGTCTCGTGGAAGCCTTCGCCACAAACGTATCTCCTGTCACCGTTTCTGGCTGATCTTCTCTGCCCTGGCGGCATTACAACGGCGCGTGCCACCACTGCTAAGCAAAATGAGGAGGTTGTTATCTTTCTGTGATTAATGCGCAAATGTTTAATCGGTTCTATTGCAAATTTAACATTACAACACTTGCACATTCGTTTATGTACGAAGGTGATTACTAATATACGCTGAACGTATACTGATGTCTAAATGGAGTACTCAAATACTAATGCCCATCCCTACTTCTAATATTCAAACGGGGTAAAAGGAGCTTCTCCTGCGCAGTAAATGCACGTGACTTCATGCGTCTCTTAATGTGTCTCACCCAGACGAACTTGAAGAGATGCTGAACCCCATAGGAACCATTCAGACCAACCCGTACACGGAGAACGCTACAGCGCTGCACATCCACTTCCCAGAGTACTCGTCACACGCCATCGTCTTCCCTCCCTTTGACAAGGTCAGACAGCGTTGTCCCACTTACGGAAACATACTTTCTTTATTTTTTTGCCACTATTAGGATTCGTGCAGATGCAGTTTAATTTGCAATGCGCATAAGCAAATCATCTGCCATGATTGTTCCACACTTAGACTACGTCTGATCTCTGGATGAGACTTTTCTTTTAAAGACTTGACTGCAGTTGAATTTGTCATTGCAGCTTCATAATGGTACCTAGTGATTATGATGGGTGGAGGATCAGGACGTGCTCGGCCTGCCGAACGCTCTGGATCTGTTCACTCGTGCGGTGCTCACTTACTTTGTTTTTTTGGCAGATATTGGAAAAAGCTGCAGAGATCGCCGGAGCAAGTGAATGCGGAACTATGGTGAGTTCATGGACAGTGGGAGATAATTGTGTTAGGAAAAGTGATATACGTGTGTGTTTCAAGTTGGCCTGTAACAGATGCTGCATGGTTTCTCTCCGTCTCCCTCCCTCTCACTCGCACACCATCGGTGTAGTATTATCTCGCTCTGCTGGTTTCCCTGGAAACCCATTGTTATCACTTTGGCAGGGTTTAAGCTGCAGAATTATTTCAGTCCCCTTCAAAACTACAGACTCTAATTGCAGATTGCTTGTATGTTTTCCCGTCTCGCCGGCCCTCAACTAAAAGCCCACTCCTGGGCGTGTTGCAGCCGGTTACGTAATCCTGTGTTTGGTAGAGGGCATGCCTGAACACACCCCTTTAATGTAAGGTGTGTGTGTGTGTGTGTGTGTGTGTGTGTGTGTGTGTGTTTAAGGACAGACTAGCACCGACTACAACTCAGTGTTTACTTTTCATTGTATGTCAATTTGTGCCTCAAATTACAGATCCCCACAGTAGCAGCTCGTCTAATATGATTCCTTTGTTTTTCTTTTAGCATTAGTTTGCGTTGATGTTATTGGCTTTTTTTAAATCAAAGTGTCCCGCTGGAATCGGACCGCATACACCTAGTTTTAAAGCGAGACAATGTGAGGCCTTGGTTTGCATTCAAGGCGGTTGACGTAGAACTTGCTGGACGCTTTGACACACTCCTGCCATCATGTGGTTATTTCTGGTCGCTGCTCATCGTCGTCCTCTCATTTCCAACCGCATCCTCCTTCATCCTTCCTCTCACCCCCGTCTCTCCTCTGCATCTTCTTTCATCCTCTCTTCCTCTACCTCCCCCCCCCCCCCCAAACTTTAACCGGCCTTGTCCTCGTTGCTTCTCTCAGGGTCGCGGGGGGAAGAAGTTCCACATAGAGCTGAAGGAGATCATGGAGCGCGACCCGCTCTCTCAGCTGTGTGAAAACGAGAAGGATCTGATTTGGACACTACGCTACGACTGCAGAGAGAACTTCCCTCAGTCGCTGCCCAAGCTGCTGCTCTCCGTCAAGTGGAGCAAACACGAGGACATGGCCCAGGTTAGTTCGAGCACTTCAATCGGAGACGAAAGTGAGAGAAGTGTCTTTAAAGAAGGGGAAATGCTTTAGAGAATAGTTTAAATGCAGTTCAACGTCTCTCTATCAGATCTTACTTTATCAGCCTCCGAATACAGAAATATTCGAATATTGTTTTGAACCAAAATAGTGTCTCTCCTCATGAAACTAACGTGCCTTTTTACTGCTAAATACAACTTAAATTGGGCTCCGTAATAAACCAACTGCTCCATGTAGAGAACGTGTGGTTACTTTACACCTGCATGTTACTTGTTGCCTGCAGCTGGTTCTGTGCTTGAAAAGCAGAGACCGGTCAATCACAGCACGCACAAAACACCTGCGACAGACGGACATTAAACATAAAATGTTAATTTATTATGCGTCAGTTATTATTACTGTACGACTAATTGTGCAGCCGCGTGGGTGATCTTGAGGCTTATCCAACTTTTATAACAACGGTTTTATTCACTGAGCTACACAAGGACTTCATGTAACTGTGTGTGTGTGTCTCTCTCTCAGCTCCAGGCACTGCTTCAGATCTGGCCCAAACTGAGTCCCAGAGACGCTCTGGAGCTTCTGGACTTTAACTACCCTGACCAGTATGTCAGAGAGTACGCAGTGGGCTGTCTGCGAGACATGAGGTAAAGATATGTTTCCGCCCACACGTGTATTTTTACATAACACACCGTCTTTGTCTCGTATATGAAGAGAGACACACATCCAACTAAAAGTTTTGAAAATTAAACGGGATAAAAAAAAACCCTTCCCCTCACTTCTCCCCTTCCTTTCCTCTCTCCAGTGAGGAGGAGCTGTCTCAGTACTTGCTACAGTTGGTGCAGGTGTTGCGCTACGAGCCCTACTACGACTGCGCCCTCACCCACTTCCTGCTGGAACGTGCCCAGAGCAACCGCAAGATCGGGCACTTCCTCTTCTGGCACCTGCGGTGTGTACAGACGCGCGTTGCGCATTAGTGAGAAAGGGAAAGAGTTTGTATCCAGTTGAGTCACGAGAGGGTTTCTCTTCTGACTGTGGCTGTTCTGCCGCCCTCTACAGGTCGGAGATCCACATGCCGGCTGTTACAGTCCAGTTTGCCCTCATCCTGGAGGCCTACTGTCGAGGCAGCATCCCTCATATTGAGGTTCTAAAGAAACAGGTAGGACACGCACTTACTCTCGCTCTCCTTTTCATTTTGCCTCTCGACTCTAAAGGTCCTCCGTACCACAGATATGCTTCAGACTTTTACATTGCTAGTCCTCACGCGAGAACCAGAATAGTCTATTGTCGACCCCCATCAGGACTAGATTCGTGCTATTTTTAGCTCGTCACAGAGACAACAGCATCGCCCTCCTGACCTCCTACACTGTTCATTCTGACAGTCACTCCTGTGGACGCTTCCTCCTACTTCCTCATCATTTATGTGACCTCCTTCCTGTTTGGAGGAGCACACACAATGCTGACATAGTCTGTAAAAGGAGAATGAGCTCAGTCGTCTCAAACGGGGATGAAGAATTTCCGGGGTTCTGTCGACAAAGAAACGCAACTCATTGTTGAGCTTTGCTCCGTTGCCTATTATGTGTGTTATTGTTAGATGTATTGTATGTTTTATTAGTGATTCTATGCGTGTGTGTAAGGTGACATGAAAAGCCCCCATTAAATACATTATCTAAGTGTTGTTCTGACTCTTCCAGGTGGACGCCCTGAGTAAGCTAAAGTCGGTGAACGAGCTCATCAAGCTGGGAACCATCAAGAACGCTCGGAGTAAGACCAAGGAGGCCATGTTGACCAAGGAGGCCATGATGACTTGTCTGAGGCAGAGCGGCTACTCGGAGACTCTGTCGGACCTTCACTCCCCTCTGGACCCCAACATCCTGCTGTCCGGCATCAAGTAAGACGACTCTGTTTCAGGATGCGGTGGAACTTTTTCCTCCTCTGTTTTGCGGTGCGTCATCCCCCGTCTCTCTCTCTCTCTCTCTTTCTCCTGTCAGTGTGGAGAGGTGTCGGTACATGGACTCCAAGATGAAGCCACTCTGGATTGTTTACAACAACAAGCTGCTGGGGGGAGACACCCTGGGAATCATCTTCAAGAATGGAGATGGTAGGAATCAAAGACTGGGGCCGGAGGGGGGGAATAAAAGAGAAAAGAGGGTGGGAGGAGGGTTAGGGGTAGAGATGCTGCACTGTCACGAAGGTGAAGGATTGAAATCACTTTACATCTTCCAACTAAAATCACTTTTTGCATTTCCCTAGATCTAAGGCAAGACATGTTGACCCTCCAGATTTTGAAGTTAATGGATCTGCTATGGAAGGAGGCTAATCTGGACCTCAGGTGAGTTTTTTGTGTGTGCGTGTGTGTGTGTGTGTGTGTGTGTGTGTGTGTGTGTGTGTGTGTGTGCGTGTGTGAAACAGACGGACATTGTCGAGCTTGTTTGTTCCTGCTCTCTGTAGGGAAGGGGAAGCTCTGGTGGGGTGCAGCAGATGAGGGGAGAAACTAAATTACCCCATGCTAGTTTGACCTCCAACCCTTCTACACCCTCGATATCCACACACACACACACACACACACACACACGCACACAATATCTGCATTAAATCCTAATCAAATCCACACTTTTGCACTTTCACAAACCCCCTTTTTTTTTCTCGCTCCGTCATGCGCCGACACATCTGGAGCCGAGCGTTGGAGGGGGGCTGTTTTGACAGTTGAGCTTGAGGACGGTGCTTCAGATTACAGGGACACGGGGTTCAGAGTTCGAACACGGTGATGGGACGTCCCGTACGGAGGGAGGGACAATGTAATGAACCCGCTATGATGTGGTGGACGTGGGCTTGTTCTGGGATTTCTTGCTGATTCCATCGCACACATCCTTACCGCCTGTCGTCATGTTTTCTTAATTCAAAGTCAACACCTATCAAGTTTAGTATGATGTGGCATTTGGTCTCCATTAGTCAAACTAATTAAATCTAGAAAGTGAGCCAGCTTTGAGCGTTGGGTTCACGGCCGTCTGATATTTGAGACTTGGGGCCACTATGTCAGTAAGGAGGGTAAAAGATTTGTCCAGGTCACATAATTCTGCGTCCTGCTAAATGAAGACATACTGCCGTCTTGTAGAGAGAAATCCACGTGAACGAGGAGAAATAATGTGATCTGCATGCCGTCACGTAATCACCGTATGTCCTCCACCCTAATGTTCTCATCCGTCTCAGCTCAGTGGTAACAGTATGATGTACAAATAAACCACAGCCTAATATCTTAATCTCATAAATACATAAGACTGGAATTAGATCGACAGCAACGCACACAAAGCTACGTTTACAACGACCCAATTAGACTGTTGGATCATGTTTTTGGGGAATGTGTTTCTATGGATTTGTTCACAGTTGACCTCAGTTGAACCCTTTTTTCCGTCTCTGCCTATCGTTCAGAATCGTACCGTACGGTTGCCTAGCAACAGGCGACCGCTCGGGGCTGATCGAGGTGGTCTCATCGGCCGACACGATTGCCAACATCCAGCTGACCAGCAGCAACGTGGCAGCAGCGGCTGCCTTCAACAAGGATGCCTTGCTCAACTGGCTCAAAGAGAGGAACTCTGGGTAAGAAGCTGCCTGAGGCCCAAAGGTCCAAAAAAAAACAAAACGTTTGGAAACACACTTGAGGTTTTCTCAGAAGAGAATCCAGAAAACAAATGTGCTTGAATGCCTCCTCTGTGTGTTTTGTATGGACAGTGATGCTCTTGAACGGGCCATCGAGGAGTTCACTCTGTCGTGTGCAGGCTACTGTGTAGCCACCTACGTCCTGGGCATCGGAGACCGCCACAGCGACAACATCATGGTCCGCAGCACCGGACAGGTTGGACACACACACACACCATTTGTTTCACCTGTATACATTACCCAGTAACTCCCTTAGTTCTTTTCCCTGGTTTTTCCTCGCTGCTCACTGATTCGGTCCTTCTCGTCCCGTCAGCTCTTCCACATCGACTTCGGTCACATCCTGGGCAACTTCAAGTCCAAGTTTGGCATCAAGAGGGAGCGAGTGCCATTTATCCTCACGCACGACTTCATCCACGTCATCCAGCAGGGCAAGACGGGATACACGGAGAAATTTGGCAGGTTTGTTCCACTTTTATCTTCAGCAGTGATCACTGATGCCTGAGCTTCTACTGCCCCCTGCTGGTGGGAGATAGTACTGCTCCAACTGACCGAACAAGCCAACATGTTTATTAGTTTGTTTCCACGTCCATTTGCTGTTGGAGCAGAAAAAAAGAGCAGAAGAGAGGAGTCACAGTTAAGAACCACTGGTTGCATCGGTCAGTTGGTGCAGTACCATCTCCCACCAGCAGAGGACAGTAGAAGCTCAGCAGCTGATGAACATCACTGAGTATTCAAGTAAAATGTATCTGTAGTTTATTTGAAGAAAGGCATGTTTGACTATCACACATTGTTGCAGTGATCACATGAAAAAGATACCGACCCAGGCAACGCGTTTCTGTGGTATTGAAGCTTGAGGGAGGTGTGTGTTGGAATGACATGCACAGGCAGGCAAAATCCCGCTGTTGGTACAGTAGTGTGCTAGTGTGACCTACATTCATTACTGTAGCAGAGTAAACAACAAGACCCGTCTAACGGGAACTCTGTGTGGAACTGAAGTTACTGCGGCTCACAAACGGTGCACATGAACCCACAATTAAATCGTGTGTGGTAAAGAAGTACAGATCCATTGTGACAGGGTTGTTGACACTGTGACCAGGATACAAAAGTCAATACATCTTTATTATACTCGGTATGTGACATTCAAACATGGTTCCAACAGGTCCTTTAAATCCTTGAACGTTTGTGAATTTGAGGGGGGAAAAAACAAAGCCTTGAAAGTTTTTGAATTTTTTATATTTTGCGCAAGAACAGAAATTTAACTTCTTTTCATAGTTGTTTTTAGTAAATAGGCCACATTCTGCCGTCTGTATGTGTGTCTCGAGAAGTGCAACAGTAATCCACTTTGATCCGCGTTGGATTTCTTGAATTTGAGAGAAAATTTGACCTGGAAAAGGCCTTGAAAAGTAATTTAATTTAATGCTTAAGAAGTTTAAACTGCCTCGTTATCCAACAGCTGAGCTTCACAGCTGTGTTGTTGGAAGAGCAGCCTAAAGGTGCTCGATCTGAAATGATCCATCCTCAAAAAATGTGAAAAGAGAAGCACGGCATTGGTGCATTGCTGCGTCAGCAAAAGTGGTACGTGTGGGTTCAAGAAATAGTACATCGTGCACCAGATCAGGAGGAGAGCACGCACACAAAGGACTTTGTGAAAGAGGAAACGTACCCTCTATATGATGACCTGCAGTATGTTCACAGTGGTAGCGGTGACACCTTTCCTTTGTGTCTGGGTATGAAATGAAGATATCGTTATGATGTCCAGCGCTCCTTAGATTACTCCTCTTCATTCAAAAGGTTTACAGGGAATCATTTATGATGGAACATCCCCAAGACAACATCATGGCCGTCATTATAACTGATTTTAAATACGTTTGTCTGTGTCGGTCTTGCAGTTTCCGTCAGTACTGCGAGGAAGCCTATCTGGTCTTGAGGAAGAACGGGAACCTCTTCATCACCCTGTTTGCTCTCATGCTGACCGCGGGACTGCCTGAGCTCACCTCGGTCAAAGACATCCAGTACTTAAAGGTACACACACACACACACACACACACACACGCATCATCCTAAACACTTCTTCATCGTCCTGCCCTCACGACTAACCCTCCTCCTCCTCCTCCTCCCCCCTCAGGACTCTCTGGCTCTGGGTAAAACAGACGAGGAGGCCCTGAAGCAGTTCCGCCAGAAGTTCGACGAGGCCTTGAGGGAGAGCTGGACGACCAAAGTCAACTGGATGGCCCACAACGTGGCCAAAGACAACCGCTCCTAGAGCAGCTTGAGGTCCCTCAGAGGGGGGCCACAGGGGCCAAGAGGACACAGTGAAGGAGTGTGCGGTATGGAGGAAAAGGTGTGCAAAGGAGACGGGGTTAACGGCCGCCCTCATCTAAAGAAGGGAATCTAGCAGAATACACCAAACGCAAGCAGATTCACCCCCCCCACCCCCCCATGCTCTCTACACACAGTAAACCATACTCTCTGGAAACACTCCCCCTGCGCCCGTACTATCTCCTCGCCCCCGCGCATCGCTCTTGCATGGTGCCTCCTGAAAATCCAAAGTTCATGGTCTTGGGACATTTCTGTGGAATCGCGGTGGGTAAAGTCGTTTGTTTGCAAGTTTTGCACAGGCACAGCAACAGCTGATGGAGCACGCAGCCAAAGGAAGGGAACTGAAGCATCCACTCTGCACACACTAATAAAGGAGCTGTTCGCACGGAGCGGGCCGACCACAAAAATCCTGTTTTTGGAGTGGATGAATTTTGTCAGAGCGGACTTGAAACTGGGCTTGTATGGACTCTTGAGGGGGGGGCGCATGGTTTGACCACGCCCCCAGAAACTGCTTTAAGTACAGCGGAGAGAACAGGTGGGTGTGGACAGGACAGAATGTCTTAAAACAATGTGCACAACGCCCACAAGAAGTGCGTCCTAACACCCCTCGCTCCCGCTGCCTCAGTGTGCCTCAAAACTGCGGGGAAGATTGTATTTTTCATGAGTTTTTCCTTTTTCTTTTGCCATTTAAGAATTAATCACGAGACGTCTTATGTGCCAGACTACTTTACGAGTCCACAGAGGAAACTCGTGTTAGGGAAACAATGATGAAAGAGAAGGATCGTCTGGAGGAGAGGAGGCCCTGAGCCCTTTGGGCCACTGTTTGAATCTCACTAAATTTGAACACTGGAATGTTTTCGGAAAGACGCATACGAGAAAATTCTAAATTGTCTTTTTTAATGAACTAAACACTTTATTTTTTAGTTTCTTTTATTTTGAAATGACAATGTGCAAACGGAGAGCATTGTTGGACAAAGTGTTTTCACCGGTGAGTTATTACTCGCCAACTTGTCTTAAATATCTAAAAGGACGTCGGCCTTTTAAAGCGCCATCCCCACTCATGCTAGCAACCATGACAAACTCGCTGAGGAATAACTGATGCTTTTTAACATGTTAGGACCAAAAAACGAAAAAAAAAAAAAAAAAGCAACCGTTCGGTAAATCCATCGTTCATATCGTGTTTTTAATTATCTGTGTCTGAATTGAATGTGAAAATATGTGCCGCTCTCTTTTTAAAGTGTATTTAGTTTTTATACGAGCAGGTGTGGGCGGAGTCTGGGGTCGGTGTGGGCGGGGTTTATCAGGAGGGACATTACACTGCGATGCAAAGCTACTTTCTCGTCTCGACATACGGTGCGCCTCAGCATCTGCATCTGTTTGATTTCCGTGCAATATCCGAGTACATGAACCATATCTTGTTATATGAAACTATAATGGTTTTGTTTCTCTGTTGGTTTATGTGTGATGCCGCTGTATTTCGCACCACTAGCCTTCAAAAAGTCTCAGACACTGGATATTGTCAAATGTACAGGCTTTTATTGTTTTGCTGTTTTTTGTTTTCATAGGAGTTTTATTAAAGTTATTTTCCACCGTGCTGCATCTCCGCCTGTCGTCCGTTTCTTTGTTCTGGACGTGGGTTGTGAGATTGCACCCACTCAGGGCAGCAGCGCCACCACATCTGTTTTATTTATTTCCATCTGTTGTGAGAGCTGTAATAAACACTGCAGAACAGAAATATACTCGGATATAGTTGTGCCTGCTTGCAAGAGGAGTTGAGAAAAGAATGTAGCTTGATTGCAAAAAAATAGAAGTTAGTCCTTTTTTAAAGTACATGTATTTTACTTTTCATACATCCTTAAAACAAGTGTGAATTGGCTTCGAGCCGTGAAGTCGACATTCTCTGCATCAAGGCTAAGATGATGAATAACGTACACAAATGACAACATTTAGAACCAATTTATGATTTCAATCTCACACGAGGTAAATCTCGATGTGAAATTAGGAACCAATGATGCTTTAACTGACCTTCTAATGTCGTTTTAGTTATTTCAGGACATGTTCCTGGGTCCAGACCTTTTGAATCCGCCCACTCCACCCAGTGGACTATTGAAGATGGAACAAGCTGTTACGAAACCAAGTGTCTGTGTAAAGTCCTAATCCGTGAAGTAGCTAGTACCTAGCTGTAAGTAAAAACTAATTAAAAAGAATTAAAGTACAATATTTAACCTAAAAATTTTAAATGGAGTAAAAGTATAAAGTAGCATGAAATGCAAATACTTGAGTAAAGTACCAATTCCTCCAAATTGCACTTAAAAAACGGTACTTGAGTAAATGTATATTTTTGATTCATCACAGGAGAATAAAAGAAAAGCACAGGTGTTACTAACTAACATTAACAACGGCTCTGTTCCATTCAAGTGTCCCAGTAAGTCATCACGCTGAAACTGAAGCAGCTTTAATGGAATCCAGTCATTGTTTTTGTCAATGTTAATTTATTGTCATTCTACGAAAAAGGGGTTGCACAAAGAAATGCAGCCTGTAGTCTCTTTGTCTTACACAATGAAGAAAACAAGTTGAGTCGAAGCCTGATGATCTTCTAACATCGACTGGGCTCTTCACAGGCACCTCACTGATTCCGGTAGCTGGGTATCAATGACATTCTGGGCGGTTTTAATCACTCGCTCCCGGGCCGTGTACTTCCCATGCCAGTTCATAATGTTTCCAGTCAGGATGCTCTCTACTGGTCCTCTGTAGAAGTTAACATGTTTAAAATACAGCTGTTTCTGAGCTTGAGGATGGAGATATATATAACCATGTCGGGTTGTTGTGGGGAACATTAAAGTCTCTACCCTTCAGCGACCGTCATTTCTTGAATCTCTATTACTTGAAGCTACAATCATTGCTAAGTGCGAATCAGATATGTGTTGTTCACTGCGCGTTGTGTAATTCAATAAACCATCAGGAGGATTGGTCACGGAGAGCAGACACAGCGGCACATATCCTGTATGGAGGATGTGAACAAGGGATGTAAATTATCACACGAAAAAATTATCTATGAAACATGTTTCCTGACTTTGACATTCATGCATATGGCTGAATCCAACACAAGGGTGAGCACAGAGCCAGCTGTGAGCCGTTTCAGTCTTACACTCTCTTCACCTAAGCGCACACATCTTTGATGCTGGCCTACTTTCGGAGGCTTCAGCAGTTACATGCTTGTTTTTAGATGGTCTTTTTACATAAACAGGACCACACCTAAACACTTATACCGTAAGCCAAATTATGTGGAGCAGAGGCAGGGAGTAGACACTACAAAGGATTTTGGAAAGGCATTATTATTGCTTCAAGTCATCAGCAAATGGAGCGGTAGAACACAACACAGCCCATTAACTTAATTGACCTTAAAAATATTTGCTTCCTTTTATATTTCTATTTTCAGTTGCAGCCACCTGTGTGTGTCATGTGGAAGTTGAATAACGTCTTTGAACTGAAGGATCCATTTTC
Organism: Leptoclinus maculatus; assembly: GCA_032191485.1. Taxonomy (NCBI): domain Eukaryota; kingdom Metazoa; phylum Chordata; class Actinopteri; order Perciformes; family Stichaeidae; genus Leptoclinus; species Leptoclinus maculatus. The sequence continues at coordinate 20,242,280 of JAVDOI010000014.1, read as the reverse complement.
AGGGTTGAATGGATTCATTAATTGATTGAAGAGAATCATACATGGATGGACAGATGTTTTTTTTAACTAAGGATATGTACATTTATGTGTATGTATATATATATATAAATGTTTAGGACTTTAATCAACCCACCAAATACTTGTACCACTGAATACAACATGCTTACACCTCCTCGTGGGCTGTCGAAAGGCCTCCTGGGAAATGTTGGAAAACATGCCAAGCAAAGGAAAAGCGAACTATAGAGCCTTTTTTATTATTATTATGCTCTCAGTGTGATATCATACAAGCCATTTCCGAGGGGGGGGGGTGTATGTGACAGACTCGGCTCTCACATATTGTGGTGACAGCGGGGTGCAGCCTATTGTTGACTAGAGTCCCCCCTGGGAGAAGAAGAAGAGGATGCAAGGGATTAAATGACAAAGAATCCTCCATGATGTCGCCATTATATCCGTGCAAAAGACATGCATCTCTGCGGTGCGATAACAGATGGTATGGGAAGAAAAAAAAAAATCATGTGTAGCTACCGCCAATTCTCCATGCACGTGTTATTATCCTCAACAGAAAATAATTTTAAAAAACGCGTGTTTTTTAAGGTTGTAACATGATATTTAGCTGCTATATGTGCAATAACTTGTTTTACGTGACACCTCACCTAACAACGCCAGGAGTTGAAACCTTTTTATTTACAATAGCTTACAAAAAAACAATTTTCGTAGTTTAAATGAGACATGAACTTTTTCTCGTCTGATATTTAATGTGTTTTTACTGTTTCCTGGTTGTTTACTATGGAAGCCCATTCCCGCAAGCAAAAAAAAATAAAAATAAGATCACCAAAAAAAAATAAATAAATGAATTCACAAAAAAAAAAAAATTGTATTCACAAAAAAATAAATATATATATATATATATATTTTTTTTTTTTTACTTTTTCTCTGTCAGCAAAAAAAAGATGTTTCCAGTTGCTGTTTATTGGTCGCCACCTCAGCTACATTGGTTTCATTCTTTGTACTCCAGAGCTGCTTCTTATGGAAGCCCATTCCAGCCAGCAAAAAAAATAAAAATAAGATCACCAAAAAAAAAAAAAAAAATGAATTCACAAAAAAAAAAAAAAAAAAATTGAATTCACAAAAAACAATTATATATATATATAAAAAAAGAAAACAAAAAAAGATGTTTCCAGTTGCTGTTTATTGGTCGCCACATTGGTTTCATTCTTTATACTCCAGAGCTGCTTCTTGCTTAACATTCTATTCAAGGGTGCGTTTGCTCAGTACAATCCATGTGAAACATCATCTGTATTTCATGTGTTGTAAAGCCACGTTTAAAGAAGTCTTCAATGTACTCACAATCAATGTATATGTCAAATGTAGAGTAACCTATGAAGAGCTGCTTCTATGACTTGTGTTAAAGTATCTCATAATTTCGACTTTCTATAGCAACTGGAAAAATCTGGTCAGTGTTATGGTTACAGATGGACGCACCAAAAGTTTTTTGTTTTTTTTCGGGTTTTTTTGCTGGTGCAAAAAAAGTAAAATAAAAAAAATTAAAATTATTAGAATCATTATTATTTATTTTGTGGGTGGATTTTTGTTCTTTTGTGAATTACATTTTTTTTTTTTTTTTTTTAAGTTACTATTTTTTTTTTTTTTTTAAGTTACTTTTTTTTTTTTTTTTGTATCAAATTTTTTTTTGTGAATTACATTTTTTTCTTTTTTTTGTGATCTCATTTTTTTTTGTGAATTACATTTTTTTCTTCTTTTTTTTAAGTTACAATTTTTTTTTTTTTTTTGCTGGTGGGAATGGGCTTCCATAGCTTCTTGCTTAACATTCTATTCAAGGGTGCGTTTGCTCAGTACAATCCATGTGAAACATCATCTGTATTTCATGTGTTGTAAAGCCACGTTTTAAAGAAGTCTTCAATGTACAATCCATTCATATGTCATAGCTGCTTCTATGACTGTTGTGTTAAAGTATCTCATCATTTCGACTTTCTATAGCAACTGGAAAAATCTGGTCAGTGTTATGGTTTCAGATGGATGCACCAAAAGTTTTTGTTTTTTTTTTGCTGGTGGAAAAAAAGTAAAATTAAAAAAAAAAAAAAATTATTAGAATTATTATTATTTATTTTGTGGGTGGATTTTTTTTTTCTTTATTTTTTTTTTTTTTGTGAATTACATATTTAGGGCCCGAGCGGCCGACAACGTCGGGCCTGCGAAGGCCCTATTGTAATTGTAAGGGGTATTCTTATTATTATGATTTTTATTTTTGTGGGGATGGAGCTTGTTGGGGCACTTGCTATGCATGAAAACTCACCAAATTTGCACACCTGTCAGGTCTGCCGGAGAAACTCTGAGGCCAAAAATTCCATATTTGTGTGTAAAAAAATGGCTCTCTAGCGCCCCCTACAAATCGGACCGGCGACGCCCCTCGGCCAGTATGTCCGATTTACTTGAAATTCAACACACATGTCCAAATCCGCTAGATCTAAAAAAAAGCCTCTCAGACCACTAAGCTCCGCCTACTTAGATTTTCCACCATCTTGAATTTAGTGAAAAACACATTCTTGCAAACTCCTCCTACACGCTAAGTCCGATTATTATAGAATTTTCTGTGGATCATTAATGGACCTATGTCATCTAAAATTATCAAAAGCTTTTTGATATCTCTTAGCGTTTACAAGATATGGACCAATAAACTTCTTAGGGGCGTGGCATAATATCAATACACATAACTTCTCAACCATTTGTCTTAAATTCCCAAAATCTTCAGCATATGTGCACATCGCATCCTGTAACATACCCTTAGAATTTATTTGTATTCGACTGATAGGGGGCGCTACAGTAAACCCGCAAAGTTGTGCTTTTTGTCACTTTTTGCATTTTTCAGCCTTCGCACTTCAACGAACTCCTCCTACAGATTTTATGCGATCAACGTAAAATTTGGTCAGGATGCTCTTAAGACCTTTGTGATTAAAAATTATCAAAATCGTGAGTTTTCATCGAAGAACCTTGACGTGGCGTTGCGGCCATTTTGCCTCATTGTTTATGAAAAAGGAAGTTGTTATAACTCCAAGGTACATTATCCAATCCACACAAAACTTCTCATGCATGATGCTACTTCAAGCCTTAACATAGTTCAGTTGAAAAAAATGCAATAACTCATAGCGCCGCCTACTGGCTAAAGGAAATGTAAAATGTTATACTTTTCTTTACTCCTCTTAGCCAGGTGACCTTATGAGTCTAAAATTTTGTAAGGATAGCCTCAAGACATTGATTAAAAATCGCCATGAAAAATGTTGAGTTTTCGTTGAACGCTGTTGCCGTGGCGACGCATCGTTCGCCATAAAAAAATAAGCTGATGGTTTATTAGCTTAGGATGCTCAATAATTCATAAAACTTTGTACATCTGTCAAAGGCATTGGAAGGAATATTCTATATGATTTGTGGCTTTGACCGTTTTAAATTGCCTCTGTAGCGCCCCCTACAATATTTAAAAAGGAAGCTGATGGTTTAGTGGCTTAGGATGCTCAAAAACTCATGAGACTTTGTAGATGTGTCAAAGGCATTGGAACAAATATTTTTCGTGATTTCTGGCCTTGGCCGTTTTAAATTGCCTCTGTAGCGCCCCCTACAATATTTCAAAAGAGCAGCCCGAGCGCTACGTTTGAGCTGCATGTATGAAACTTTGTAGTTACGTGTATCCTATGGAGACTTAAACATAAGTCTCTTGGGACCATGCTCTAAACCCTACCGAAAGTCCACCACTTTGATTTATGTGTGAATTTTCCCTTGATTTTGGACAATTTATAGGCGCTACACTTTAACGAACTCCTCCTAGGGACTTTGTCTGATCCTCTTCAAATTGTGTCAGTACAGTCTCAAGACCGTTGTGATTAAAAATTATCAAAAGCTTTACGTTTAACGGCACGGCTTAGCCGTAGCGGGCGGCTACTTTGAGTGATTCCCCGTGAAAAAAGCTGATGTAACTCAGCTGGACTTGTTCCAAACGGTCCCAAACTTCACACGCTTGATAACACTCACTGCCCGAGGATGTCTACAAGCTAATTTTCACTAGTACTCACAGCGCCACCTGCTGGCGAAAGGAAATCTGCATTTTGTGACAAACGCCATCCGATTTACGCGACTTTTACACAACGTGGTTTACGTTTGACACAGAGCTACATAATGCACGTGTTCCGTAGCACCAGGCAGCTGATACGGGAAGCATCGGACTGTTTGCAAAGCATCATCTCCAGCATCAGGCGGTCCACGCGGGATCAAAAACATCTCACTCGCAGACGCGCCGGCCGACGGTCACGCGCGTTCTCGGACACGCAGGAGGGAGTCCCGCCGGCAACCCCGACGCGCGGAGGATGCGAGGGCCCGTTCATCGCTGCTCGCAGCTTTAATTTTATTTTTATTTTTTAAGTTACTATTTTTTTTTTTTTTTTTTTAGTGATCTTTTTTTTTTTTTTGCTGGCGAGAATGGGCTTCCATAGTTTCCTCCTTGTTTCTCTTTATATAATACAATATAACCGCTCCCCTGTCTCACGATGCACTCTACAGACCGGCATGGGCATCCACGACAGCGCTCCGGGCGTAATGAGCGGCCGTTGGCACAATTTCGTCATCTTCGCCATGGAAACCCGCAGTTTGCGGCCAATCGTGTAACGCGAGGGGCGGAGTCCGAATTGAGGTCGCGCTCCGAGCTCACCAATTGGTTGGTAGGCCACCGCCGGAGAGAGAGGGGAGGAGCCGTTGGCCACTGTGTCAAACCGTCTGAATGCCGCCTCTCATTGAGAATACCGGAGCTTTTAACCGAGTGTCGTACTCACCGGAGGGGCTTTGATTCTACTCGATAACCAGAGAGGTGGTTTCTATTCATCGTCACTGCAGCACAGGTTGGTGTTAGTTGATTTTCCACCTCTTAGTTGTAGTAAAAAAAAAAAAATGTTCTTGTACTTGTTGGCTTTTTGTGAAGTGGATCCGTCTGCAGCCCAAAAATTTTGCTTTTTGCAGGATATCGTTACTTTTACGTAACTTAATAATAATACATAGAAATGTATCTAGCTTTCTACTTTTCAAGACCCTTACTGCACACACACACACACACACATACTCTCTCACACACGCACTCACACACACAAACACACACACTCATTGTAAGTCACTGCCGGAAAAACAGTGCAGCATTGTGGATTTGGTATCAGAACCTGTTGCCAGTATTTCCTATTATGGCTTATGTAAATAGCTCCAACTACTGCTGAGGAGGGAGGAGGAGGAAGAGCAAGAGCTAATCAAAACTGTTGCTATTGTTTTCATATCCTTTTGAGAACAAATGTGATTTCTACACCCCTGAATGCTTGTGAATGGTTTTATTTAACATGCGGTTTTCCACATGGACGTGTAACTCGACCGTTGTGGACCGTGTGGATGCTCATGTTTCTATTTGTCAAAGATGACTTGTGTAATGACTGAACATGACGTCATGATACGAGGTAAATGGTCTGTTTACATTTATCTTTTGTCGATTCAGATGCGCTGTGTTACATAAAGCCGTATTTATTTTGATTCAGACTTAAGTGAACATGGACAATGCATCACCACATCTGTTTGTGTGGGACCTGTATCCTTGGCTGTAATGATAATGTTGTTATTCGTGAAGGGAGAGCCCTATTTAATGGTTGTATTTTGTGATGGGCAAGGTCGCTGCCACAGGAGACAACTGGTTCTATTTATTCTAAACGTCCGAAGTAGTCCTGATGGTTTGTGCGAGGCGAAGGTTGTTGTTTGTGTCTTCATCTCTGCAGCCTCACCTTTGAAATGGTCAAAGCTGTGTTGAAAGCTTAAAGAGATCAAAGTGCTCTGGAGGAGTTAGTCCACCTGGAAAGGGCAAACAACGGCTTAGTTGCTTTTACCTTTTGAAGGATGGACGGCTGTGGTGTGAGACTGTGTGTGTGTGTGTTCCTGCTGCGCCTTCTTCTTTATCATCGACTTTTTAAAAGGCTGAGATCTAAGGATGATCTGTCTGATCAGATCAAAGTGGCGAATAATCCCCACTGAGTGCTGCCTATTTTTAGGACCATGTTTCTTTGTTATTGATCTGCAATCAATATAAGTGCACTGTATTGGAAGAGGATTTGTCTGAGTAATTTCACCTGTGCTTTATTTTCAGACTGCATCCCCCCCGCCTGATTCAACCACTCCTTTCCCCTGCTAGTGCCAGGCGCTTCGTTGGCTTTGCCAAGTGGAAGGTAACTTATTCGCCCATCTTTTTGCCACTTTTGATCCGCGACCATGTCTGAGGAAAGTGAGCCAAAGCACTTCCTGTACTCAACCCTGGAGGGTCTGGAAAGGAACCGGCATAGGGTCGGCTTTCAGCTGGAGGGAGAGGACGTCTCCGTCAGCCAACGTCACCGCATGGCCAACAGTTACAAAAAGAGGTGCGGCGGGCGGGACGGGGTCCAACTGGACGCCGAGGGGAGCGACAGCAGCAGCCACGAGCGCCCGGCCTCGCCGGGCTCCCCGCACAAAGACAGGAAGCGACCGCGTCCGCCCTTACACGAGGATGTGGAGACGGGGGGCTCGAGTGGGAGCGGGACGGAGTCCCACGGCAACGAGTCCCACGGCAACGAGTCTGTGGGCAGCTCGAGCGGCAACGGCAAGGATTCCGCTTTAATGGAGTCCTCGGGCAGCAACAAGAGGTGAGTGCAAATCAATCAGCGTCTCCCACCCCAACGCCGCAGGGGAGCGGACCATAGGGCACGGAAATGAGCTTCATTAAATGTAATAGAAAGGGCCATTTTCTCCTGTGCGTCATCGTTGGTCTGAGTCATTGTTGCAGTCCAGCAGTCTCAGACGGAGGAAAGCTCTGGTTATTTTATTCCTAGTGAGAGCCACTACAAAAGACAAGGACGGAAAAAGCCCACCTGCAGGAGGTCGTCTGTTACACAACCGAGCGCTGACGTTTCCTCCTCCGGTGCTGAGGCTGAAGAGATGTGACCCACCAGCTTGTTGTGCCTCCTAAATGAAATGTAGTAACTAAATGTCTTCTTAGAACTTAAGTTAACACGGGACTCAGTTTCCTTTTTTTGTTATTATTTATGTTGGCAAGACCTTCACGATGTCTGTAATTCAACACATTATAGAAAAAAGTTATTGTTTACATTCTTTCATTCGCTTTGTGATAGAGAGCATCAAAGCTTTTGGTGTTGAGAAGGTTTGGAGATGGCTTGGTGAGGTGGATCACAAATGTTACTGTCTTTATCAAGTCTAGTACAAAAATCCAAAAAGCTCTTATGGGAGGAAACATTTATGGGAGAACATGACCTTTTAATCTAATCACTCCATCCAATTAACTATTGCAATTTCACGTTTTTGACTTTTCTCGACACAGATGGTACGTTTGTGGCTTTCTGCTTACGCTCCATGACACCGAGTCCTTGACTCGCTGTACATGTTTAGTCTTTAGTGCTCTGGCTGTTCTTTTTCACGATGCTCCGTCTTGTGGTCTTCCTTCAATAACACGACATGATGTTTGTGGTTCCAGCTCAAACTCTCACAGCCTGTCTCCGCCGAGCAGCTCCAACGCCTTCAGTCTGGTGAGCTCCGAGCAGGACAACCCTTCAACCAGCGGCTGCAGGTGAATATGCATCTTTCATCTTACCTTTTATGCTTTTTATACTTAGATACAGTGCTTACCATTTCATACATTTAGAGTCTTTTAACAGATAATAAGCTAAGACAGTTGCGGTTTGCTTACTTATTCATGCATCACTTACATACCGATAGCACCTTCTCTGGGTCATGTTGACACACGTGTGTCTGTCTCATGTTCGCCCTGCAGCAGCGAACAGTCGGCCAAAGCTAAGACACAGAAGGAGCTCTTCAAGGCCCTGAAGGAGCTGAAGATGCACTTGCCGTCGGAAAAGCGGAGCAAGGGCAAGCCCAGCACCGTCAACACGCTGAAATATGCGCTGCGATGTGTCAAACAGGTGAAAGGTAAGACTCGCGTCCATTGGCGCACCTGTTCGCACCTGTATTCACGTTGTAGTTCATGTACATCAGCTATGTTTATGACTGTTACATATGCAAATAAACAGATCTTTTTCTTAAATAATTCAAACAAATGTAGACTCTTCTGGGTTATAGATTCTGAGTGTGTGTGAGATGGTGTTTGTGCATCGATGCATCTCTTCTTTTGTTCTGCAGCTAATGAGGAATACTATCAGATGCTGAATATTAATGACAGCCAGCCGCCCGGGTTTGATGTTTCGTCCTACACCATCGAGGAAATCAACAGCATCACCTCTGAATACACGCTTAAAAACAATGTAAGCACTTTTTATCTTACCTCACAATGTAGCCACGTCATTAGCGTGAACGTGTTTCTAGATATGAACTTAGTTGTTTGAATGAAACTCAAGAATTTGTATTTAATGTGGAACTTAAAAGTAATTTCTCAAATGCTAAAAGCTGATGATGTGTGATTAAACCAGTCGTATTTCTTTGTACAACATATACAATGTCATGAGGAGCTAGAGGATACGTCTTCAGTGCTTTGAACATCTTGAAATAAAGACAGCTACTTGACCCATTTCCTTTTGTAAAACCTTTTTCCCTGCAGGATATTTTTGCTGTAGCCGTCTCGCTCGTCACGGGGAAAATTGTTTACATCTCGGACCAGGCGGCGTCCATCTTGAACTGCAAGCGGGAAGTGTTTAACAATGCCAAGTTCGTGGAGTTCCTGACCCCTCAGGACGTCAGCGTGTTCTACAGCTTCACCACGCCCTACCGCCTGCCCTCATGGAGCATGTGCACCGGAGCAGGTAACAGCCATCCCCATCCCATCCCAATGGATATGCAAATATGTGTTTATAACTGGGCCACAAAGGACACGTGGAGAACCCACACGACCCATACCACGTGCACACACACATGCACCAGCATCTACCTCATTCACATGACACCCCCCCCCCCCCACCCCACATGCTCATACACACATAGCACATATTTCATTAACAGGCTCGATCACACATCAATGACTGCACGCCCACTCACACACACCTGCCACATAACTGCTGAACACAGAATCACATGTTGTCGCAGTCACGAGCCAAGAAGGGTTAGAATGCAAAAAAAAACGTGTATTTACTTTATGTCTATGGTACATTTTAGAGCTTTTTTTTCTATATTCTCTACTGGCATTTTCAAAAATCCACTAAAAGCAGCTTTCAGAGATGTAAAGCTGCATCAACTCATGCACTTCTCATCAGTTTTCTAGCTGGTTGTCCCTTCACTGCTATTCCACTGTCCACTTAAAAGTACTGTAGTTGATTTTGGAGTCTTAACCAATTCATTGATTTCAAATCAGACCAGTGATGTCAAAGCAGTGCTGCTTATTACAAGCTGACTAAGTAAATGCTGAGCAGCTGTATTTTTACATTAAACACTTCCATGGTGCTTTGACTGTAATCTAATTGTAGGAAATTGTACTATATTCAACAGTGTGTTAAATGTAGAGGACTAACGGCTGGCTTGTTTGGATCCAGTCAATCTAATGCATGTGGCGATCTATATATATATATATATTCACCCCACCTTCTCCCTGTCTCTTATTCAGACTCGTCACCCACAGAGTGCATGCAGGAGAAATCCTTCTTTTGCCGCATCAGGTGAGTGGCAGCATCCGGCGCCTTCTCTGATCCATAGTTTCCTGCTCAAAGTAGCTCTGAGTCAGCAGCAGGGAGGGAGGGAGGGAGGGAGGATGGGTGAGAGGAGGGAGGAAGTCTACAGGGTGTTACAGCTACAGTTTAAGATTGAGGACTTGGGTTGATTTGATTGTGTCATATGTCATCACATCAATGTACTGGTTTTGATATGTTTTACGATGCAGGCTGATTACTCAACAGCGTTGTGATTGTGTGTGTTTTTAGTGGTGGTAAGGAGCGTGGAGGAGCTCTGCAGTACTATCCCTTCCGCATGACTCCGTACCTGATGAAAGTCCAGGATGCTGAGCTGGGTGAGGAGCAGTTCTGCTGCCTCCTGCTGGCCGAGAGGGTGCACTCTGGTTACGAAGGTGAGGCCTGCGACACACTCCCCATGGTATCACACACTTCTCTACTGTTTGTTTTACTGCATTCAATACAGCAGCTGGCTAGAAGCGAGGTGCTCTGCATGTTTAATGATCACCATTTGCTTATATTCATGTTTTTTTTTCTTCTTCTTCTCTCTCCACAGCACCCAGAATCCCCACTGACAAGCGCGTCTTCACCACCACACACACACCTAACTGTGTGTTCCAGGATGTGGATGAGAGGTGAGTGGACTGAGCCTCCCCACACACACACACACACACACACACACACACACACACCATGTGTGTAACTGACATTAACATGTTGTTGTTGTTTCTCCATCAGGGCCGTTCCTCTGTTGGGTTACCTCCCTCAGGACCTGATCGGGACTCCTTTGCTGCTCAATCTGCACCCAAGTGACCGACCGTTGATGCTCGCTGTGCATCGGAAAAGTAAGTAGTTATCAAACAAAGACAAAAGCTCGCCCCTCGTCCTAAAATGGTCCGAAATCATTGCGAGGGTATTTCCTTGTTACTGAACGAAGCAGTACACTCGTTGAAGCAGCAGCGCTGTGTGTTTTTGGCCAATCAGTGACGGTTATACCTGCAAACCCAACCCTGAACGTTCCTGTACTTTCAGAAAGTACCTAAAATATCTCCGGAGCCTAATTTAGACTCTTGTCCCTGTAGTCGAAAAGGGGCTACTGAAAGTATGTTCTTAAGAACAATAATTCAGTCATCTGCTTGTCAAACTGTTCTTTTTACTCAGCTGTCACTCACACACACTCTTCCTCCTGTTGCCAACAGTTCTAAAGTATGGCGGTCAGCCATTCGATCACTCCTCGATCCGTTTCTGTGCGCGAAACGGCGAGTACGTCACCATCGACACCAGCTGGTCCAGCTTCGTCAACCCCTGGAGCCGCAAGGTCTCCTTTGTCATCGGCAGGCACAAAGTCCGCATGTGAGTGGACCCGATATGTTACTTTAGCTGAGGTTCTTTTTGTCGTCGGCAGTGATATGTTTGAATTTATTTCACTTTGAACATTCTAGATGACAGTGGTGTGTGTGTGTTTTCCAGGGGTCCTGTGAATGAAGATGTTTTTGCAGCACCAGCTTTTCATGGAGGGAAGATCATGGACTCTGACATCCAGGAAATTAGTGAACAGATCCACAGGCTGCTACTCCAAGTACGTACACACACACACGCACTTAAACACACATTTTCATCCACGTGTTTGTCAGTTTCTGTAACCGTCTTTTCTCTCTTCAGCCGGTCCACAACATGGGCTCCAGCGGTTATGGTAGCCACGGCAGCAACGGTTCCCACGAGCAGCTGGTGAGCATCAGCTCGTCCAGCGAGAGCAACATGAACACGGCGGCGGGGAACACGACGGAGGAGGCAGACAAGGCCAAGCCCCCCAGGACGTTCAAGGAGATTTGTAAAGGGGTCCACATGCTGAAGAACCAAGACTCCCAGGTCGGCCTGCGCTCCCCGCCTCCTTCCCCCTCGCCGTCTCCATCCAAGCCGGAGCAGAAGAAGACCGCTGACAGTGAGTTCAGTTTTTTATCACCACACTGGTGCCATTCTGTAGGGGCTTTGACTCAAAGTTCATCACAGAGAGCACATTTACTGAGACAAAGGTTGAACACACTCGGTTTAAGAAGCAGTGGCCACAATGTGAGCTAGAATGCTGAAGTGGCAGATCACATCAGATCAGAAGTTATTCGTGCAGCAGTCAAATATGATGAAAAGTGTGTTTGTATTTATTTCTGTGTGTTTGTCTGCCTGTCTTCATTTTTGTGTCTCTTCACCTTCCAGCCTCAGCTTCAGCTCAGAAGAGTCCAGCGATGCGTCTGAAAGACTCGGCCCCTCAACCCTCTGCAGCCAGCATTGAGGACTTCACGTGGAGAGACCAGACTGTCTGCTCCTACCAGCAGATCAGCTGCCTCGACAGTGTCATCAGGTAAGGCTCGGTGTTTGTGCCCACGGAAGATGGCGGTTAAAAGATCATCTGTGTGTGTGTGTTTGTGAAACGTGCACCTCTCTGATCAAACTGCTGTTTCTCAGGTACCTGGAGAGTTGTAACATCCCCATCACAGCAAAGAGGAAGTTCTCCACTAACACCAACACCACCTACTCCGACTCGGATGACGACAAGAAGGGCTCAGAGGATTGCATGCAGGTGTCTCAGGACACAAACCAAGGCATGTACACGCCATGCATCTGTGTGCACAAACACATCAGATTCAATTCTGCATAAGAATCACCCCTTTAGTTCATTATCTTGGGTTCGCCTGCTTAACTGATATCGATTAGACTGCAATCATCTTTGGCTTGGAGCTAACGGACGAACGCTCTTTCCCCATGCAGACTCTTTGATGCTCGGCGCCCAGCCAGGCCTGTCGAACATGAAAGCACCTAAGAAGCCTTCATCTGGGACAGCGGCTGTGGTGGGAGGCCCCCTGGCACCGCTCACCCTGCCCAGCAAGGCCGAGAGCGTGGTCTCCATCACCTCACAGTGCAGCTACAGCAGCACCATCGTCCACGTGGGAGACAAGAAGCCTCAGCCAGAGTCTGGTGAGTGTCGGCGTCCATTGTTTTGCACACAAGTGCCATCGAACTGCTAGATAATGAGTTCTGTTTTTACTGACGTTTATGGCTCCGATTTGTTCTGCAGAGATTATCGAAGACGTGGCAGAGAGGCCCGCGCCCCCGGCTCTGCATGTCAGCGTGGTGTCCCCCCCCAGCCAGGAGGAGGAGGCCTACAAGCGGGTGGGACTGACCAAGCAGGTGCTGGCTGCACACACCCAGAAAGAAGAGCAGGCCTTCCTCCACCGCTGCCGAGAGCTCCACAACGCCAGCACCCTCCAGAAGGACTGTTTCACACATGAGCAGAGAGGTCCAGCTAACGCTGAAGGTACACACGGTTTAAGATTTGTCGTCTATTCATCCTTTTCTGTTGTATCTGGAAAAACAACCCTCTGACTTCTCCGTGTATCCTCTTAGAATCATCCGCGCTACGAGGTGCAACCAAACGGGGCACTACCAGACCCGAGACGACCGCCAAGAGAGGCAACCGCAACAGGAAGTCCAAGAAGCCGCGGATGAACCATTCCGACTCGTCGGACAGCGCCGCATCAAACCGCAAACCCCGGCCCCCTCTCCAGGGCCTCAACCAGACCTCGTGGTCCCTGTCAGAAGCATCCCAGTCGGCCTTTAACGTCTCCTACCCAGCCATGGTGCCCGCCTACCCGCTCTACCCCCCTGCACCTGCGGCCTCGGCTCAGGCCCCCCGCACTGACCCCTCCCTGTCCACAGGCTTTGGAGAGGGACAGAGCACCCAAGCCCCACCTGCTGCCGCTCCATTTGGTGCACCCATTGTGACACCCTTGGTGGCTCTGGTGCTACCCAATTACCTCTTCCCCCAAATAGGACAGTTGGGTCAGATCGGGCCGCTGGGGGCCCAGATGCAACCTGCGTACGCCACTCAGCAGGCCTTTCAGCCCCCACAGCCCGCCTTCGTCATGCAAACACAGCCCCCCTACACCGGCCAACCGCCGTTCCCCGTGCAGACTGCCTTTACCCCCCAGACCCCCTTCACTGCCCCGCAGACCTTCCAGACCACACAGACCCCCTTTAGTACAGTGCAGCCCTTCCAAACCACACAGACCCCCTTCACTACAGCACAGCCTTTCCAGACCACACAGACCCCCTTTAGTACAGCACAGCCTTTCCAGACCACACAGACCCCCTTCACTACAGCACAGCCTTTCCAGACCACACAGACCCCCTTCACTACAGCGCAGCCTTTCCAGGCCCCTCAGACTGCCTACACTCAGACTGCCTACACTACCCAGCAGCCTTTCGCTGCACAGCCTTCTTTCCCGGTGCAGACTCAGTTCGTGACTCAAGCCCCGTACCCAGCTCAGCCGTTCCCCTACAGCCTAGCCCCTGGGCCACCCAAATTCATGGCCGCGGAGCTTGGAGAGGGGACAACGTCACGCTCCTCCACGCCGGCCTCTGGAGCGCGGGAGCCGACCACGTCGCCGCCGCTGTTCGAGTCGCGGTGCAGCTCGCCCCTGCAGCTCAACCTGCTGAGCATGGAGGAGGGACATCGCTCAGTGGAACGGCAGGATAGCACAGCGTCGCTTGCTGGATGCCAGGGCAACGGCTCAGCAGCAGCCTCAGGGGCAGCTGGAGCAGCCGGGGAGAAGATCGGAGGCACAGCCAAGACCGAGGACCACCAAGAGGTGAGGGTCACAATGTCCCAAGTGATGGCGAGCGAATGTGTATTAGATTTAACATCAGAACTCTGTCTTGTAAAGGCTTCAGCCGCTCATATACACACCTCCACATACAGCTTGTCACAGGGCTGATGGCTTGCTTTCTTGTGTTTCAGGAGGAGTCTCCAGGAGATGGGGCTCAGAGTGACGGTGACTCTTCATCCTGGGACTTGCTGGACATCCTGCTGCAGGAGGACTCCCACTCCGGGACCGGATCAGCCACCTCCGGCTCCAGATTGGGCTCAGGGTCGGACTCAGGCTGCAACGGCAGCGGCACATCAGCTAGTGGAGCTTCTGGCAGCAGAACAGGTCAGTAGAGATGTAAACTTAACCTTAATTTAAGGTACTAAATGATATTTCTGATTGGTTAGTGTAAAAAGCAATTTCCTTTAGAAAGTGTATGCACAAAAGGATTATTTTTGACCGTTTCCATTTTCTCTCTAAAACGTACAGGGAGCAGCAACACCAGCAAATACTTTGGCAGCATCGACTCTCTGGAACACGACCACAAGGCCAAAGCCAAGATGAGAGGCGAAGGAGACTCTGAGGGCGGCCCGTCGCAGACCAAGGTCTCAACCCAAGGCGACGGAGACCATTTCATCAAATACGTTCTCCAGGAGCCCCTCTGGCTGCTGATGGCCAATGCTGACAAGAAGGTCATGATGACGTATCAAATGCCTCCCAGGTGAGTCGCTGACTGGGATTACGCATTATTTTAAGGGCAGACAGAATTACTAACAGCCTATAAGTGCCTATAGTGCAACAAAACCGATATATTCCGTTCTTTTTTTAAACATTTAGGTCCTTCTTTCAGTCTGATAGCGTGCACATTTCTTTGTGACTGATTACAAATGTGTTTTTTTCCCCCTGACCCTTCAGGGACATTCAGAGGGTTCTGCGAGAAGACAAAGAGAGGCTGAGGCAGATGCACAAGAGCCAGCCTCACTTCTCCTCCGACCAGTGGCGAGAGCTAGTGGAGGAACACCCCTGGATGAGGAGGGGAGGTCTGCCCGCTGCCATCAATGTGAAGGTCGGTACCAAACACACGCTGTGTATCTTTAAAGAAATCATGCATATTCACGTAGAGATGTATGGAGATAAGTCAGATTTGAAGTATATTTAATATCCGCCTGGTGTATGTGTTTAGGAGTGCGTGTACTGCGAGGACGCAGCGGCGGCCCCCAACGAGGAGAACCTGCCCCACATGGACATGGGCGAGCTCGGAGAGGAGCTGAGCCGCGAGGGCCAGAACGCCCAGAGCCAAGCGGAGAAGTCTCAGCCTCAACCAGACACCGGCTCCTGAACACACACACACACACACACACACACACACACACACACACACACACGCCGCCAGCAGGGGGACACACTCGACCAGGAATGGACCTTCGGGCAGAACAGAGGATGTGTGCCTCTTGTGTGTTCATGTGTGCGAGTTGTGCAGAGGACTTGCTGCTGATGTGCAGTTCTTAATCTGCCCTTACAGGGGGCAGTAGCACTTTGTGAGGGTCTTTGTACACATGACCCTCATATAGTACTTTTGCCAGCTCACACACACACACACACACACACACACACACACACACCAAAAGGATCTGGGCCCAGCCTGAGTGGTTGGTGACTTTTTAGCCTCCCAGATTCTTTACATTGTCATTTCATTGTCTCTTTGACAGAGGCAGGTCTTCACAGCAACATGATCTGTTATTATTCTATTTCATAGATAATGAGTATCTTACAAACTTTTGATGAATATATGTGATGTCAAAGAATTGTGTTTTCTTGTTTGCCACATGGTGTCATTCAAGTCCCTTAAACCCCCGTTTTGTGTTTTTTTAACTATGTAGAATACATGTGGTGCACAGTGGATGATGTAGTCCTGGTCAAAGGGCAGGGACCCCCTACTTTTGTATCACTGAAGAGTTTTTATCCCCCACTCCCCTCTGACCTGGGTACTTGCCTTATCCAGGCACCGGGCCGTGGTTGCACTCGACTCAACAGCCGACACAATGACACGTGGGCTGATGCTGACAATCTAATAGATAGCGCAAGCTATTCATTCAACTTAAAATCGTATTTATTTTCTACCAGGTAATATATCTAGAATAGATTGTTTGAAGCTAAAGCCAAATACAATCAGCTGAAAGACAATTCACTCTCCAGGGTATCACGGTCACTTTACTTCGACAAAGACGACGTGGAGCCAGCTCGTGCATTTTACAGAATAACCTCGACGTGTTGTCGGCCTCTGCAGACCTTAAAACGGCACAGGTGCTATGAACAAGTGTGCGTCATCACAGGTGGAGAAGCTGCTGAAATATGAGAAATATGAAATATGCTTCTCATTGAAGTATGAGAGGTTGAGAGGACGGTGGTTATCCTTTTTGCATCGTGGCTTCAAATCAACGTCAAAGTTGAAGAAATGTTTTTTTTTTATTTTATTTAAACAGCATTTCCCTTTATGTAAAACGACAGATCACTATTTCGAAGCTGTTGCGTGAGTGTTAAACACCTAAATGTAGGACAACGGTGGGGAAAACAGCATTTCACTTGTAGCACAGAAGGCGACCGTGTTGCCTAAATAACCTTCTGTAGAAGAAGCCCGGGTTACACAGGAAGTGGCGACATGCATGCATCAGGAACCATGCAAGCCCGCTCGGTGTGAAATATTAAGGAAACCGGTCCGCAGTGGCTCCATGTAGTTGAGGTAAACAATGGGAGAACTGGGAACAACTGTGTAGCTACGACAGAGGGACTGTTGAGGCAGGAATGTAACACAGACTGGACCAAAAGCTTCTCGCTGGCTACGCTTGTTCCACGATTGTGTTTTTATTGTCTTATTTTTCTTTTTCTTTGTTCTATTTTCTTTTGTTTTGTTGGTGAAAGAAAGAGCTTTTTGATTGTAATTGGGGATGGACCCTACCTCTTAAAACAAACCAGGTCGTGTTACTGTAAGCAGAACATGTGTGTGTATGTGGGCAATGGGCCGAGCGGTCAGATACTTGATTCCGGGCTCGTACAGAGAGTCTCTGCCTTAGACTGCCAGGTGTTTGTGGACAATACACAGAGAGGACGGGCGCCTGTCACCACCTTAAGCAACTCCCAACGCTCACCTGTGTTCAAACCCATTAAGAACGCCAGAATGAATGCTGAGAGTAAGCCAGAGAATGTTTAAGCCTTACTTTCTCAAAAGGCCTCGCATAGAGGGAATCTATTTTTTAAATGAGTTACACACCGGTGGGCCCGTTGGGAGCAGCACCCTGATCTGTACCGGCACGTGATGTTGTTAAGCTAGCACAGTTCTGTGCATTTATTTTGTAGGTAAAAAAAAATGATGTATTGTTTGAAAAACAACGTTGTAATAAAATTACAGAAATATAAGCGGTGTGACTCTGAGGACTGTGTTTTTGTGCTCATTGCTGAACATGTGACGGTCTGACATTGTTGGCTGGAAGAAGACAGAAATGCTGATGGGAAATATCAGATAAACCTAAAAACAACTTCATTAATGGAATGAAACCACTCTTTTGTAAGTTGATATCAGCTGATATGTGATTAGTAAGACCAGTGGATAAATAACGCTGCAAACTATTTTCATTATAGATCTTAATGTCGATTACTTTCTTAAATAAATTGTTTGCTTTATAAAAATGTCTAAAAACACTCAGAAATGCTGATCTAGAACTTAAGGAGCCGAGGATGTCGGAGCTCCCCGGGGATCTGTTTCAGCGCCATATGCCTCGCCTCCGCCGTTGAATCCCTCTCGTGCCAACTGTTGCATCCCACTGACCTTTGACCTTTTAGAATTCATATGCATGCTCACAAAACACACAGCTGATGCATTCAGGACCTCCCTCCTTTCTGTTTTTCTTTTCTTTTAAAAACTAAGTCTGGTCTGGCGGTCAGCCTGTCGTCTGTCGTTTTCAGTTAGCAGATTGTGGCGACGTGCAGGAGGTTCAATGGAGGGAAGTATTACGTTAATCTGACCAGATAGATAGATTTTATTAATTCTATTAAGCCCAGCTATAGGTTTTACTGTTACAGCAGCTTACATTTAAAAAAGACAAGGATAACTATGACCAAAAAACAACCTATACAATAGGCCTACTTCTCAACAATATATGGGGTGTGACTGAAATTAAATTTGGCTGAAGGTTCCTAAACATCCACACCCGTCCACCCACCTGCCTCCTTCCATGCACCCAAACATACACACTATAGGGTTACAAACTACACAGCGGCCCATGGTCACAATGCCCGGTGTGTCTGGGGACTCTGCGTATGCTCATAGACATTGTACACTCATTTAATTTAGTTTAGCTGAAATCTAGCAAGAGTCTAAAAATAGAATGACTGAGCAAGTGAATGTTTCAGTGAAAGACAGCTGCATGTGGATGTTAAACTAGGGAACTGCTGGAGAGATTTTATGGGGCATGTTGGTGAGAACTTAATACTTAAAACTCATAAATGTGTCGGCGTGTGTGTAAGTGGTGGATCTAGCTGAAATAAACATAAAGCACTTGGCCTTGATCTCTCCCGCATTTACATAATCAAGATTTAGGGTAGTTGTTATTTTGAAACAGTAATTAGACGTACTACCACCAATTTAGAACGATACTTGGTGAAGTATTTCACATTTAAATACTTTTATGTATCACTGTCCCTCCACTTCTTCCTCCAACAAGACAGTCCCTGATAGTCCATGTGTCTCTTTATGAGTCTCTTGATGATCAAGTGTCAGAAGACAGACAGCAGCCTGTGTGTGTGTGTGTGTGTGTGTGTGTGTGTGTGTGTGTGTGTGTGTCCCTTTGAAGAATCTGAGCCTGCTTGTCTCCTTTGTAGTGTCTCTTTCAGCTGTGCGGGGCTTTGACGCTCCTCTGTCAAACGGCCGCAGCTTTGATCACCGTGTCTCGTCCGCTCCCATTTCAATGTGTTTCCTCCGACGTTCACACCCAGGTCCAGCATGTGAACCCCCCCAACCCCTCCACCTCCACTTTAATTATTCCTTCTAGACTCCAGGATCATCTGACAACAGACAATGACCAACGTGTGGATGTCACTTTAATATCAGATGCAGCCTTTTGGTCCGTTATGAAAAACGAGAGGTAAAGTTTTTTTATTATTATTCATTTTATATCTTAGGAGACCGTGTTACTCGCTGTAGGCTGGTCGCTGGTGCAGACAGGATCTAACGTCTCTTTGTGAACGTGCTCATTGTAAATGAGGTGAGAGCGAAGACACGTTGGAGAGGCGCGACTCTCTCATGTGCGTATACGCGCACCGCGCGTCCTCGTGGTGAGAAGGGGAGCGCAGGTCGGAGGTGATGACAGGAAGAGGGGAGCATATCTTCAGGGTTACGATCTGACATTCACGCTTTTATTTGGACAATAGAGTGCGAGAAATTATGTTGATCTTTTTTTTGTCACATTAGTCATAATTGAATGCAATCAAACTCAAATTAGCCTGCCATCCCTCAAGATATCAATCAAAAGTCATTTCTCAACAATAACTTAACATTCACGGACAATATTTCATCTCACAGATTTGGCTGATAAGTTTTTTATTATTATTTTGTATTTAAGTTTTAAGTTTCTTATCCTGTTTCCTCTCCGGCGTTGAGTCAATCGGACAAAAGCTTTTCAATTACATAATTTTATTTAGCAAAATTCAGACATTTTACGGGCATTTCTAAACATCATTACAACATAAAGTGGTCATTCTGGATGAGGCTACTGGTCCGATAAACTACAGGCCTTCATGAAATACAATAGAAATATTTATATTAATCAGAGGCATTGCCAAACTTCTCGGGTTTCTAAAAGAGCTTTTCTCCACATACAAATATATATACACAGAGTTATTGACACAAAATCAAAGTGTGAACTTGAGCTGTTCCTCGTCTGTCCTTCGTTGGGTTATAAGTGAATGTTGAGAGAGAAGGGTTTTCGTCTCTGTCCAGGTGTAAAGAAAAGTCACAACACAGGACCCTGTACTTTCAGGAGGCCCCAGAGCTGGAGGAGGCCCTCGAAGAGGAAGGGCCCCTGTGATGAGATAAAGGAAAACTCCAACCGTGAACACTTGAGGAGTGAATTTCTACTGCTGTTTCACTGAGTGATGTCCTACATTTTCCCAGAATGCCGAGGACAGGATTTAAACTTGCCGCATTGGGTTGTGGGTGAAGAGAAAAGCCAGGGTCCCTCCACACAACGCCACGCGGTCCGCGGATGCACTGCACTGGGATCAATTATTCGTCCGCTGTTGTCAGTGGACAAACGGGTCTCTGTGTCTTAGAGAGCAGGTTTGATTATTGAACATCAATGTGAGGAATCCAGAAGAAAATCCATGCATGTGGCCGGTTATCTGCAGGCGTAAATGAGCCTAGATATGCAGGTTACACCACCAAAAATTGTCTTTGAACGTGTTGTAGAGTGGACTTTTCCCTTTCAGTAGGAGGCCCCGGTGTGGAAGCTGCTGCAACACATCCCGACTGCATTCCATCCAAACCCCCAGACCCCTACCAGGGTCTCCACATAGACCGGGGGTAGGTCACGGTGGGCATGCTCAGGGCCTCCCTGTTCTCCAGGCCCTCGGAGGAGCTCTGGTTGTGCTCGCTGTCGGTCTCGTCCAGGTCGGAGCACAGGTCCTCGCTAGACGCGGTGGAGGAGGCCGGGGACGAGCCGCCGGACAGACTCCTTCCTCCGGGCGACGCCGGGGTCGAGCACGGCGACTCGTCGCCTCCGTGCCAAGTGCTGCCGTTGCTCCCGGGAGTGTCAGTGATTAGATCCATCAGCACGTCCTGGAGGTGGTCCTCGTTCAGGGGCATGCACTCCAGGAGGTGGTTGAGGAGCTCCGCCGCCACCGTGGCGTCTATCCCGGGACAGCTGGACACAAACGTGTGGACCTCGTGCATGCACTGGATGTAGCCGGCCGCGAACCGCTCGCTGGCTTCTCGGCTGAGTGCGTCTGTTTCTGCAAGAAGGAGAGAGAAAGACTGAAGTGACTGTGTTCCAGTTGGACTGCTTTTGGTCGAAGCCAGGTCACCATCAGTTGGGTGGTTAACATGAGCAATCAGATCAAACCTATTGATTAAATACGACAAAATGACTTGTATTCCCTCTAAATCAGTGGTTCATTTTTGTCTTGTGATCCTTTAATTCAAAGACACGTCTACCTGTGACCCCTCGTCATGGGTTGCCTACCACTGAAGTAGTGAAATGAATAACAAAACAAAAGCTCAAAAGATTTAAGAAAACTGAAATGTTTTTTTTCTACATTCCTCATCTGTTAAAGATCTTTGTGACCCCTGAAATGTATCTCGTGACCCCTTGTGGGTGTCCCACTGCTCTAAACCTCAGGTTGAACTTCCTATGGAGAACCTGGTGCTAAATCACTTGCAGACGACCTGATTCTGGGTCAGGGTTTCGTACATAGCAGAGCAGCTCCCTCGCTGCGATCTATTGAAAGTCAGCCCTTGATCCATCTTTTAGTTGTCATTTGTTTTTTGTTTTTGAGAAGGCCAGGTTTCACAGACAAAAAGGTCTGTGAAACCTTTATCTGAAGATATAAGAGGATGCAAACACCAGTTGTCTAAGAGGATGCAAACACCAGTTGTCAGAGTATAGTGTCATATACAGGATATTAAGATTAAGATCAAGAGTCGTGCAGACCTTGGGTTCGGTTCTTCAGAACATCCTCCACCTTCTTCACCGTCATCTCCAGCACCTCTGCGTTCTCCATCTTGGAATGAAACTGTGGGAACAACACAGCACAGCTCCGATCAGAACCCCAACATCTTAAACCTATACAGCTGCATCGGAGGGACAGGTGAGCTGAGGGTGCAATAGGTATATAGGCTACAGTGTGTGCGCACGCGCGGCGCCGTACTCACGTCCGTGTCCGCCAGCAAAGTCCGCAGCTCGTGCAGACTCTCGTTGATGCGAGCTCGCCTCTTCTTCTCCACCAGCGGTTTCCTGGTCTGCAGGGACACACAAAGATCACACTTCAGTCAGTGACAGAAAACCCGCAGCTGTGGATACAACACTGTTTATTCCTCGCGCTGTGGTGAAAGTCGCATCCATGTGTGGGATAATTAACTGTCAAAATAAATACATAAACGCTCTAAGCATTAAAACTCCACAGTTTGCAGTGACGCTAAAAATGCATTAGCGTACAGAATGTCACCGGCGTGACAAGTGCGTCACGGCCCGATGTGTCCAAAGAGCGCCGGTGACTCCGTCAACTGTCCCGCAGCAGGTACCTTTCTGTCCCCTTTCTGAATCCCGTAGTACGACTCCTCTTCCTCCATATCGAGTCCGGTGTCGCTGGGCCGAGCCGAGGGGGCCATGTTGGTTTGGATCGCCGCTTCTGTGGCTTCTCCTACTGCGCTCTCTCTCTCTCTCTCTCTCTCTCTCTCTCTCTCCCTCCCGTCAGCGAAAGGCAGCTGGCAAACGGAACCGGTTACAAGAAGAAAAGAAAAAAAAAAACAGAAAATCGACCAAACTCACAGGCGAGGCGCCCTGTGTTTATTGTGCAATCCTAGTGAGACGTGCTGCCGGCGCTGAGTGGCTGTTGTTAGTATTTATAGGGGCTTATTAACATGTGAATAGGGGCTGAGCTGCTCTCGCTGGGGGGACAACGGAGCGCACACGGCCGGAGCCAATGAGCGCCCACTCCCTTTGTCTCCGGTCAGCCCCGGTCTGCGCCCCGAGGAGCTGGAGGGGCTTTAATCAGACAGCTTGTTGTGTTAGGGGACCGACCGCACTGTTTTTTTTGTTTCAAACCCCAGTCAATCAACTGTGTTCTTCCATTCAGCTGCACACAATTCATTATGGTGCAGAATAATGTCTTGTTAGAATAATATCTACACTCTTTGATACATATTTTAATAACTGTTTAATATATCTGGGGGATATTATTCTATTCAAGAGTGAGTTATGATAAACGTTCATGGTGTATAAACAATTATAATTAGTCTAAATGATTCAATAGTGCTTTGTATTTACAGCTTCCAGACCACTTTCACTCATCTTACTACCACAGTGTTTCTACTCTGTCTCTCTTTTTTTTCTCTGCCCGACCCATTCTTCCTTCTGCTGTGCTTTCGTGTCCGAGCCTCAGCAGATTTACCCGGCTCTTTTTTTTTTTTGGCGGATGTAACGCGATGCCTTCAGTTGGCAGCTGCTGCTGCTGCCGGCGGCCCCTCGGCCCCAAACTGAATCAGCCGGGGGAATTAAGGGCCCTTCTCCAAAGAAAGCGACAGGTGTTGGCCTGCGCCTCGTTTGTTCTCCGTTTGTTTGGTGACTTCTGATTTGTGTGCGACTGCATTCTCACGTTGCGTGCTCTGCTGCACGCGACAGGTTATAATATCTGGTTATTTTTGGCTAATAACCACATTTGTTATGTTACAGTAATGTGCTGTGTGTGGTGTGGTGTGTATGTGTGTGTGTGTGTGTGTGTGTGTGTGTGTGTGTGTGTGTGTATATAAACATTCAGAATATGAAGCTGTCATCTTTAAAATACAATTTGGACTGTTGTGAATGAATTGATGCTGGTTCTGGTGTCAGTGTTTTGGACAGTTGGACAGTTTGGACATGCTGGAGTCCTTTGCGCGCAAAGATTATTTGTTTATGTCTAATAAGAGCGCTCAACCCTATGCCCTCGTTATTGTACACGGTATTATCATGCAAATGATCCCCCTCACAATAGAGCAGTTATGTCTGCTCATAATAAGGACCACGCCGGCATCTGTGCCACCTTCCAGGTAAATGCAATGGTGTTTGTTTCAGGTGCTATTTTACGCACGGTATTCCAACAATTGCGCCACAAAAAAGCACCACTAAACTCTAGTGCCCCAAACGAAGGAAGAGTTTCAGACCTTTTCAAGTGGAGGGTTTTTTGGCACCTCGCCACCCTCAGATCCCTGTCCCAGATCTTTAATGGTGTGGACTGTGGAGGGAGCAGCTGTCTCGGCTCGCTTTTGTTGGTGAGCTCCGCTGAGGGACCCTGGCGCCCCCCCTCCCTCTCTCTTCCTCTTCAGACCTGCCGCCTGCAGCTCCGTGTGGCGGTCAATCATAACGGCAATAATAGCGGGAGAATGGGCCATATGCACGTTTCTTCTTTTCAAAACCCAATGATGAATTACATCTTTATTAGTACGTGAACGTGCCAGAACATTCGAGCACCTTTGACCACATAGTTAGTGCAATATTCTGACATTTTTGTGCACCCGGATGGAAACGACTGTGCTATAAACTTTCAAACCCCACTGGGTTCCTTATCTGGGCACTCAACTTGAATTAGTCCACCAGAGGCCAAATGAAACTGGTCACACTGAGTGTCAGTGTCAATACCATAAAACAATACACAATCCAGTCCTGCTTTCACAGACATTCCTTATTTATTTAGGTCATCCTTGAAATGGGTGTCTTGTGATCTCAATTACAAAACACGACACAATTTATGATTCATTTATTCATAAGTAAAACCTCTATGCAAATACTGGTTTCTGAGCCGCATGGTTAAAGGATCAGTTCCCCCAAAGAGAAAAAAAAGTCTGATTTATTTATTCTGAGAGGCCATTCTCTGTTATTTCTGTCACAACCCCAAACACAACAGAGGTGATTGGAATTATATTTGTGGTGCTAAAAGTGTCAAGATGTGAGTGAATGTCTCTCCAGCAGCAACACTGCGAACTGTTTTCATTGGAACCAGTGGCGTATAATGGGCCCCAGTATGCCAGTTATGTATGAAGCTCACACACCATTATGTGTGTATATATTCCCAACAATGTGTTGCATTTAACAGTCAACTGAGTTACTGTATTGTACATGCAAAGCTCTCTATACCGCATTGCCTGCACTTTCTATATTTCTACGTTCTACCAAACAAATACAACAGTATGAATATAATTAAGTCTATTTAAGTGTTTCAGTGAGCCACAACAGTGTGCAATCAATGCCATACATTTTTTATTTCATGTCAGAACTTCAGGAAAAAGCACAGGCGTAAATAATTACCACAATAATTATATTTTGACCATTGTTTTGACTGGACATCTAACAACCTCAGCACATAAAGTGAAACTACAGACACCACTAGAGGCAAGTCAGAAAATATGTTGCTTTATGATTTGGGTCGACAACCCTTTTAATAAAAGCTGCAGTTTTTTGGTAGCTGGGGGCAGAAAAAAATCCTTAAAACCTGACACAACATTGTGAAGTTTTTGCCAAACAGACATTAAACTGCAGCATCTTTTTATTAGTTATAGACGAATAAAGGAATAATGGCTGACTTCCATTTATCTGCTTCAGTTTCAGGGTCCTGGTATTGTGCATGCTGAATCACACTGGCACGAGTTGAATAGAACAAAGCCATTGTTACCTGTGTACTTCCTACTATGACACATCAAAATGGGGAAAAAGGCCTACATTCACTTCCCTTTAGCTCGGCTTGGTCTCCATCAAACAGAGCCTAAATATCTGACAAAAATATTTTAAGACTATATTTAGTCGCTAACATTGTTCGTCTGACATTCCTTGCTGGGCAGGTGGTGAGTTCACCTGAGTTTATTTACTGAAAACACCTGTCTGCTGCTGCAAACGTGATGAGACGACACTGCTCTGTAATTGCAGTTGCAGCCCTGAAGACAACGAGCTAAAAGGGACTAAAAGAGATGCATTGAGCTGCAGGATTGGGTCACAATTAGCTGTGACTCACACCACAGTCATTATATGACATTTCATTTAAATGGTATATAACAAATACAGATAAATGCAACCTTTAAAGTGTTGTAAACTGACTTTAGAAGGTTACTCTGTAGGCTAATATCTTTATTTTCAGAAACTGTACTGTTGATTCTATGTCTACCTAATGCTTCAACTATGAAAAGCCAGGCTGATTATATTTCCATGTCTATATTTGTAGGATTATATTGGTAAATGATCTGAAGCAGTTTGCGTCTCCTTGATGAAGTTGTTAAATGTCAGGGACTTGTGACTGCACGGCCATTATAGCAAGAATTGACCACAGCAGCTGTACATGAACCAGACTGTTCACAAAGATGAGTAAAATCTCAAGTGTACAATCAGTTTTATTATTATTAATGTTTGGGTTAGTCATACAGCAAAGGAGGAAGACATATCAAATCTATGCAATGCCAAGCAAGTGCAGGTCTACGTAGCAAAAGGCATGCCTTATGATATCAAATAAATAAAGCTGTTAATACAATAAATACAAGAAAGATTAATAAGCGCCTTCTACAATGCAGGCTACGAGAAGTCGACTTCTAAAGGGAAGTACTGAGAAAAGGTCTGTATAGAATCATTATAGCACACCTACAATAATAATCACTGGAACAAAACTGCCCCACGTTTGTCTTCTGAGCAGCATATCTATAAGATACATAACAGAGGATGGTCTACAACAACAAAAGATCCACAAGTTCACCAGGGCCTCCACATCTCCAGCATCCCCAGGTGGGAGCTGTGGCGCGCTGGCCTCTCTTGGCGTCCGGCCACATTACAGGTTGGGCCCTCTCTTTGGAGCTGCCTCCCAGTGAGGGGGTACCCTCTGACGGGTGTGCCGGGGTGAGGGATGTCACGCCTGGGTGAGGCCTGGAGGGGGCGCTCGTCGGTGGACCTGGGCAGGGACTTGAGCAGGTGGTTGAGCAGGCGGGAGCCCAGAGTCTTGTCCATCCAGTCGCAGGTGAGGAGCATGTTGTGGACTTCGTGCATGCACTGGATGTACCCTGTGCTGTATTTCTGCTGGGCCTCCAGGCCTAATGTGGGGTCTGCGGGAGAGAAAAAGGATGGAGGGGAGGTGTGAAGTTATAGCAGCCCCTAGTGGTGGTGGTGGTGGTGGTGACAGCATAACATGCATCCAGAAAAACAGCTTCAACTGTTGCTTCTTTCCCACCAGGAAGCTGCTCATTGATACTTTATCTTATACAACACAATAAGTAACTATATATATATAGTTATATGCCAGACAGTACCAGATAGCAACTTTACAGCTGAATACTCAGTGAGGATCTCAAGCTATTTTATGGCATATTTAACTTTGTATAACCCAATCTTTTTACCCAATGAAGGACATAAATGATGAGTATAACAGCCAGTATTATAACATCTATATGTGACTCACAAAGACAAACGCACATGTTCCTTACCGTTGAGTTTAATGCTCTGGATGTTTTGCAGATGCTTCACTGTCATCTCCAGAATGTCGGCTTTTTCCAGTTTGGATTGCTGTTGAGAGACGAGCAGCCCTTTGAAGTTCCATTTGTTTACTTGTTAGCCTAGAGGGGACGAGACACGTGAGGGGGAGACATACTCACATCGAGTCTGAACGCTCCGATCACAGTCTCTTTCAGCTGATCCAAACAACTGTTTATCCTCTCCCGTCGTTTCCTCTCAATGAGCGGCTTCCTCATCTGTAAGGGTGGGAAAGCAACGTCGGGTTAGAGGCAGCCAGGATGGAGAGGGTATACCCATGCGGGAGCGCACGAGGACGAAGTGGTCCATGGTGTGCGCATCCTAAAAGAGAACATCGATCTACAGTATATCCAAGTGTAAAATACCTTTCTCTCCTCCTTGGCACTGGGATGTTTCCCCACGTTGTGCGCCATGGATGAAGCAGTCATGCTTTCTTTTCTTTTTTTTCCTCGGGTGTCTGTGCGCTTGTGCCTCCTCTCTACTCTGAATCTCAGCGCGTCTCTCTAGGGTCCTCCGCGCGGCACGGCCCTCTTTTTATCGGAGCGCAATTAGCATGTGAATGCTCCCAACTCTTTGGCTGCGGGATTTTCCCACACACGGGGTCCCATCAGTCAAGACTGACAGGTCACTGGCTCCATTCAATAACCGAGAGACCCGGCCTAGAAAAAAAATAAAAAAATACTCACAAGCGACAGATGTCCAGCCTGAAACCATGCACTGCTCTCCAACCCCTCCTCCCTTTCGCTCTCCACCCAACAAAAAACCTGCAGTTTCCTCTTCTCTCAGGGATGAACAAGAGTGTGCAGTTACCGTGCTGTACTCCGGGGAGCCCCTCGTTTATTCTTCGCAGGAGCAACATTACACTGTACCTGCAAAAGGGCCCAACCTGTTCCCTCAAAAGCTCACAGGAAGACACAATAGACTGACAAATCACTGGAGAGTATATATCTGCCCGGATAAGCATCTAGTTTGCGTGTATGGAAGATCACCTCTGATGATACAATTGTGGTACAAACCACAGGCTGGACTTGATGCATGACTGATGAGTTAATGCAATACGTCACTATGACTTTATGTGATTAGATCACACTTAATATGCGACCACATTAGCTGGATCCCATCCATAAAAGGTAATTTCAGACCTGTGAGAACAACAATAACCATTATCATGTGCAATCTTTTCGAACTCGTGCAATTTTACTTTCAGTATATTTTGTGCTCTAAAACTTTTTATTACTTCATTGACAATATCCCTCTCAATATCATGCATATTATTGCTTTTCTGTTTTAGTTTCTATGAGGCACATTATTATTATTACTCTTGTTTTTAATCTTATTTTGTTGCAATTGAATGTGTCTATTTTAGTTGAATTTACTATATTTACATCACTCTTATTGTCATATCTTGACTGGTGTCAGTATTACTTCTTATAAGCGTAATTTATAACTTATTACTCTATTGTTCATATATGTTTATTCTATTGTTTTGTCTCATTCTTCAGTCTTTGATCAAACTATAACACACGAATTTCCTTTGGGATTGATAAAGGTTGAGCTTATTTTATCTTATCTTATGCTAAGGTTCCATGTATGTATACCACGATTGAAATACAGTACAGTTTAAATATGGAGCGATTTTATGATGCATATACAAGTAGAGATGGTTTCATGCTGGCTGCAGCAGCAGAGTCAGACCAAGCAAAGACAGACACGCCTCTCTGCTCTTTGAGAAATAGAAGGACAACACTCGCAAACGGCTTTGATCACTCTCCGTGTTTTCTAATGTCAGACATCTGCTCTTAACTGTTAGCGAGCAGATGTCAGAGTGACCAGATGTCCCTCCTCCACAACCCACCTTTAGGTCCCTTCAAGCGCGGGCCCCTGTTTTAGGAGCCACGCGACTGCCAGGCGAATGCCGGGTCGTGGGAACCGGAGCCGAACAAAGGCCGCTTTTCATTCAAACCTAATCAGCATGAAGAGCGTAATAACCTCCAGAGCATGGGCAGTCAGGCCGAGGAGGAGGGGGAGGAGGCTTTGGCATGTGACCAATGGATGGCCAGTGTTGTAGCCAGGTGTAATCCATTACTGCAAAGATGAAGACAGATCATTGAATTAGATCGGAATGTCAGAAACGCATCAGCTAGGTAGATAAATACATCATTAACCCCGGTTTTAAAAGGTAGTGTCATTTTTTTTTCAATGGCAACTTCCTTTTTGTAGTGGTTGCCATGGGAAAACGACATTACGAATTTTGAGTTTTACTGCAATCAATTCCCTTACATGACATGTAGGCCTGTGTCCAAGATGTCCAAGATAATTGACATATTTATAGAAAATACACCATAACGTTACACACTCCGGTACAGTAGGTGGCGGCATGCACCTTACACGTTGGTTTTGTTGTCCGTCATTAAACTCAAAGAAGAAGAAGAACACATTCTCTGTCCATGGGCTGAGCGCGCCCTCGTGCGGTCACCTGCCTTCCTCGCGGGCGTGTTGCCATGACTCAGGACGACCACAGGGGGGCGGTAGAGGACGCTGCTGCTGCTGTGACAACCGCTCCGCTGCAAAACGTTACCAGTCGATCTCAGAGAAAGAACTAAGAGACAACAAGGGGCTGCACAATTAGCTTACAGTAAGTTATACGAACAAGGGGAGGAGGCGAACAAGGACGCATCCGAGTTGACCTTTGCTGTCTTGACAAATCGGGGGAAACTAGAGCCAATACAAGGTAACGTTATATATATACTGGTGTGAGCCAACGTTACTGCTATCTGCAAGCATTGTGGTGTGAGGCTACTGTAGCTAGCCACGGCTGCCTTCAAGGTATAGCTTGTTAGCTACATTTGCTAAACCTGTCTGCCAGGCCTGGCTAACGTTATGCTAGCTAGGGCTAAGCTAACGTTATGCTAGCAGGGCGAAGCTAACTGACGTTACCGATATAACGCGTTACGTTGCAAATCTGGCTTTTATTGCGTAAGTTACTTACTATATCTAAGATATTTGAAATTAAGCTAACGTTAATTTAAAGCATGTAGGAAAAGGGTTTGTAAGCTTTCGGCCTGCAGAGGCCTTCTGTGTGTGTCGACACACACACACACACACACACTCTTCCAGAAGCCAGCCAGTGCTAGCACTGTTGTTTGGTGCACAGTGATTGAAATATTATAGTACTTATACATATAGTACTTTTGTTTGTGTGTTTTTCTGGTGGGTAACTACTGCAGGCCCTACTGTATAAAAGCATGCTCTGGTTCACATGACTATAGTTCAGTATCTAGAAAGGTATTAATGCATCCACAGCACATCTTGCCATTTATTCGTTGGCCTTAACATTACTCGTGCACACGATACCGGATTAGTAACGGGATTCATTGTTGTGGTTAGCGGCCACCAGCTGATTTTGAACCTGCCATATGTTTCACTCCTATTTGCGTCACAGACTGACACTGAAGGCGGTTCTTGCAGCCTGCTGGTCATCACTAACGAGCATTAGCCTGTGCAGACAGACGGATTTGGGCCACCTGGCGAAATCGAGGTGTGTCCAGATTAATAAAGATGTAAATTAAGCAAGTGCAAACTTCAGCCCAGTCACATATGACACATCACATACGTATAGTGGGACTGCACCTCCCACTTTTGCTGCTTGGGTTTATATTCCTGGCCCCAGCGTTGCTTTCTAAATGTGGACTCCCTGTCAGGACTATAAGAGGACCAGTGTGACTACTCCAGGGTTTGTGTTCAGAGTCTAGAGGATCTGGAACAGGTTGGTGACAGACTGATAGATCAGGAGCTCTAAGTGACTAGCATTGATGTTTTGGCAAACCTCAGTATCATACTGGTTAATCATGTTTTAATGGAGATGGTTTCTGTACTAAAATGATCACGATACTGGGATTAGCTTCATTGATATGTTTCTGTCTTGAGTTCTTGGGATAGGTAGTCATCAGAATCAGACTCAGCTTTATACGCATACAAGGAATTTGACTCCGGTTTACACATTACTCTCAACGTACATACATAGAATATACAGATAAACAAGGACAATAAAGACAACAAAGTAGAAGAGAGGAACTAAGCATAAACATGTAACTACTATGTACAATATAAATATGTATCGAAGAATATATATGAACATAAAGAACAATGACGATGGATTTGTGACCCAATATATGAAGAAAGGAGCATATTTTGCCTTCATAGTTCAGGCTTTCTTGGCTTCTTGTTTAATCAGAAAACTGCGGCGTTTGCCCCGTAGTTTACGTCAGGTGGTTGGGTGGGTCGGGGACTTGTGGAGATAAGGGTTCTTGTAACCCAGTTGCAAATAAGAACAGCAGTGAGATATGGTCCAGTTTTATCTTGGGTTAGATGTGTTTTTGTACAGTGAGAACACTCAATGGGTGTGTTTTATTTACCTAGATGACTTCCCTGAGAAGGTATTGTATGTTTAATATGACACAGTGTTTATTTGGACTTGTTAGTTGATGTTAAGGGAGTGGGTCAAACAAAGGGCTGAGGCTATGTCATTGTGAAAGTAGACTTATGTAATAGTAAACATTGCTTGGTTAATCATTTACTGACAATCACCAGATGATTCACTAGATTGTACTTCTTCTCATCGGCGCATTAAAGGTCAGAACTATGATAAGCTGTATGCTACCTTTGGCCTCGGTGATTCACAACAGTGATGCCAAAGTGTAGATATGTTATTGAGACAGTATAATGCAATATTAACTACTTGTCTATTGTTTAACCCATGAGCAGTGAGTTACTGGTAGTGTTAGTCATTTTAATAGATACGTGTGGTAAATTATACGTTGTTTAACACACATGTCCCAATAGTTATTTTTGTTCATACTGTCTATTATAAAAATAACACATCCTGTAACTGATGCATCAACCAACCATACATGCTGTCAATATGAAGTTTGAAGTGTTTTGTAGAGGTGAAGCTTGACACTTCAGTGATGTGTGTTGCATCGACTGTTATCATTCTTAGGATCTGTTTCGTCAGCCTTTGCTCAGACTTGCATGGTATCATTGCTCTGTTTGCATGAGCACGACTTGTGATTCATTAGCGAGTCACTGGCTATATATCTGTTATCACTTCCTCCACCTAATGCACCACAAAGATAGCTTTTGTTGTGTAGTTCATCTGTTAATTTAGGTTGTTTTCTTTACAGTACAACGTTGTCTCTGCCCCCTTTTTACCTTTTACATGCTCTTAGTTCTCAGCTCAGCCGTCCAGCTCTGATCCACTTTTATGTTTCATACATGTAGGTGGACAGCCCTCTGCCTGGTAGCTCGTGGTAACTCTCCGCCATGCCTTTCCCCTTTGGCAAGTCCCACAAGTCGCCGGCGGACATCGTCAAGAACCTTAAGGACAGCATGACGGTGCTTGAGAAGCATGACATTTCTGACAAAAAGGCCGAGAAGGTAGGGTGAATCTAGCTCCTTTTACTTTGGGGATTCATCACTCTTTTTGTGGGGTGAAAATGAGTTGGAAGGAGCTTTTCTGATGCTTGAAATGATGTAATGTGTATGTGTTTCAGGCCACAGAGGAGGTGTCAAAAAGCCTGGTGGCCATGAAGGAGATCCTGTATGGGACGAATGAGAAGGAGCCCCAAACAGAAGCAGTGGCCCAGCTTGCCCAGGAGCTCTACAACAGTGGCTTGCTCAGCACCCTAATAGCAGACCTCCAGCTCATCGACTTCGAGGTGAGACGTCGAGGGGTGCACGTGTGTTTAAAAACGTACACAGCTGCGTAATGGTGATACGTGGGCAAACTCGCGTCTCCCTGCAATATGTCCGACTGGTGTAATAACTGCTGACTCACCCGATCACAGCATGACTCATTGTGTTGTGTCGTCACTCTCTTCCTCTTTCACCCTCTCTAGTCCTCGCTGCCTGGACAAAAAATAGAAGCTGGGGAAGAATTTGCAAATCACATAGAAATATGAAAGTGATTCAACATCTTAGTTCTGCACACATTTGGTTTGCGCTGAATGTTTGTCCTTTTTGTTAGAAGGGTCCTTGGTTTTGTCATAAGAGGACATCTATCTTCATTCATCATTTATTTATTCATCGGTTAGTTTTGACATATCGGTCAGATTTAAAAACATCATACCTTACGTTTAGAGCTGCGTCTTGGCTTTCCATTGTTCTTTACCTCCTGACTGCATTGTCAGTTTAGAAGTATGTCGTATAAACCTTGTTTTCTCTATTATATTATATCTATGTGTGCTCTATCACACCTTTATGTGCTTCATCTGTTGCCTCCAGGGTAAGAAGGATGTGGCTCAAATCTTCAACAACATCCTGAGGCGTCAGATTGGCACCCGGACGCCCACGGTGGAGTACCTCTGCACCCAGCAGAATATCCTCTTCATGCTGCTGAAAGGGTAAGAAGATGCACACACACACACACACGCGCACACACACACACACACACACACACACACACACACACACACACACACACACACACACACACACACACACAAAAGGAACGGGTTGATTTAAATACTCTGTTACGTTGCTCTTTGTCATGGTACCTTTTTAATTAGCACAACTGGTGATGTGTTATTTGGTATCAAGAAATGAATGTGTGTGTGGTGTGCTCCTATATGATGATAAGTCCTTGTCACATGTTGTTCTGTGCAGGTATGAGTCTCCAGAGATCGCCCTAAACTGCGGCATCATGTTGAGAGAGTGCATCAGACATGAACCGCTGGCCAAAATCACGCTGTGGTCGGAGCAGTTCTACGACTTCTTCAGATACGTGGAGATGTCCACTTTCGACATCGCCTCAGACGCATTTGCCACTTTCAAAGTGAGTTGGCTCATTTGTTCAGTTGTTTTGAGTCTTGCACAGAAACAGTGTGACTCCATACATCTTAAAACTGGTTTTAAGTGTGCAAGATTGTGCAGAAAGCGTCATTTGAGAAGTAACTCACTGATATACTGTAAGTGATTAGCAGAGATATTGTTTATATCTCTTCGCAGCAACCCCGTGTCCTACTTTGTTGAAACATTGTAACTAACAAGACGACTCAAGCAGCACATTTTCAGATTAGTTGGCTGCAAGCACATGCTGCTGCAGCTGCAGCTGCTGCTGATATTGCAAATATAAAGACACTAACAGATTTGGAGCCGACAATGGCCGTTATAATGAGAAAGACACAAAGTTATGACATGATTTGTGTACCTGAATGCACCACTCGAGCCGTCATGAATCAGCCTCTAATTTTCACAACAGAAAGTCATCGTGGCTGATGATGAAACCTAACCCTAACCTCTTTAGTGTTTCACTTAAATTCGTTGTAGATGAGATACTGAATCCTATTTAGTAATTTTATCATTTAAACCACGACCAGTAGTTTGCTGGTTGTCCAGACTTCTCTCAGAGTCTCAGTTTTAAGCTGGCATTTCAAAGACTGGAGTGAATCTTAGGCTGTGTGGACAAACTTCAACAACACAGATTAATAAATACAATGTTTATTCCGTCCAATAGAGGATTTATTTGCCGACATAATTGCAGCAGATAAACCAGTCATCATATGAGGATTATCTCCAGAAATATCAAGAATAACACTGTAACCCAAAACATTGTTTCTTGTCTAATTATGATGGAGGTTTTCAGTTTTTTGATTTGAAGGATTATTGTAGGATATATGTGCTTCAGAGAGGAGACAAACAGGACCAGACTAACTGATGACCATTCAGGCTGAATGTGTTTCTCATTGTCTGCATTGTCTACTTTCAGGACCTCCTCACGAGACACAAACTACTGAGTGCAGAGTTCCTGGAGCAGCATTATGACAGAGTAAGTCCCCACAGAAGGCAAGTAGACTCACCCGAAGTGAGATAGAAAGGGTTAAAGTGGTACGTTAAGTGTGGCCATGACACCAGAGAGGCAAGAAATGATGTAGCAGCTCAACGACTGAATAACAATTCAGATCCTAAACTATTTGTGAAGATATTCATCAGTACAGTAGAGTTCATCACAACAAATCAATGAGGCCATGAACAGAGGTATTTCTGCCTGTTTCCACTTATCGACACATAATGTAATATTTTGTGCACAAAGGCCATGTACTGTATTAGAGTTAAGTATTGAATTAATCTAAATTAAATTAAAATGTGTTGCGTAGTTATTTTGATGGAAAATACATTTTCTATTCCACATTTGGTTTGCTGGTGAAGAGAACAGATTGTCTGGTTTTAAAACTACACATTTATTATTGGACTGCGACTCCTTGCTTTAGATGAACTTCACCGCTTTCTTTTCACCAGTTTTATGTAAATGTAAACTGTGGTAGTCTGGCTGTTTGGCATGCTGGCAGCCTCTTTCCTCAACAAACATGAAACCAGACATTTGGGACATAATATGCAGGCTGTGAACACAAAGTATCTGTCAGTCTGTGAGGGCAAATCTGTTCCCGTCCTGTCATTGTGTTTGGATACAAGACAAAGATGCGGTTGTGCAAACCGCTACTTGACGCATTTAGATGACTCTCTCACTACCTCTTCCCTTTCTCTCTAGTTCTTCAGTGAATATGAGAAGTTACTCCACTCAGAAAACTACGTGACTAAGAGGCAGTCCCTCAAGGTAAGCAGCCAGTAAACAGGTCTCATGTGGTGGTGTAAGAGAGCTATTTACAGACCGGGTCTGGTCACAGTGTTTGGTTTCTCAGGACCGCTCCACCGACACCACCACCTTGTCTTGACTGCCATCTAGTGGTGGGACCACTTTGCATGTTTTACATGTCCTCTGATGCACCTTTTCATATATGGTGTTTTCTACACTTTGTGTTTTTGACCACATGTAGTGCTACGTTACTGTCCCCTTAATCTGAATAACATTCATGTTATCATGAAGTTCTGAAGCCATGAACTGTAAACAAACTGTTTGATTGAAACCTGCTATCTCTCTCAAGTTATCAATTTCATTTATTATTGACTTGTGATACGGTTTAAAGTTTGTTACATGAGGGAGTGAAAGGCCAATGTTTAAAGTTAGACACATTTAGGCAAAGAAAGTTTCAGACTCAATTTGGCAAATTTGCAACTGAATATATGAATTCAAATGAATATTACTGTCTGTGTATTGCTCTGAAATGATCTAGTTACTGGGGGAGTTGCTTCTCGACCGGCACAATTTCACCATAATGACGAAATACATCAGCAAGCCGGAGAACCTCAAACTAATGATGAACCTGCTGCGGGACAAGAGCCGCAACATCCAGTTTGAGGCTTTCCATGTTTTTAAGGTAAAAGTTGACCACATCAAAGATACGTATACTATATATATATTTACTGTATATAGATATATATGCACTGTATTAACATCCTCTTCCTTAACGACCAGGTGTTTGTGGCCAACCCCAACAAGACGCAGCCCATCCTGGACATCCTGCTGAAGAACCAAACCAAACTCATCGAGTTCCTCAGCAAGTTCCAGAACGACAGAACGGAGGACGAACAGTTCAACGATGAAAAGACTTACCTGGTCAAACAGATCAGGGACCTCAAGAGGCCCGTCCCCCAGGAGGCCTGAGGAAGGTGTGCAGGGGGGGGGGGGGAGGAGCCACCAGGACGACAACGTCTGCCTAACGGACCCATCAGCAGCTGCTCTTCTGGTTTCTGAACAAACCAATGGAAAAAAAAAACCACCGTACCCATATCAACTCATCAGGAAGTCGCCAGCTCCTCCGCTTCTCAGTGAACATTTGATTACTTGTTTTTTTGTTTTTAGTCTTTTTCCTTCAAAAAGAAACACGAGAAAATAATAGATGCTGCTGCTTTCTTGCACATTGAGACATGTTAGGTATGTTATAATGACAGTCCATCAAACATAGGGACAGAAAATACAGTACGGCCGACTTCCTGATAGACACACACACACACCAAGGAACAAAAGTAGACAAGTTTACACACATATATGTATTACATAAAAACATGCATACACACATACTGCAAGAATATCAGCTGAAACCGTGTGGTGGAAATGGTACGAGCAAGTTGAACATTGGTGTGTTGGTTGCATGCCTTGAAATGCGACGGCTCCGCGTCTGCACCCAGCGCCGGCGTCGGCTCCCATGTTCAGTGCCACAGACTCTGAAATTTGCACGCGCATCGCAGCAACCGCTACAGTTCTCGTATCGACGCCTTCATCCAATAAAACAACGGTGGCTCATTTTAGAGGTTTTCGTGGGGGGACGGGGACGGGGACGGGGGGTGGGGGGGGAGCTCTCGGATGCCATCACTTAGAACCATTTACCTCCCGTGTGCTTCGTTTTACGACACGGCACTTGAAGCACACGAGGGAGGGATGAAGGGGATGAATTTGATAAGAGCCCTGAGAGTTGGGTCTCTTTTATTGTTTCTTTTGGGACGGGGTGAACATGTACATATGCCTTTTTGTTTTTTTGCTTTGTAGATTTGTTTTTGTTTAACCTTGACATATGAATATATATTATATATATATTACTTTAAACATCACGTTTTTGGTTAATTGTAATCAAATTACTTTCTAAACTATAAAAGAAACAAGTTAAGTGACGTTGTTTTTTTTTTGCATTTCATTTTACTGCTGATAAAATGGTTGCTGTTGGGTTTCTTTGTACATAACTTAAAGGGCCAGCTCACATTTAGCTAACCTCGTCTAGGATATTAACAATTTGTACAGCGGAGGAATGTCACGGTATTAGCTCTGGATCTGTTCATCTTCTTCTCATCTACATTGTGAGCGTCTCTCAGACTGCTGAAGACGTGCAGGAGGGGGTTGGGAGAGCATTAAGTGAAACATTAAACTGTGTGTTTGTGCACTTTGTGAGGTGCTGAGCGAACTGGAGTCGAGGATAGCGCCCCCCCTCCCCTCCTCAATTTCATTAACTTGTTTTATTTCCTCATTCTCACCACTCTGCTGGTGGCCTGGGAGTGCTGTGTGGCCCCACAGTGAGTGTGATTCAGGGGTGAGCTCATCAGGACATTGGCAACTCAGCCGCCATTCTTACCCCTCCTCCCTCCTCCTTTCTCTTCAGAGGGTTTATAATTCCAGTACAATTGTGAGTGTAAAGCATTGTGGGTAGCGGAGTACTCTGGGCATGTTGGATTGTCCTCGTGGCGCGGAGCTAAACTGATGGAACCACAGATTTGTTAATGTGCATGTGACCGACATGGTCCATGTAATGAGACATGAATTCATTTTAAATTAGAAACCATCTCCGTGCGGAAAGCCGACAGTTCTTCCATTCGCATCGAACATGCATGTTCCTCACTGGCTGTGCATGATGCTGTACTAAAGATGTTGTACTGGAATTGTTTCTTTTGTTTCCAAGTATTTAACAACATTGAAATGCCAAATTGAACCATTGGCTGTATGGCTGTGTGCTGACTTTGGCTCCAGTTTCAGCATCGAGCGCGTGGGTGCTTTCAGAAGTGTCAAAGGCCTGGGCCCTACAATCGAAATAAAGAAAAAAAACATTTGGAATAAAATGATGCTGTGGTCATTTGTTGTGTGTTGACGTTAGGATATGAACATCTGCATGACATATTGAAGTGGGGACTATTTCCCAATTGGTGGAAGAAGTATTCAAACATGTTTGCTGAATTTAAAATACTCCATTATACATAAAACATTTTCACAAGTAGGTAAGTATCAACGCAATGGACTTTCTTATCAAAGATAAAAACTCGGATTCAGAGTGTTCCTCATAATTATGACATGGATTAGAGCGTCATAATTGTGAGCTACTATATAAGGAACAAAACATATATTTTTTAACAAGCGGTTGAAACATAAATAGGCCTACAGTACATTAGCTTCATAGGATTGTGTCATTTAAGTACATAAAGAAACAATTGATCACAGTGACCTAAAATAATTCTGCTATTCATCATACACGTATATCAAAAATTACTTCCTTTTAAACGGTCAAACAAATGAATTTGTATTTGGAATAAATTTGGCCATTCACAACAACAAAGCCATTAACTATTTCATCGATCAAGTGTTCAGCTCCTCCCTCTTCCACTACTTTCTCTGACTTTTATCATTAAAAAATAAGTTAGATCCGCTATTACTGCAACATCTTTTCTTTTTGTTTTGTGTAGCAGCAGTTACGGAGCATCTCCTCATTCATTTGGAATAAGTTTCTGTCCACCTGGAGAATAAATCCCAATATTCACTCTTCTTTTAGCTCTGTGTTTGGTCTCCACCGACTCCTCATATCTGTCTCTAAATGTCCCACTGTGTTCATAACCTGTGGACGTCAAGCAGCAGCTATTCTGCTGTTTTGTTGCTGGGCAGGTGTTGTTTCTTTCTTTCTTACTGAAAACAGCTGCCCGCGGGCCCGACACCACCCATGAGAGCGGTGAGAGTGAACCACAACAGTCCAGCAGTGGGTGTGACTGCGAAGCCGAGGGGAACGGTGACCTTGTCACATTTGATTATTTAAAACAGCGACAAAGCTGATACGATAAGTGCGTGTTTTTGTGAATGGAAACAGAGAGCATTGCACTAGTCCTTTAAGTGCACATATAAAAAACAGCACACTTCCGGTAGAACAAGACAAAAACAGACAGAGACGCAACGGTGAGAAGAGGACGTTCCCGTCGACGAGGTGAGGGGCTTTTGTTTCAGGAAGGGGGCCAGCTAACCACAAGACAGACGAAGCGCGAGGACCCCTGCAGACAGAGAGACAGAGAGACAGACAGAGACACACACGGTGACACACACACACAGACATGGTGAAGATCAGCTTCCAGTCCGTCGCGGGACAGAAAGTGGAGAAGGAGAATGATGGCGACAAGACCGAGATTCTCATTCCTCATCCGATGGTGAGTAACGCGCCGCTTGTTGTTTCTTTTCTTTATTAATATTGTTTGTCATAGTCGTCTTTGACTTGCTACTTATGTAATGAGGTGCCCGCTGACTCCCCTGCATGGTTTTGTTGGTCTGCGGGTCAGCGTGCACCTGCACAGCCTGAACAGCAGGGGATTCTTCTCCTTATTTGACAGCATTCATCGCCATTTGGGTTGGAAACAAAACATGCCATCGCTGCGTTGGTTTCCTTCTGCGCCACTAGGCTTAAAAGCAGCCTTGAAGCAAGTTATTATAATGTACAAATGCATGCTGTTGGTTTAGGGGCTGCACAGATAAATGCAAGCAAAAAAAGCAATTTAACAATATTTAGGCTTTGTATTGGGGTTTTGCTTTTATAGCAGCCACAGCCTCTGATTTCTTTCCTCCTATGCAGAATTAAATAAATAACTCCCCCAGCTAAGAAAGAATGCAAGAAATGCATGAGATTTTTGGCTGACAAAATGGCAGATGGGTTGCAGCGCATGCAAGATTATTTTTCACAGCTCCCAAATGAGGCAGGGCAGTGGAGTGCTGAACTTTGCCGTAGCAGCAGCAGCAGCAGCATCGACCTCGACCCCTTATCAAAGACACATGATGGAGCCCCGAAGATGATGAGCCGTGATTGTAATATAGATTGATATAGATGGGACATCATGCATGCACATCACATGAATATTTGCTAAAAGCACAGAGCCGGAGTGGCTGTATGTGACTTTTGAAGTCTGTTCAAATGTATCGAGCAGGAGACGGACCGTCCTCGTGGTGTGTCACGCTCTCAGCTGGTGTGAAGAGAGCCTCTATCTTCTCTCCCGGTGGGGTGGGAGAACACAAAGAACCCGAGTCTCACAGAAGTGTGTGTTCGCACATGCACACAGTTGTCGCCTTGTCCTCATGCACCCTCTGTTCCCAAACGCTTCCACAAAGAACAGTGTGCCGAACTGAAACGAGTAACACGAACAGCGTGTTCTGCAAGACGTCGTGAAACAAAGGCACTGATTTCCATTCATGTGTCATCTCCTTTTTTATTTTTTAAGTGATGGAACATGTTCGCACAGGATTGTCATTACTTTTCTTTGAAGTTTCTAACAACAGTCCGATTTCCCATGCACACAATGATTTTCTTTCCCCCCCCCCCCTTCACAGCTCCAAGAATAGCCACCATTGTTGTTTCTAAACCTGCCACAAGCGTTCTGCAGTACAGCACTTCTCTGTTAAGTCTTTGTTTTTGTAAGTGCACGGTGAGTGGCTACTATCTGTGTGTAGTGCCACCCTGCCAACAGATGGGCTGCGAGACTGGAGGCGTCTGGGAAGATTACTCACCATCTCTCAGTCAAGTTTTTATTACCGTGAGCTCCGTCATCCCTTCCTCTGGCCGGGCTCAGTGCTACTAATTCCTGCTTTAAAATGCGCCGTTAATGTGAGCTTCTATTTTAGCACTTGGCTTTAATTTGAGTCATTTTCAGCTGCTCGTCAGATGAGTAAGCTGCATGTTGGGATTGAAGCTCCCTGGAAATGCTTTTTCTGTCGTCATTTGAAGTATCGATATCTGTGTTGTGTGTCTTTTCCAGGATGACGATGAGCTGGTCCTGCCGCTGAGGCCCAAAAAGTCTCCCCTCAACGGCTTGTGCTGCCTGACGTTTGGCCTGGTTGTGTTCATGGCCGGTCTGGTCCTGGCCTCCATTTATGTCTACCGCTACTACTTCATACCTCATGTGAGACCCCGATTATACTCTTCTGTGTTGTATGTGTCTCAGATTGGCCCTTGCACCAAATACTGTATTCATAAATGAAACCATGTCCTTTTTGGGTTTTATAACCTGCCCCGACAGATGGTTTGTTACACTGAACCATCTGAGGAGTCGTCATTGAAAACTGTATGGAAAAGAGAAAGGGGCTTTCAAAAAAATATGTGGCAGGTGATTGGAGGAAACATTTATCAAACAAACTCTTACCGAAGCCAGAAAAAAAATCTTTTCTCTTCTTTCAGATGAAGAAATACTCTGATATAACTGATGCATCTACGCTAAGTTCTTTAGAAGCCGCCATTGTTGTTTTTGGGTGAATAATCGCCTCTCTGTGTTGTCTCTCACATACCTAATCCACGCCTGTAGCTGCCAATTACTGATTGGTCTGTAGCACTGTGATTCAAACCACCATTCAGTTATGATAGATGGATGTAAACCGCAACAGGCATGCAGCCGCGAGGCGGTAATTGTAGTTTATTTAAGTCACTGCTGTAAAAGAAGGATATATTCTTGCCACAGACTCTCCGAGTGTTCCGGCCGG
Organism: Leptoclinus maculatus; assembly: GCA_032191485.1. Taxonomy (NCBI): domain Eukaryota; kingdom Metazoa; phylum Chordata; class Actinopteri; order Perciformes; family Stichaeidae; genus Leptoclinus; species Leptoclinus maculatus. The sequence continues at coordinate 20,199,559 of JAVDOI010000014.1, read as the reverse complement.
TGTGTTGATTCAGATGCTAAATTGTGTTTGTGTGCAGATGCCAGAGGAGAACATGTTCCGCTGCACCATTCTTTACGATGACTCCGAGTACGCTCCGCTGCGCGGGCGTCAGGAGCTGGAGGAAAATGTTGGCATCTACTTGGGCGACAACTATGAGAAGATCACTGTGCCCGTGCCTCACTTCGGAGACAGCGACCCCGCTGATATAATCCATGACTTCCACAGGGTGAGGACAAACACACACACACAAACACACACATCTGACAACTTGAATAGAGAACAAACTAAGTACACTGTTAAAGCTTTACTACAAGAGCTTGTAGTAAAGCTTTTGCTAACATCGGCATGCTAACGTGCTCACAAATTCATGTTTTGACATGATGATGTCGCTAGATGAAAACACAGTGGATACCCAAAGTCAGATTCATCCTCTGGGGACCATGAATGTCCATACAAAACTCTAATGGCAATCAGTATTTCAGTTTGGACCAAGATGGCAACATCTCCAGAGCCCCACTGCTAACATTGGCCAAATTATTCAAATTTGACATTAGTAAAAAAAAAAATCACCTAAACTAAAATGTTGTCTTTTAATAAACTGTTTTATTTTCCAGGGACTTACAGCCTACCATGACATTGCTCTGGACAAGTGCTACGTGATCGAGCTCAACACCACCATTGTGATGCCTCCACGCAACCTTTTGGAGCTCCTCATCAACGTGAAGGTAACACAAATTAACGTCTTCATGAGCACCCTTTTCTCTTGAATGTCTAGAAAGGAATGGCTTTACTTTTTGCCTTCGCCATTCCCAAGTGCTACTAATTGGTTAAAATGCTCACATTTGACCTCAGGAGTTGAGGTCCTGGTCACAGCAGGAAGTGACGCAGTGAAATTCATCAAAAATAGCTAGCGCAGGAGGCTTTGCGATGTAGCGACTATACGCAGGGCTAGTTGGTTAACTACAGTAGTTAGCGAGCTAACAGCTTCCACGCTAGCTAGCTTATTTAAATGACCTAAAAACAGGAAATTAAACAATACAGTAAAAATTAACCAAAACCTTTTAAAACCATGGGGCTAGCTGTCAGATTGAAAAGACTTGGTGGAGCAGTTTATATTGTGACAGAGGAGGCTTTAATAAAAGTGGATGGACAGACACGGCTAATTAGTTACGATAGCTCCCTCCATTTTGTCCTCTTCAGCTCTTCGTTCCTTTAAAGGTCAGCACTGTCGAGTTATTTTATCAAAACGTCTGAGTGTGCAGACAACCAATGTTGGGACTATCCAGCCCCTTAGTGTGTCTGTTCTCCCTGTGAGCTTGTTTTTTTATTGTACCTCTGTGTCGCTTGCAGAAGGGAACATACTTGCCTCAGACCTACATCATCCACGAAGAGATGGTGGTGACCGACAAGGTGCACAACATGCGTGAGCTGGGGCCCTTCATTTATCGCCTGTGCAATGGGAAGGACACGTACCGCCTGAACCGCCGTGTCACCCGCAGACGTAAGTTGGGGTCATTGGAGGGATCGATAGAAACATTTTAAGTGCGACGACGGTAGGGTCTGTGTTTTTATTTTAATGGATAGAAGTGACTTTTGTTGTTTTCACTGGTCCCCCCTCTCGTGTGTCTCACCCTCTCAGGCATCAACAAGCGTGACGCAAAGGACTGCCACCACATCCGTCACTTCGAGAACACATTTGTGGTGGAGACTGTTATCTGCCATGAAGCGTGAAACACGGCGGTCATCCGTGTCATCCAACCCACTGAAAGGCACATCTCCAGCCATCGCCTCAGCCACTGTAGCATCCTCCTGTTAATCTGAGTTACTCTTTAGCTTGTGATTTCGGTTTGATGTTGTAAAAGATTTTACCTGTTATTCTTTTTTCTAATTCCCTTTGGTTACATTTACTCTGAAGTGTGATGCAATACTAAACCGTTGGTTCTATCACAGGACTTTCCATGTAGCAAACTCCTTCAGCCAACAATGACTGATCATTTCAACACCTCTCCTCTTCCTCTGGGGATTTGTACGATGGTTACAGTCTCCATGTGTCTTCATGGAGACTGTTCTTTTGTTTTTGTTACCCCCCCCCCCCCCCTCCCCCTGGAGGTGTCTCCAACAATCACCTGTGCAGAGCATGACGCCTTGCTTCTCTGAGCAAACATTATCCATAGATTTCAATAATATCTCCTGTTCTCTGCAATGTTAACATGGAACTGCCGATGACTAGTCGCTTTGCTTGCATCTCTTTGCCTGCCTGTTGCCTCCTCGCTCCTCTCTCTGCTTTTCATTTCCTAGAAGGTTGCATTAGGTCTGTATTCACTTTATTTTGGGTGCTCTTATTTGTCATCAGCTGTTCTCTTTTTGCGCACTCTTCCTTATTAATGCCTTTTGTGAATCTTTTTCTTTTCTTTAAATAACGTCTCTGTTTTCACTTGCATGTGTTAGAATGTTTTGTAAACCAACGATTAAAGCCTTAGTCCAGAGTCAGAGACTGGGCTAAAGTCATTACTGCTGAAAGGGAACATATTCTATGGTATGTTAGTCAAACAAAATCAACTTTGATCTGTATATTTTGTCTGCTGATTAAATCATAATATCTGTCTGTGAATAAAGTAGTGACATTAACTCGGCGTCTGTTGATGCTTCGTTCATTTTCAGACCGCCAAACGTTTGGCAACATCGTTACGCTGCAGCCAAAATGAAATCATTTCACTTCTTTGTATTATTTATATTGTTTGTTGGTGCAATTTGTTTGTTATCAGATTCTTTCATTGTTTATTTTCTATATATAACTTACAGGAGTTTGATATGATGAATATTACCTCCTGGCAGATGACTTTGATCTCTTCCCAGTCGACATGACCACCGATGTAGTTGAAAGCGCCATAAAAAAGTTTATAAGTGTGAATTAAGATTATTTTGATGCTCAACTTTGTAAACTTGTCTGTCACTGAATTCGAACAACTCGTATGTGTTTTTACCCAAATTACAAAAAACAGTGTATTTTCTGATTTTCTTCTAATAGTATTGAACCATGCAGATGCTTTAATTGGCCAGATGTTGAGATGGACACATAAACGTTTCCCCCGTGCCTATTTTCAGCACACTACAACAAATGATCTCACCAAGATTGTAAAAATGTAGCTGAATTTCACAGCTCACTCTCGTATTCAGACAACACAGCATGTCTCCATCTGATCCCTCTACTTATTTGCTCATTCTGTTGATTATAGCTTTTACTGTCATTGTGCTTTTCCTACAGTATTGCATCAAGTAGCTAATTTGTGTTTTCTAATGTCATCATCCTTATCTCGCTCTTGCATCACAACCATCTGCTACACATCCAAAGTGAGACGGTTCAGACCATTTCTTTCCACTCTTGATATCTACGCGGTTGGATTTTAACCGGATAACAAAAAATGCTCATAATGTTCCATCAGTGGCCTCATTTGACAGGCTAGTGTGTAATATTAGGTTAATGTCAGACAGGATATCCAGTACAGACTACTTTGCCAATCCTTAATGACTAATAGCTTTTGCAACGATTACTTTTGGATCATTTCAGATCTGCACATGAGGTAATCTAGATCCTTGCAGTCTGCTGTAGGCTTATGCCGCTGCCCTTCCATCTGGCGAGGCTTAGGCCTCGAGAGCTGCTGCCTCTGTGACTGAGATGCTTTTTAAAGAAGACTAAAGCCTGAGATCAAATTATTTATAACATGCAGCACACATAGGAGAGTCGAACTGTGTTATTACATAAAACAATAAAAGGGTGTTGCTAAAAATGAGATTATACGTCCTATTTTTCACCCAATAGCTGTGTTTCTTACTCATCAGAGTTTAGTTCTGATGACATTCAGTCGGCTACCAGATGGGAGAACATTTACTTGCCAGTTTCAAGAAATAGTTAAAAACGTTAATGAATAAATCCACTTATTCGCCCTAATGCGGAGAGTCGGATGAGAAGATCAATACCACTCTCAGACATGTCTGTATGCTATTGGAAGCGCTTAGCTTAGCTTAGCATAAAGACTGGAAGCAGGGGGACACAGCTAGCATGGCTCTTTTCATAGGTCAAATAAAATCTGCCTAGCAACATCTCCAATGTTCACTAAGTAACACGTTAAATTACTCCGTACTGAAGCTTCTTATTACCAGCTGTGTTACGTGTTAATGTTGTTAACTACTCAGATATCTTTAATTCAGTGGCCTCTTTAGCTTTGCGATGACTTTCTTGAAAATGTATGAAATAATAGGACATGGTCTGTAATAGAAATGGACTTTCAGACATCTCGGTGTGCTTTACACTTTACACTTGAGAATATCATTGTCTCTGATGTCCAGAACGTCAGAATCCCTGAAGATGACATTGCAGCCCATTTAAGGAGCTTGCTTTGTCTTCTTTGTTGGTTCTCAGAGACAAGAGGTGTTGGAGGTGGAGCAGCAGATTAGATAAGAGATGAGGACATCAAGGTGTGGAGAGGTGGACCTGAAAACACTGCCATCGGTACACAGCTGGGAACTGCAACAGTCAAATGACATGACCTATTTCAGTGATTGCATGTCTATGATATGTTGTTTTTTTAAACTACTACTTTTCTTATTTTTTTCAACATACTATATACTACTACTTTTTTTTCGACATTCTAAACTACTACCTTTTTTACTTTTTGTTCTTTAGACATACTATACTATGACTTTCTCAACATACAAAGCTATGACTTTTTTAAAACTTTTTTTTCGACATTCTAAACTATGACTTTTATATTTTTTCCACATACTATATAAACTATGACTTTTCTTTGACTTACTGTAGACTTTTATTTTCTTACTTTTTACGACATACTATGCTATGACTTTTTTCAAACTTGTTTTCGGACAAACTATTTCGACATATAAAATATGATATTTTATAAACCTTTTTTTAGTATCCTATGATTTTTTTCTTTTTTCAACATACTATACTGTGACTTTTTATGACATTCTTTTGACATTCTAAACTACTACTTTTCTTATTTTCTTCGACATAATATACTACTACTTTTTTTCGAAATTCTAAACTATGACTTTTTATCTTTTCAACATTCTAAACTACTACCTTATTTACTTTTTACGACATATTATACTATCACTTTTTTTCGACATAGATAAATAAGACTATTTATCGATATATACAAAATTCAGACTTTGAAATTTATCAAACTATACTATAACTTTATATTTTTTTCAACATACTATACTATGACTTTTTTTTCGAAATTCTAAACTATGACTTTTTGATTTTTTTTCCAACAGACTATGATATGCTATACTATGACTTTTATTCGACATAGGTAAATAAGACTATTTTTCGATATACCAAATTATGACCTTGAAATGTGACTTTCTTTTACTTTTTTCAACATACCATACTTTGGCTTTTTTTCGACATATTATTTTACATTTGAATGACAATTCAATGTCAAACTATACTATAACATTTGTTACGACAATTTCATGGCATACTATTTTTTATGAAATATTTACATTATGCCATACTATGACTAATGTATTAGGACTATAATTATCCAACATTTTAAGTATTTAGTCAACTCTCATATCAGAGCAACTCACTGAGCTGCTTTTGCTACTTAGGAACATAAAACACTGAGACGCAGCGAGTGTTTGAAAGAGGGAAAAGAAAGCCATTACAAGGCAGAAAGATCTAGTTACATCACCAAGCTGATGCTCTATTTTGCTGAGCAGTTTATATATGACACACACACACACACACACACACACACACACACACACACACACACACACACACACACACACACACACACACACACACACACACACACACACACACCATCTCTCTCTTTCTGTTCTCATGAAATGCCACATGCAGATCATAATAACACACAGGTCATATCACAGTTTCCACCCTTCAAAGGACTATATAGGGAGCCGATGAGCGGTGGAGATCCTCCTGAGTCCTGCAGACTGGACATGCATTACATTTATCTTAAAGTATCCTGATTCGGTGGTAAAGATGCTTTTCTCACCGACCCGCTGTCTCATCCTTCTACTCCTCTTGAACTCAAGTGATGCTGGTGAGTTGATGAATGCTCGGATTTAATAACGTGACATCTTCATGATACACAAAAACAAAAAAAATCAAAGCACTTCACAGATGTGAGGATTTGCTTGTAAGGTTTTTGAAAAGTGGAAATATTTTGAGCTGGAAGACGAAAGAAAAAAGACGCTGGTGGTGACAGACACTCCTTTGGGAGGCTGACGTTAGATGTTGACTGTTACTGAAATACATCAGAGATTTTCTAGGTGGAGATTAAAGTATGTTTGCCAAACATCACATCAGTGACATGAACATAAACTATTTCTATCAATCAAACGATGATAGAGCCACATAGGAGCCTTTCTAGAGGACGTTCTCAGCTCTGGAGGTCAGCAGTAATACACTATATTTATATAGCACTTCTCAAAAGAAAAGGTTACAAAGTGTTCTACAAAACAGAAATGGCAGACAAACAATGATAGTAACAATTTAAAATAGTTTAAAAGTTATACAACATTGAGCAAAGAAGCAACACAAGGAGGACTGGAATGACCCCCATCACACTGAGCCAGAGCAATCACTCTCAAACAGGCCATTGAGGTTTGTATTATTTCAATGACTTTGCACAAGTGCCCTTCTCTCCTATTCCCTACCTCTTGGGTCTCTTTTTTATTGCCAGGACGGACTCTGGGGAAGATCAAGGAGCGTGTGCGTAATCTCCTGCTGCAGAAAGCCAAGCAGCCTCTTCAACATGTGAAGGAGGGCAAGATCCACCAGCAGCTGGACCACTTCAACCGACTAGACTTCAGCACCTTCCCTCAGGTAGAGACGGATCAGTGGTCTATCCGGTGTGGGGCCCTCTAGAGGCTGGAGGAAACCAGCTTGGTCCACTAAGGTCCTTGGTCCTGGAACGATCTGCAGGCCAAGATTTAAATGATTTTAAAGTTAGAAGGAAGCGGTCGCTGCTAGCTGCAGGTGCTTCATTTAACTAACAAACTCATGGTCACGATGCCGCCTTGTTAATGCACTGGATGATGTCATTCATTTAGTCGTATCTATTGTTGCTGCTGGGATCTGATGTTGTTGTCCTGTCATGTGCTGAATGTTGCTATTTGACCATTTCTTGGCTAGATCGCACTTGTAAAAGAGTTTTTAATCTCAATGTTAAGGTTATATGTATATATAGGCCTGACATTTCAGACACACAAAGAGCACTTGCACAAGTTTCTCCATCTCATACTATTTATGAGGATTGTTCAATGTTTTTCCAATGCAGCAAAGCTGAGAACACTGTGCTGCTGTCATTTTTGCTCCTCAGAAAAGAGCTAAACGTTGGTAAATCTGCTCTAAAGCAGCAGTGAGTGAGCTCTGTTTAGCTCTCACTTTCATTTGTGGCTGCCAATGTGCAAATGTGTCCTTTGGAGCGTTAAATAAGGGATTACTTACACAAAGAACTGTGCTGCTGGTTTGGGTGAATCTGAATAAAACATATTCTCTCCTTCTCTCTTCCCGTCTTGCTCCCCAGAGGTTCTTTGTGAACGAGGAGTACTGGCGGCGTCCCGATGGTCCGGTGTTCCTCTTCATCGGAGGAGAAGGGCCCATTTATGAGTTTGATGTTCTGGCAGGTACAGTAGGATGAACATGTCCTCGCCCGTCTGTCACACGCATTCAAACGGCAGATCAAACGGATTCAAACACAGAAAATGGCTGACACTCCCTCGCAGATTTGGAAATGAAAGTGGGAACATTGAAGCATCATGTTGTGTGTCAGTAAGATGACACTTGTTCTCTTTGCTTTATCTGTCCCGTCCTGTCCTGTGTTCTGTCTGTACACACCAAACCATACCTTTAAAACATTTAATTCCCTCAAACTGTCTGTGTATTTCTTATTTAAAAAAACAGAAAGAAGCATTAGACCACTCTGAATCCTACCTGCTTTCCCAGGTCACCATGTTGACATGGCTGAGGAGCACGGGGCGCTGCTGTTGGCTCTGGAGCATCGATTCTATGGCCACAGCATCAACCCTGACGGCCTCAAAACAGAGAACCTGTCAGACCTGAGCAGCCAGCAGGCGTGAGTGTTGGCTACCAGCTTGTGTGTGTGTGTGTGTGTGTACAAGTACATGTATGCTTCACCTCACTTCCCCTCCCTCAATACATAATGTATGTGCATCTGTGTCTTTTTGGTTTGTTTTCAGCTTCCCCTCTACTTTCTGTCAAGTGTGTGTGTGTGTGTGTGTGTGTGTGTGTGTGTGTGTGTGTGTGTGTGTGTGTCAGGTGAAAGACTGAAGAGTTGTTTTGTGTGTTGTTGTTTTTTTGTCCAGGCTTGCTGACTTGGCTGTATTCCACCAGCACATCAGCCAAAGCTTCAATCTGAGCCTCAGGAACACCTGGATCAGCTTCGGAGGCTCGTACGCCGGAGCTCTGTCCGCCTGGTTCCGAGGAAAGGTGCTAACAAAATGTTACATCTCACACAACTTCCATATTATTTCCCTTTTAGCAATTGTTACACATTCTTCTGTGTTCCTCCTTCATCCTACTGCAGTTTCCTCACCTGGTGTACGGAGCCGTGGCCTCCTCTGCTCCTGTCAAGGCCACGTTGGACTTCTCTGCCTACAGCAATGTAAACTGGCACAAACCATGGTCACTATTCATATTCAATATTAGCATATTATCAGAGATGTAGACAGGATTTTCTTTTTTAAATACCAGGGTCATGAGTCCCTGGTGCAACTCAACCTTGCACATACATCTTTTTTGACAAGCTTCAGGAAAAAGAAGTGAGTAAATTAGTCACAAATGTTTACATTATGGGACTGAATGCTGATTCAAAGCCTCCCTCACATACGTAGTTTGAAACCCATTATTTATGTGTGTTCATTATTATTATTATTTATGTGTGTAATCATTCAACCTCCCTGTAATCATAGAACATCATCAAACCCCCCCCACAGTTCCCAGAAATATTACCATGGACGTGACCTTCGTACACTTAATTTTTACCTATACGGCCCAGAAATGATTACACAAGCAGAACTGCTGAATTCGTGACTAATTAGCCGTGTGATGCATGCCTGCTCTCACCTCTGTGGTTTCCTGTTTCAGGTTGTCGGCTTGAGTCTCACGAACGAAGCGGTTGGTGGCTCAGACAAGGTGTGAAGGCAGCCACCGTGTCTGTGCATCGTACGTATGACTGGCATTACATTTCTGTCCGTCACACGTGTTGAACTCGCCCTCATCCTCTTCCTGCAGTGTCTGGCTGGTGTGCGAGAAGCCTTCGCTGCTGTGGAAGCAGTGATGGGCGGGAACGCCAGCCGGGTGGCCGTGGACTTCGGATGCTGTCAGATCCCCAAGGATCTCGATGATCAGGTGACGGCTTTTGGTCTGTATGAGATGCTTTAGGGGAAAAATGACAGGTTGTTAGGCTTAAGAAAGGGGAACAAAAAACCCTCTCTGTGGCATCTTGTTTGGGCATTTTTGTACTTTTTATGCTATAATAGGCATTGTTTCTTCAGTTCTGATGCAGAACAAATGCATCCGAGTGGAAAATAAATATTTTACTCTACACCTCTCAGATTGAGCTGATGCAAAACCTGGCCGACATAGTCATGGGGACGGTGCAATACAATGAAGAAGGGGTGCTGATGTCAATCGATGAGCTCTGTGGTGTGATGACCAACAAGAGCGAGGCATACGTGGAGGAGACGGAGGCTTACAACCGCCTTGTTAAACTTGCACAGGTAAGGAAAACACAAGGATGTCACAAATGTCCAGCTTGCAGTTTTCTCTTTTCATGCACAGTATAACCACCAGATGTCTCCATTGAGCCATTGTCTCGATGAGACAGACTTGAAGCAAAGGTGCAACCTTTTAGGATTTCTCTCACTAATATTATGCAGCCAGGGACCCACAGTGTGGTGTTTTATATATGTGTTGTGTGTTATTTCCTTTGTGTGTGTGTTTGTGCAGATCTACCATTCCTCCAGTGAGGAACCATGTCTGGACATCTCCCATGAGAAAACAGTGAAGGATCTGATGGACACGACCGTCCACTCAGGCAGGAGAGCAGAGAGACAGTGGACCTACCAGACCTGCACCGAGTTTGGCTTCTGTACTACACACACACACACACACACACACACACACACACACACACACACACACACACACACACACACACACACTAGACAACAGATATAGCCAACCATAATTCTTTCTATCATCTGACACCCTTTCATTGTGTCTTTGTGTGTGTGTGTGTGTAGACCAGACTTGTGAGGATGCTACTTGTCCGTTCTCTGGGATGGTGACCCTGCGAACCCAGACTGAACTCTGTCTAATGCTGTTTGGCATTTCCCAGCATTCCCTGGCTGGACGCGTTGCCTTTACGAACACTTACTATGGAGGAGACAACCCACACACACACAGGATCCTCTATGTCAATGGTGAGACTTGGTTTACTAGAGGCAAAATCACAACAAACTACAAAGATGGACTTAGTAGAGTGCACATCTCCGCCGTGAAGTCACCAAGCTGTCTACCCGTTTAGCAACAACTGATTGGCAGCGAGGTACAGCAGAGTGTGCACTGGTAGTACCGTTAGCTGTTTGTCGAACACACCATCCAAAACAATAACAGTGTGCTAACAGCTTCCCCCCACCGTGTCTCTGGACACGGAGTAGCAAGATTGTAGATGCACTTAGCTGTGTTATCACTAGCGTACTACCAGCCGGGTAGAATGGTGAGAGAGAGGAGTCAGCAGGCAGTCAATGCTAATAAAACAGGTAATAAAAGGTGTTTTGAGAAGGTGCGAGTCACCACGAACACAAGAGGTAATTGAGCATGCAGTGATAACTGGCCACCCAAAATATTGTGCAGTTTGCTGCAGCAGAATGTGAGATTAGCCGTGGACAGACACAGAGGTGCACAGTCACTCAGTCACGGACACATGGACTCACATAGTCACACACACACACAGGACCAAACGCATAACCTCTCCCGTGACCTGCGCCTGGTGGAGATAATAACTGAGCCTAAGGAGGTGAGTGAGCGGCCAAACAGTGGTACAAATTTAAAATCCATTTCCTCATCGTTGCCACAGGTGGAGTTGACCCGTGGAAGGAGCTGTCGGTGGTTCAGGACAGGGCAGAGGAAGGAGAAGAAGCCCAGACCATCTTCATTAAGGACACTGCTCACTGTGCTGACATGATGAGCAGAAGAGTCACAGACCGCCGCTCGCTCCAGAAAGCCAGACAGGTATGTGTGCCTCACTGACATGTTATTGTGTAATCTGCACAACAAACATGGAGAATGATGAAATCATTCAAAAACATTCCTTCTCCCTCCCAGGAGATCGAGAAACATGTGGACAGTTGGCTGAAGATGGCTTCCCTGGAGAACACCGTCTGATCCAAACACATTATAACCTGATCAGCTCTTATCACTGTTCCCTGAAACAGATTCATGAGCTGGTGTGCCTGGCTGCTCTGCTTCTTCATCATCATCATCCTCTATTTCCTCTCCTGTTCTCCTCCATCTATAATTATCTCAGCACTGATCTGTGTGTTTGTGCGGTTTGGTTTTATCTTTTAAGGTTTGTTTTTATGCATCTTTACAAATGTTTTCCCTGTTTTTAATACTAATATTAATTTACAAATGCAGAAAGATTTTTCTTTAATGCTCATTTTTCCTCCTTGCTATCTTAGTTGTCTTAGATTTATGGAGGATCTTGAGGTTTATATCTACCGAGTGTTTATGTTTATAATAACCCTGATATGATGTCTGTTTCCCATATTAGCTTCTTTCTTCTTCTTCTTTTTTAAATATTCATCAGTTGTCATAACCCTGTATAACCTCTAGGGTGCGATATTGCTACATGTGTGTCAAACCCATTTCTTGATCCTCGTTCATTGTAAAACACAAACATTGTGAATTAAAACTCAGAATAGTTTGCCATGCCAGTTGCTCTCTGTTATTCGTAATAAAAGGCAGCAAATTTAGAACACTTGCAGATTTATTCCAAGCATTGTGCAGCATTGGTTGGTGAGCTGGCAGGGACACTGAATGTGTCATGTCACGGTGTTGTGTTGTTGTGTTGTAACAGTGTTTGTGCGAGGGAAAGGTGAGGAAGCACCAGTTGTCCTAAGGCCATCTGTTTGCTCTGGGCTGCTCCGTGTGTGTGTGTGTGTGTGTGTGTGTGTGTTTGTGTGTGTCTGCTTGCGTTTGTGTGTGTGCGTGACCCTCCCTGTAGGGGGTCAAAAGTGGGAGGTCATGACCCCGCTGACCCCGTGGGAGTGGAGATCATCAATCAACTAGGGGCTGGACAGAGCAGCAGCAGGGGACACACGCAAACACACAAACACACAAACACACACATATAGATACTGTAACACATACACTCTGCAGATGTACCTGGGCAACAAAATGAATACACCAAAAGCACATTTGGATCAAACAAGTATGATGAATAGAATAGATATTAAACACATATTAAATGTTTCAGCCCACACACACACACACACACACACACACACACACACACACACACTTGCATGCATAAAGGCCCCTCAGACATTAGCTGCCAGCCAAACAGGCTGTGTGTGTTTTGTTTGACAACATACGTGCTTTCTTATTCATGGTAAACTCACAGATGCTATCACACGCTTCAGCCCAGAGACAAAAGCTTTAAAGCTGGAAAGAAAGCGAATAAACCTGAAGCGCTTTTTTTTCTCACTGCAGTGCCTCCATTTCATCCGCTCCTCTCTTTGCTATTGTAAACAAGCACACAAATAGACACACACACACACACACACACACACACACACACACACACACACACACACACACACACACACACACAGTTACACACACTCCAAGAGCCACTATCAGGGTTATCAGCCAGCACTTGCAGAGCGACAGGGCATGCTTTTTCTCTCTCCTCCTCCTCCTCCTCCTCCTCCTCCAGCCTGTCCTGTTGATCAATGAGGAAGTTCTTGGGCCTCAACTATTAATCAGAGCCTATCGGCTATCTGTCTGCAGAGCCAACCAATCACGGCCCTCCGACAGCTGGGCCATGAAAAATGTGGCGGGTGGATGGAGGGGAGGTTGTGGTGGTGTGTGTGTGTGGGGGGGGTAGTTTAGGGGTGGAGGGCGGCGGCGGGGTCGTGGAGGAGAAGAGGGAGGTGAGGGAGCACTCTATCTGATCCGAGTCAGGTCACGGCTGCACGACTGCACTTTGTGCACTTACAGCTGATTCTTACCATAACGATGACACACACACACACACACACACACACACACACACACACACACACACACACACACACGGGCTATCCCACTTCAACAGACACATTTTTATCCCTGATTCACATTTACATCAAATTGAGGCCTTTTTTTGCCGCCATGTGGCACCCACTGTGTTCACACTGCTTCCTCATGGGGGGGGGGGGGGCGGTTAGGGAGCCGGAATCACACCAAATTAAAATGAACACGGTGTTTGCAGCAGAAAACGTCCCCAGTGAGGACCACAACGCCGCCGATCAGTTCAATAACGCGGCCTGTCCTCGCGCCTCAGAGCTTCATCAACACACCGCCATCCCTCTTCTGCATAATCACCATGCTCACACTCATCCATTCACATCTTATTGCCATGATTAGATTACATCTAATGCTATTACACCGCTCCCATCTCTCTCTCTCCACCTCTCTCTCTCCCCCCCCTCATCATGGATTTCTTGCAGATCTTATTAGTGTGTGATGCGGACCAGGTCTCACTTTGGATTTATGAACCCTCAAGACTTCTCTCCTTTAATCTCCCTCTCCTCCTCCTCTCCCTTCCTGCATCTGTCCATCTATCATTCCCAGGGTTGGCTTGGGCGGAAGAGTATTAATCCCTCCATCCCATCTCTCACTCCTCTGGACAGATGAGGAGGTGGAGGAGGGAGATGGGGATGGAAATGGGAGGAGGGGTAGAAGATGGGAGACCTCAGATTACTTTTCATAATATTTCCGTAGCATTGTGGGACAAATGGAGAGGCATTACAGGCAATGTATGCAGATTTACAAGATGATAGGTCACTGGTACCTTCAACAGGTTCGGGGATGAGAAGATGCTGCAGAGGGAGTGTGTGTGGGCGCAGTGCAGAGGCAATAGCTACAGATGGGATGAAAAACAACTTAGTGTGGAGGTGTGTGTGCTATCCAGTTGTTTGCATGTTTATGCAGTGCGGGGTTGTTTGTATACGTGTATGTACCATAATGAGGTCTATGCAAAAAATGTGTCTACATGCGAAACGTGCATCTCTGCAAAAGTGTAACAGAAACGGCATCACCTGTTGACGCACCATGAGCACAGAACATTTTTTTTTTGGTGGCATGTATTCAGCTTTAGCTGAGCTAGAAAAACATATATACATTTATTCTTTCTTTTACCATATTTGTTTGTACTTTAACTACAACAGAATGATGCATCAACAAGCACTTAGAAGGAAACTGTTAACATTATTTTTTTTATCAGGGATTGTTTCTCTGGCCAGCAGCCCAGCATCCCCCCCCCCTTCCCACGCTAATGTTAATGCCTGACAAGCGCGCACACACACACACACACACACACACACACACACACACACACACACACACACACACACACACACACACACACACACACACACACACACACACACACACTATTTTCAACAGAATCCAATAAGCTGCTGGAAATCAATTGGAGTGATCAGGACATTTAATGAGTCCAGTACTTGGAGGCCTAATTTTCCAGAAAGAAACAAATTCAGAGTAAAGAAAAGAATTAAACCTTTGACCAGCAGTCAGGGTGAAGCAGACCCCACCCCCCCCCTCTCCACCCAAGCCCTAGCAGTGACAGGTAGATTAAGGGGCGTGATAGATGCCCCTCTCTGTATCTCCCTTGCTGCACCCCCACAACTCCCCACCACCACCCCTTTCCCTCCCCTCCATCCATCATGGCGGCTGGTGTAATTGCGGCTGCGTGGGGCTGGCAGAGGGAGCCTCCATCCATCTCCTTAACAACAAACAGTCAGGAGGACGGATGGCGCTGCGCTCCCTCAGTTAATCTCCATCTATAAGAAGGGGGTGGGGGAGGAGGGCTGGAGAAGGAGAGGAAGAAAATAACAGAAGGGGGAAAAGGTAGTGTTGGCTTACTATAAACAAAACGAGATGGAGACGGGGAGGCAGAAGGGAGGAGGGAAGGAATGGTGAGAGGCCTTGCCCAAACAGGTAAGTAAAGGAAGAGGAATGACCCGGGAGGAACTGAGAGAAAAAGTTTGTAAACAGGCTTCAAGAGCAGATAAGGCTGGATTTTGCTTGGCAAGCGTGCCAGAAGAAAGCAGGAGAGATGTATGGAGGGAAGGGAGGAAGGGGGGGGGGATTTATGTCTATGCGGCCAGACGACCCAGAAACTGGAGAGGCACAGGCTCATAAAAATGCACTCTGCACCCCCTCAACCACCCCTCACTTTTACCCTTTCTCCCTTTACTTCCCTCCATCACTTGCCTTCCTCTCTCTCTCTCTCTCTCTCTCTCTCTCTCTCTCTCTCTCCCTCTCTCATGCAGGCAGTGGAGGGTCACAGTTCTCTGATGTATTGGGCAGTTGTGCCAGAGGTCACGGCAGCCATATTTTCTTAATGGCGGAGTCACTGAAGTCAACAAGGCTGGGTGGCCTTCTACCTCCATCTCTCTCTCTCTCTCTCTCTCTCTCTCTCTCTGGTGGAATCAAGTAAACTTGACTTTTTTGGCAAGGTGAGGGCAGCAGCAGTTTGTAGAGGTTGCTGTTTTCTTCACCTTGCAGATGATGCACTTCCATGTGAACCATTTGCACCAAACACCATCACGTTGGGCAGGAAACGACAGGCGGGACAAGAGCAGTTTGTAAAAGCCTAAAGTCTGCCATCTTTTGTTCGCAATCTAGTCAGAATTTATGATATTTCAACGGTGAATTCCATTATAATCTCACAAAAGGAGCTACAGAAACACATGCAGTCATTGCAGGTAAACATCCACAGTTATGCACACACTCTCTGCTTGTTGTTCCCTGTTAAATAGCCCAGGGCATCGCCTGCAGTGAGGCCCAACTTAGAATAGGAGCACCGTGACACTGACACTACAGCAGGCAAGCACACAAAGCAACGGACACACACATACACACACACACACACACACACGTCGTGAACACACTTGCATTGCTAGTCCGAGCGCACAAAGTCAAAAGGCCTCGGTGGGTGCAGAGGAGTGAGCGCTTGAGCTTCGACAG
The DNA here is from genome assembly GCA_032191485.1 of Leptoclinus maculatus. Taxonomy (NCBI): domain Eukaryota; kingdom Metazoa; phylum Chordata; class Actinopteri; order Perciformes; family Stichaeidae; genus Leptoclinus; species Leptoclinus maculatus. Next base: position 20,183,214 of record JAVDOI010000014.1, on the reverse strand, counting down.
GGAGTGACAAATAACTGCAGCAGCCTTGACATGCAGGAGGAACGTGCCCCACTGATATTCAACTGTGCGGTGCAGGAAAGGAGCCTGTTTCTTACAGGAGAGCTCCACAACGGGAGGAAATCTAGTAAACAAGCGGAAATGCAAGCGATGCGTTGCTGAAAACATGCAACGTGATGCTCAAACGTGCAGATTTTAGATAATTAGGTTTGAAATTTTCACTCAGTTTGACATCAAAAATCTTCAAAAGGCATTAAAAGGTTTGTGTTTTGTTTGGGGTCCCACTGCTGCACTGTATGTGTAAAACTGTTATCAATAATAATAATGATTGCAAAATCAACCAAAGTTTTCCATTTACCGTTCCTTTCTCCTGACCCCAGTGTATGGAAAAGTATTGAAGTGATAATCCTTACAACAAACAATTTGTTGATCGGGACAAACGATTGTGCAATAAGAAAATATATATTATATTTATGCACACATATTTACACACACACATATGTGCATGTTATGTGTGTGTGTGTATCGGTGATGTTACTTACGTTTGACTCCAGAGACTCTCTGATGTCTTCTGAACAAACTGAACTCCAGGAACTTCTTTGGGATTTGGGACACAGGGCAGCGCTGTGTGTAAAAAAAAACAGTACAGTCGACATTAATCACAGAAAAGCAGAAGTCAAAAGAAGTGAAAAATCAAACTGATAAAACAATGCTGTACGTGTTTTGAACTGATAAAAGAAGACTCCAAAGTGAACGTTAAAGTTTGAATAAAAACAAGACAAACATGATTTACATTTTTTGTTTTACACATTTGATTATTTAAATGTTTTACTCGTTAACTCGTTGTCTCATATGTCTTGTTTAAAATCCACCTTGGTGTTTTGTATGTGATGGAGATATCTGAATTAAATCTTGTTTTATTTTAATTTGGGTGAGATACTACAGGACATCTGTGTGTCTTCTTTGGGACAGTTGTGTTACCTTTCAGCACATGTTTAACAACATATGTCGTGTCAAAATGGGTTCTCATTAACATATGCAGTGCATAAAAGTATGGTGTCGTCCCACAGGACACAAGGAGATGTGAAGAAAATGGCAGATCCTTTAGTGCGTTGTGATGTAAATGAGCGTAATCTGCATGTTTAGATAATAGTCTGTTAGATAAATGTTACAGAGAGTTGAGATTTATGGTCCAAGTTAAAGTGGCCTGGAGACAAACACTGAAAGAAGTCACTCTCAATAACATTTAAGTAGCCAGTAATTTGTGGATTGTAAAGGTTTTGCATGAAGAGAAATGAGGAAATCTAAAACCCCGTGACATGAATTCTTCAGATGACGCACACGTCCGTGTTAATCCTCCTCATTCAACCTGTTAACGGAGTGAAAACAAGCCTCGGATCGTCTTTTCCAGCCCATTGACGCCGCTTCATGGCTGTATTACGGGCTCAGTGTAGGAGGGGGGGGGGGGGGGGGGGGGTGAGCGCTGTGATCACCCCTGCAGGAAACCAGCACCCTGCAGAGTTAAAAAGACCCCTGGCTGTACGGACTGTGCGGGGCCCCTCACAGGCCGGCCCACGGTCAAACTCCATGCCGCCCACGGAGACGCCTGCCCCGGCCCGCTGTTCCCCGCCAAGCCGCTGCTGATTGAAGTGCAGCCGCCTGTTGGCCCCTCACAGCGGGACCGGGGAAAGGGGAGCGTTTTGAATAATTATTATGTTACTTAGGTGACATTTACAACACAAGACTGAGGGTTTAGCTATTCCACCGACATGTGAAAGGGGTCTTTTTCTCTCTCTCTCTGGTTAGAATTAAACTTTCTCACGACGAAAGCTTTGTTTTCTCACTTCTCCCAATCAACAAAAAGAGAGACAAAGGGTGACATTTGGGCTCTGTCAAAAGGCTGAGCTACAACTGATTGACACAAACAATAAAACACTTTGAAAGCTATTATCAGATAGTACATTTCATGTCATCTAGCACGCTTAAAACTTATTTATGACTTATTTATGAGGAGCGACTTGATTAAAACTGAAATTGCCCTTAAAATGAACTCTCCTGCAGGTAAAAAAAATCATGTAGATGATTTTGTGCATATTTCAAATTAATTTGTAATTAGATTTGAAATTTTGAGGCAAATTACCTGCCATCTTTTAAATAAATAAATATAGATGTAGAAATAGAAATAGAAGCTATTAAATATGTGTAGGGGATTAAATATCTGCGTTGTGCCTCTTCTTATCACCTTAATTGGCTGTTAGGAGTTTAATAGACTGTTTGACATGCTCCAAACCGCTAGAATGACAGTTAGCACGATTATTCTCCCGAGTTATCCCGGAGATGATAGCGCAGCTGCGGCAGCAGCGACAGGGAGAGAGTGGCGGAGGATGATGGAGGAGTGATATCAGCTCGGAGGAGAGCCGAGATAAAACGATCGAGGGGGTCTTCTTCTTCTCCTTCTTCTTCTCTGGCGTTTGTGTGTGTGATAAGGAGGAGGAGTAAAGGAGGAAGGGGAGGGAGGGATGGGGGGGTGGCAAGAGACCCCGTCGTGTTTTGACCCTCCGAAACCTCCCCGCACACCACCGCCACCACTACCACCATCACCACTCCTCCTCCTCCTCCTTCTTCTTCTTCTTCTCCTCTCCTCTTGAAACAGAAAACACCATCGCTTACTCCCAGCCGTGACATTTTGCAGCCCGTCGCCGTATGCTGCGCGGACAGCGAGCACAAGGAGCCAAAAAAGGAAGGGACGCTTTCCGTCTGCCCTCCACAGCACCGAGCATCCCCCCGACGTGCTTGCGAGCCGGAGCGAGAGGCGCACCAGGCGGAAGGCGAGGCGCTGCAGGAAACCGCTGCTTCTTTTCTCACCGGGGCTCTGGACTACACCGGACACGGCCCGAGCAGGACTGGATATTTACGTCTCGGTGGGACATTTTACACCATTTACTGGAGCCTTGTGTGTGTGTATCAGCCTGCTCAGCACCATCAGCCAGTAGCGTTTAATAGGCTGCGAGCTTTATTATAGCGTTTATTGGCGCTGAGTGTATTATAAACCATTAAGCTCACATCGACAAAAGCGTACACAAGGATATTAACGTCCATAAAACCTCTCCAGTCACATCATAATGTTGTAATTTAAAACGCGATGGGGCTCGGAGTAAACACACACACACACACACACACACACACACACACACACACACACACACACACACACACGAAGCAGGTCTTCACTGTTTTCTACCCACAGCCTCATATTTTTGTTGATTCCACGTAGGAGGGTTTTGCATGGTGTTAATCGTGTTTACAATCTTAGTGTTATCAATTAAAATAAAAAAATAAAAACATTTTTACTTTTATTTCCAGGGACAGAGGAAGGGAGCAAAGCTCGCTGGACTAACCGAGCAGCGCATCACCATCTCCGGTGTAGGACTGGCTGTCGAGTCGCATGGAGAAGAGGGTAGGTCTGCTTTTTTCTTTTTTTAAATATGAGAATGGTTTAGACCAGAGCCTGATGGGATACCAGATTTCATATCTGGCATGGAGAAGAGGTAATTAGAAAAAGCATATTAATGGGAGCATATGGTTGTGAATCCTCTGTGCACTGCTGGTTGGGTGTAGCAGTCAAAACACAAGGCCCACTGGAAACAGACTACTGTAGGCTGTTAGCATGGACTTCATGTTTAGGGGAAAACAACAGGAAAGCGTGCTATTTTTTATGAAGTAAAAACTACTTAGAAATGCTCGTCAAATGTCTATTTGTATGAGCTTTTTTATTGTGCTGCAAAGAAATAACTTCAAACAGTCATAAACCCTAATTCATGAGGTGAAATGCACTTCAATGGAGGTCCTGTGTGAGTTGTAATGTACATCAGCAATCTCATGAAGCGATTCATGAGGAACTGTTGATTCGGATCTAATATGTCATCCTCCCTTTAAAATAATTGTATTGTGCAATGTCAGTCAGGCGTTATAATGGCACATTAAGGGTTAGAGTGGTGTGTAGGTCGTGCAGAGGAGAGGAGATGCAGCTCTGCAGTTGGTAAGTAGGTGATGCTTTTTTGTTTTTTTTTGCTATATGATTCAAATGCATCGTGGTGCTGGAGAAACAGACATACAGTGGCTGAGTGGAGGAGAGCAATTAGAGATAGAAAATCACTGCTGTATGAAAACAGAGCAGGAAGGAGAGGAGCACACACACACACACACACATACTGTACAGCACACACACACACACACACACACACACACACACACACACACACACACACACACACACACACACAGAAAACCAACTCTGCTTTCCATCAAAAATGAAATAAAGAATCAAGTAGCTTTCTGCTGTTATTATTAATATAAATGTACTTTAGGCTACTGCGAGTCATTTTTGCAGCCAAGTGTTTTGTACTGGATTTTAAAAAGTGACGCATGGATGAAATGTATTTTGTACAGTAATAACGCTGTATGATAAACAGAAGTCTAACAGGATGACATTGTAAGTAAACCAAATGGAGATCGGTCTGACGCGTGTTTGGAAACATGTTGGGAGAGAGTTTAAAAAAGTTTAATTTTGTGTGGCACCGTGTAGGAAAGTCCAGTTTGATTTAGTTTCGTTTCATTGGCTTTAAATGCAGGAATCATTCATTTAAAACAATGTATCACAACTATAGACATATTCAACAAATGCGTGATTACTTTGTACATGCATTGTGTTTATATCCGCGTACGCTTAGTTCCGTTAGTTTGTTGTTGTTCTCAGTCTTGCTCATTAAAGTGCAGAAAGAGAACTACGACACTTAAAGTCAATTTAATTCACACTTTTGTTTTTCTGAATCTGCGCAGTGAGAAAACGAATGAGTTCGACTGTGGATCGTTTGTTTTGTACAGGACTCTTTTTAAAGAGGCTTTAGTTTTATAATAGACATTATTATAGAATAGAATGTAGTTGTTAACAAAGGTAAATAGACCCGTCCTAATTAATTGTAAAGGTTTATTAATTCAGTTAGACTTTTAGTCTGAAATATGAGACGAATCTCTGCACCAAACTCCGTCTTCATTTTTTACTCTTCATTTTACAGAATATAACGTTTTAGTCCAATATAACTCCAGTGAAGATAAATGGTGTTAGGCTACTTGAATGTGCTCGAGAAGCCCAAAGACGCCTCGTAGGCCTTCAACAACTTTTCTGCGTCGGTTGAAATAAACAATTCAAACTTGTTGTCCTGCCATCTGATGCCTGTTTACCAGCTCCGTGACTTTTAAAAAAAAAAAGGGGAAATTCGCGGAATTTGTCATCTCGACTTGTGCGCTTTGATCCGCTTGACGCACAGAAACCCGATAGGAGCCGTGCGTAAAGAGAGACGCGCAATCCGATAGCGGTGATTGTGTTAATAGCCAGCCTCCATAAAAACTAGAAGGTGTCCCGAACCAGGGCCTCAGAGCAGGTGCATTCTGTGATCCCGGTGGCCATATGGGACTCTGGAATACAACAATTTGATAAACCATTTAGGACAGTGGTTCCCAAAGTGGGGTCCGGAGACCTGCAGGGGGTCTTGCAGAGGGGTTTGCATGACGACAGTGCTTGCACATGAGGAGGATTGATTTATTTATATTTCATTACATTCACAGAGGTCAACATAGAGAGAATATGTGAGAATAACGGACCTTATGTTGGGGAGTGTCCAATTTATATGGACACTTTTGGACACAAATCCTGTTCATTAGCCATTTTGAGTACTAAAAGTGCTAATAAGTATTTAAAAAATAGAAATATAGTTTAAATTACTGCAAATCTGAAAGCACAAAAATAAAGGAGTCACTGTCCCTGCTTCTTCCTGCAGTTACACACGTCTGTAGTAAATCACAACCTCTTGTCGAAGCCTCTTTGGGGAATGGTGTCCACAGAAAAACTAAGCAGATAATAACTTTTATAGCTCGGTTAAAATAACACAGAAGTGAGAGGTGTCCAGGTCACCCAGCAGGTGCTGCCTGTCTGTGTGATCCCTGTGGCCCTTTGGGACCGCGGCCCTTTAATCCAGCAGAAAAAGAACAGAAGCAGATCTGCTGACCTGAGCGCCGCCGCCTCAGAGACATGGAGCTGCAGCGAAGCACAAATTAGCTCCATAACACAGAGAAAGAGGGGGGGGGGGGGTAAACCAGGGAGGGAGACATGTATATTCATGATGCTATGTGTACAATATGCTGTATGTGTGTGTGTGTGTGTGTGAGCCTGCCATATGTGTGTCTGACTCACTGTGTTAGAGTGTGTGTTAGCGGGCCCCCGGTGAGGCCGCCACAGCGGGTTAAGAGGGACGTCTCAGCACGGCTCCTGTCTAGTCAGAGTCGAGGAGGGAGGAGACGATATTAGCAGCTACAGGCTCGCCGTCTTTCTCCGTGGATCTCACCCCTCTTTCTCTTCTCGTCTCGTCTCCTCCACGCTTCGCCTTAAGCAAGAGAGCTTTCCCTTCATGAGGGAATGGGGATATTCAAGCACACACACACACACACACACACACACATGGATTGTACAGTACACAAAACTGCAGTGACATCTATCAATGTATATACACACACACACACACACACACACACACACACACACACACACACACACACACACACGCACACACACACACACACACACACACACACACACACACACACACATTCAGGGAGTAGTATATACCTACATTACACACTGAAACAATTACAGATCAGTGGATAGACAGAAAATTAATCAGAAACTATTTTAATAATCGTTTAAGGCATTTTTTTTAAAGCAAAAATTCCCCAAATTCTCTGGTTCCTTCTTCTTGAGTGTGAATATTTGCTTATTTTCTTCATTTTCTATGATAGAAAATTGAGTATTTGGGGGTTTTGGAAGGTTGGTCAGACAAAACAAGCAAATTAAATATGTCAACGTGGCTTTTGGAGTTGTAGACTAAACGATTAATCAAAACTATAATAGTCACACACACACTTACACTAACATGCAACACTAAGTTCTAACATTAAACGGCAGAACAAAATGTGTTCAGCAGTTGGGACACAAACACTGCTGCAGATATAAAAGCTCATGCAGCAGATATATCGGTGTGTGTTGGTCCAGTAGGCCGTGCCACTGAAGCGCCCTGACAGCTTAATAAAATCACAACCAGATTTGACGTCAGGCACAGATGTCGAACGTGTCTCATGTTTTCCGTCTTTCCGTCTAATTGTGTTTCAGTATGAAGAGCTGGTGCACTACTCGGGGTCGGAGGGCATGTCGTTGGGGGGGTACGGGGACGACGTCAGGTCGCTTCCTCCCCCACACTACGGACCCACCATCCCCGACTCCCTCAAACACCACAAAGACCAGATCTACGGGTAAGCGCGTGTGTGTGTTTGAAGCCTAGATGAGGTGGAGACAATGATTTATGCAGCCTGTTAGTGACATAGTTGTTTGAATAATATTTGCACTTTTAGCAGATTAACATACGAATATCAAAATACATGTGAAGTGTTTACAGCTGTCTGCTTCATAAATACCGTGCTATAAAGTTTCACCTTCTGTAAATGTATCGTGTGTACACTGTGTCAACTGTTACTGTGTTTATGTATAGTATGTTAACTGTGTGTTTGTGTGTGTGTGTGTGTGTGTGTGTGTGTGTGTGTGTGCGTGCAGTCACCCACTGTTTCCACTGCTGGCCTTAGTGTTTGAAAAGTGCGAGCTCGCCACCTGCTCCCCCCGAGACCCCGCCTCCCTCTCAGACACCTCCCACCTCCCCGGCATGACCAACCACAGCGACGTCTGCTCCTCTGAATCCTTCAACGACGACATCGCCGCGTTTGCCAAGCAGGTGAGTGACAGCAGCGCGAGCCAATCGCAGAGCGGACGCCGACGAAAAGGCCGTTTTGCAGATTTGTAATCGTTCGTTAAATTTTGTGCCGCAGATCCGATCAGAGAAGCCCATATTTTCTTCCAATCCCGAGCTCGACAACTTGGTATGATAATGAAAATATGAACACGCTATTAACCACACGTGCATTGTGGGAAATGCGTTAAGTAATCCACATTCTCCTCTCCACAGATGATCCAGGCCATACAGGTTCTTCGCTTTCATCTACTGGAGCTAGAGAAGGTTGGTGGGAGAGAAGCATGTCTTCATTTGAACACTTTTGGGTCAGTCTTACATTTGAACTTTTGTTTTTACGGACACTGTGTGTACTACTTATGCTTATGGGAAGGTCTGACATCCAGGACTTATATGTCAATCACTAAACAGAACTACAATGAATGTTGTGTGTTGTAACATTAATAAACAACTGTCTTTCTGAAGCTTAAAGTTAATTGAATCAGATGTTTTAGGTAGTGGTGGTGCACTGATGAGTGTAAATCTGTTTCCTAAGGTGCATGACCTGTGCGATAACTTCTGCCATCGCTACATCACCTGTCTGAAGGGCAAAATGCCCACAGACCTCATCATGGATGACCGGGAGAGCGGCTCCAAGTCGGACATGGAGGACTTCACCGGATCCTGCACCAGTCTGTCGGAGCAGGTCTGTAGGAGAGACTCCAACGTTCACCCGTCCTGCTGCTTCCACTGGAGGCCTGAATAGTGTTGCGTGACCGTGCTGCATTCTCCATCTTCCCATGACTCCGCCTCCAACCTCCTCTCCATCTCTTCTCTTCCTGCAGAATGCATCATGGTTACGGGAGCCAGATGAATGTGCCACTACTCCCCTGGGAACGCCGGGCACCTGCGGCCTGCCTTCACACAGCACATTAGACAACTGTAGCGACCCAGGTACACACACACACACACACACACACACACACACACACACACACACACACACACACGCACACACGCACGCACGCACGCACACACACACACACACACACACACACACACACACACACACACACACACACACACACACACACACACACACACACACACACACACACGCACAAAATACTATTTGTGAGAAAACACTGCATTGTATTAAATATTAGGAAAAACACTTAAGTCTTTAGTTCCTAACCATTTAAATGCATCTTATTTGCTAATCATTGTTAGGGTTAGGGTTAGGGTTAGGGTTTTTTCATTTTTGCAGCAGCAGAATTTATAATTTTTGCAGTCAATTAAAGTGGAATTAATTTGACTGTTCAGTTTACACATCATTACAAATCATTACAGTTATTATTATTACTATTAGAGTGAGTTTGCATAAGAAAGTATATAAGAAATTCTACAAAAAAACACTTTTTGGCTCAAAAATGTTATCGCAAAAATATAAATAGAACATATCTGCTGATAAATATGACCTTGTATCATTCGTACCCTGAGATATGATGCGTGCATCCCTGCAGGCGATGGTCTGGATGGAGGAGGGGCCTCCCCCAGTACGGGGGACGACGACGACTCCGACAGAGACAGGAGGAACAACAAGAAGAGGGGCATCTTCCCCAAAGTGGCCACAAACATCATGAGGGCGTGGCTCTTCCAGCACCTGTCGGTGAGATTATTACACGTGGGAAATATTGAATTTGCACAATAATTAAAACCGTCCCGGAGAGCCTGTCGTGAACAAAGAAAGCTGGTGTCCAGCGCTGCATGAGAGACTAATTACTGAAAGAGAAGATTTAGTGCGAGGCGAAACATCGCTGACGAGAACAGACGGAGAGCTGAACCGAGTGCCTAATGGAGGTCAATTAAATGAAATGAAAAAAATCAAGGGATTAAGTGATTATGTGAATATGCTCGCTATTGAATAGCCGTGCGAGCGATAGAAATGGAGTGAGTAATTGTTGGCGAGGCAATTATCTACTAAATGAGGCAGGTCAAATGTTGCTTCACGCCAATTAATACAGTATGTGTGTGTGTGTATGTGTGTGTGTGAGATAAATACAGAGAGAGATTTGAGGGCTTACTGGGGTTGAAACTGTGAGTGCAGATGTGAAATTCGGACGGAAGGTCGTCAGATTTCTCTCACGTGCATTGTTCTATTGTGGATTCAAACATTACGTCGCTAGTAGCCTCGATGTTCTTCTCTCGTTGATGAAAACGAGTGATTTGTTGTGATTTCTCCTGACCCTCGCTCTGCGTGTCCTCTCCCAGCACCCGTACCCGTCCGAGGAGCAGAAGAAGCAGCTGTCCCTGGACACGGGACTGACCATCTTACAGGTCAACAACTGGTCAGTGCGCTCTCAATCAATACACTAATTCCAGCCCCGCGGCTTATCAATAATCAGTTAAACTGGCATGTTTGAATGTACAGCGTCAACTTTTCAATTTAACTGGCTGTCCGTCGATAAGGTAGCGGTGCGATAGCGTGGCGAGGAAACGAACAGTGTGTATATTTTACAAGTCATATTTTTCTGCTTAGTAACTAATTTGTGCAAATAAATGTCAGTTAAATGAAAGGTTATGCTTTTACGAGACTTTCGGAGAAGACTGTAATTCACTTAATCAGAGAAACGCTCGTGACCGAGGAAGAAATGTCCCGCTAAGCATTTTTCCCCCCGAAACTGCAGCAGAGTAAAATCCACTTGCTGTATGTTCATAAAACAGAACAGTAAAGTCAATATCCAATAATCAGATGGTTTACCGCCCCCATTCACTCCCCAGGCGCACATGTATCTGCGCTGGCACATACACACGCACATACACTGCACATTTCCATGCAGCTGATCAATTCTTCTTCTTCCGTAATGTTCAATTTCGTTACCTCAGATATTGACACGGAAACACATACAGAACCAAATTATGAAGCCGGCGTTACATGTTAAATAATAGATATTGTAATTTGATAACGTACTTGTTTTTATTTGCACCCTTGCTGCAGCACACGCACACACACACACACACACACACACACACACACACACACACGCACACACACACGCACACACACACACACACACACAGAGGGTGACCCGTTCGATGCAGATCAATCAATTATCACAGGGCGATCAATACCTGCTCTGCCCTAAGGTTGATTTACTCAGCCCTCTGAAAGGGTTAAGTGGTTGTAAAATGGAAAAGGTTAATAGTCTCCCGGTCAGCTTTTTTCTTCATTAATGGGTGGCCTCCTCCGTCTCTCTCTCCGTCTCTCTCTCTCTCTCTCTCTCTCTCACTCTTTTTTTATGTCTCTCTCCCTCATGCAGGTTCATCAACGCCAGGAGGAGAATAGTTCAGCCGATGATTGACCAGTCGAATCGCTCAGGTCGGTGTTTATAAGTCAGTCATCTGGTCGGTCGCTCAGTAAACAACTCGCATATACGAGTGTGTGTGTGTGTGTGTTGTATATTTTGTGTCTGACGGTGTGTGTTGTCTCACAGGTCAGGGTGGTCCTTACAGCCCAGAGGGAGCAGCTCTCGGGGGCTACGGCCTAGACGGACAGGCCCACCTTGGGCTCCGAGCAGGTACAGTAGTCTGGAGGGGAAATACTGATCGCCCTCACATACTGACTGCAGAGTGCAAAAATATAATATATTTTGACTGTCAACAAATTCACTGAAAAACAAAAGGAATGTTTGCTACTAACAAGTAGTGTGTATCAAAAGCCTGCTATTATCCTCTGAGCTCTTATTATATTCTATAAACTAATAAGAACACATCGATGAGTCACACTGTTGCACTCGATCACATGTTCCCTCGTCACCACGAACACACACACACTAATTCATTTTGACTCAATCCCACACACACCGTCCTGCTGCTGGAAAAACTCACTAGAGCGTCAAATGTGGATTAATCCGCCGCTGAAAATAGTCCCAAACAAAACACACACCGTTTCTTCCTGTTTGAGTGAGTTTTTTTTTAAATATTAAACTATATATTTATTTATTAGAGATTTACCTCAGCAGTAGGATAGACTGTCACACCGCTAGTTTTAGTCTTTGGTCTCATAGGATATGCTGACAATAAGAAAAATACAGAATATCACCTGCCTAATCTTTAACTCCACTTAAGGAAGTAAGGAGTATATCACCAAAACTAAATAAAAATGAATATGGCCTGAAGTAGACAGAGTTGAATGGAGTAATTTTAAATAAAATATATATGTTTATACTCTCTGTCTAATCCTCACTGTGCCTTTTCATTAAATACTAAGAATATAAATATTTATAGGCACAAGTGAAGGGTGATTTCATCATTATTTAGTGATGCGTTAACGGTGGTTTCTGTACAAACCCCTACGCAGCCTCACACATCTCCCCGATCAATGTTTGCTGTAATTTGAACATAAATGCGACTGATTTAAATCATGTTTACGTCCTGATGCTGGACAAGGCAGCGTTGTGTGGAAAGTTGTGGACTGAACCTTTAAAGGAACGATCTGTGCTTTAAATGTGAAAATAAAAGGTTCCAACTAAAAAACCACAACAAAAGCCTGGAAGCTCTCATAATGACAGACTTTAGTGACACAAAACACTGGACAATAAATTAATCTAATCTAAGGACATCAATGTTTTCTTAACAATGTACATGTGGGTCAGTCATTACGAATTCATGCTGTGCAGCCAAACATTGTTCAAAGCCCACAAAGCTCTATTATGAAAGCACCAAATACGTCTCTTTAACGTGATACGATGTGGAACAAGCTGAATGTGTCAGTGTGTCAGTGTGGAATAAGATGATTTTAACAAAGTGAAAGCTACTTAGGGAGAAACAAAGGCAGACAACTGGTTAAAGTAGCAGCATTTAGTATTTTAAGTACTGTACATTGTTTATTCACTTTAATAGATTTAAAGAAATCTCCCACGTTACACTCAAAATGTAAACTTGTCCTCTTGTGTGTCCCCCCCCCAGGTCTCCAGGGGATGTCTTCCCTGCAGGGCGACTACCCCGGCGCTCTACTGTCCCAACCGGGCTACCCTCCCCACCCGGGTCCCTCCCTCCACCCCTACCCGGGCCCACACCCCCACCCCGCCATGCTGCTCCACCCGCCGCCACACGTACACCCCGCAGAGCCGCTCCTCGCCCAGGGACTGGACATACACGCACACTAGTTGTGGGGGGGGAAGGGGGGAGTCGGAGTGTGTGTGTGTGTGTGTGTGTGTGTGTGTGTGAGGGAAAATTACTGTATGAATGTGTGTGTGTGTGAGTGAGATATGTATGTGTGTGTGCTGCTGTGTATGTGTAATGACTCATACTGAACACTATTTAAAGAAAAGAAAAAAAAAAGACACATCGCCCCAAAAGTTTACATTCCCCACTGAAAGACACTGACCTCAATATGTAGCTGTTCCACACACACACACACACACACACACACACCTAGACATAAACATTACACACACGCACACTGTCTAGACCCACAGGTTTAAGCCATACCTCTTTCAGAGTAGAAGTGCTTCCTCCTCTCCAAATGTCTCCACTGTGTCCTGTGGGTGAGACACATGCTTTAAACTACACTTCCCATCATGCCTGCTGAACCACAGGAAGACAGCACATGGACGTTACTGGATGGGACTTTGATCCTGTGAACACGCCTTCTTCACTACTCCCTGTCTTCCTGCACACGCCGACTGTCAAAGAAACACACACACACACTTTCACACACACACTTTACTTAAAGCTGATTTTTTTCTTATTCTATTTTTATATTTATGTGTGCCACTGCAGGCCGATTTAAATATTAGTGGTCTTCCTCAGCATGAACTAAACACTATGAATGACTTCCAGTCTGCCTCGCTCTCGTACCACTGACCTCCTTAAGACACCTCCTTAAGACACCAACAGGTGTCCGTTACCTTAAGATCTTTCCTACACACACACACACACACACACCAACATACACAACACACTACACTGAAAGCCATTTACACACACACACACACACACACACAATTTTCTGGAAGCATTTCTAGTCCATTTTGTGTGCGTGTCACAGCGGTGTGTGTGAGAGGAGCTGCAGCCAAAGGACTCTCGAAACATTCGGCTCCCTCTCCGCTCTGCTTGGACTGCTGAAACGTTTCTGAATGACGATGGGAAATACAGTTAAAGTATTAAAATGTTTTTTTTTGTAAAAACTCGTCACTGGCTGTCCGTTTGTGTGTGTTGTCTGATTCTACCTGCGGACAGTCTATTGCTTTGTGCAGGAGGGGGACACTATGTCCTCGCTATGCAGACGTTTACTTTATTAATGAGTGTGCAGTTGATTCAAAAATAAAAATTGCAGATTTTGGTTAGACGGCTTCAGGAAAATCTTGTGAGTTAAAGAATTAAATAAGTTACTTTTGATTAGCAACTCGTTAGCAAAATCGTTTCATTTCAGGATGTACTTTAGCATTTAGCATTGTTGGCTATTTAGTTATAGCTAGTCAAGCCATTTATTGTGTCTTGCATGTACAAGTACTATTAACCTATTTATACCTATGAACTCCCACATAGGTTGAATTTCTTTGTAAGAAGATTAGTATGAAGTTTATACTGTTTATATTTAGTGTGGAAGTGGGACACAGCCAATGTCTAGGATCTCTGAAAGTCAGTTTGGGCCAAAAAAAAAAACTCAATAATTTCATTAAATTTCTTTCCAAAATTCATATGATCTGTTTGAAGGTCTCAGGTGCCTTCTTTCACTATTATCTACCTTCTACTGTTATGTGCAATCAACAATAAAAATAAAAATGTTCACATTTTAATTGGAGGACAAACCACTTGAGATGCACCATCTCGGGTCAATGTGAGACACAAAACTAATCTCAAGCGCCGTCCTCTCCTCAATCACGTCTTCCCAAACACATCAAAAGTGAAAAGCCGTCTGGTGATCTTGCTTTACGACGCTCCGTAACCACTAAGGGATATTTAGACTCCTCCATGAGAAGTTTCAACACATTAAATAAACCACAATAAAAGCCACTCACCTCTACGTGGCCTTTCCTTGACAAATAGTGTAATCTCCTTCCTTTCTTTTCCAGCCATAAGTCACGTCACTGCTTCCCCTGCTCTGACAGAGGCCTCAGGCTGCAGCTGCAGTGATCTGTCACACAGGCAGGATTATCACATTTCCAGTTCCTTCTCCTTATTTATCACCTAAAGTAAGGAGAATATCATACGTCAACACGTACAAACACTCAAAGCGAAAACAACCCTCCTAACTTTTCCCTCCACGTCCTATCCACACCTTCACCTCCTCTCTGATGTACATCCTTTCGGACGTCAAACATCCATTCCTAATTCCACCCTGCAGTCACCCACAGCACCCCAAACACACAACAAACACTGATCCCCCCCACACCGCCTCACCCTGCCCCCATTCGGCCCGGAGCGTTAGGGTGGGGTCAGGGGTCAGAGTTCATAAAGAGGTCAACAGGAAATGGCTGTTCTCCCTGGCACCCGGGTCCTGACCTCGGCATCCCTCCACTTTTCCTTTCTCTGTGTCCCTCCTCACACTCACCCTTAGGTTGGTCGGGATGGTTTTTTTTTTTACTCTCCACCCCCGTTAGATTAGCGTCTCACAGCTAACGGTGCTAACAGCACTAACAATGCAAACTACAAAGAAAGTGCCGAGCCGAGCTAACAGAGCCTATTAAAATTCACCCTGGAGGGACCATGAATGTGCTCACTAAATGTCATAGCAATACATCTAATAGATATTTCATTTAATATTACAAATGTCATCCTCGTGTTGGCGTTTGATAGAAAGTCAAAGGACAACCAAAGTCATGAAGATACATCCACTGGGGACTATGAATGTCATGACTTTAGGTTGTAGAGAGTCCTTTTTATCAAAACGTCATTTTGAATGAAGCGTTTGTTTTGTACACGAAGAACGAGACGCTGTACAACGTTCAACCGGACTGAATATCCCTCCGAGCAATAGTTGAACAAGATTACAAGAAGACACCAGTCATTGGTAATAGAAACTGGAAGCTTAGCAAACATCCGTGCAGATTTAATTAGGAACCGAATTTAATAGATTGATTTAAATTAAAGCGCTTCTTCAAACTCCACAATAGAATTTAGATTTGAAGATCAGCTGAACACACTATGGACGGACTAATCACAGTTTAAACAATCCATCTGAGCACTGAGTAGACTGCAGAGGGCCCAACGATAAACAGCTTCACAAAATATGTGGAGCCCAGCTGCAGCGTTGTGATTCAATAAAGAAGAACAATCGAGGGTCACTTACGCTCTTCTGGACAGGAAAACAAATTCACAAAGCAGGTTCCAACAGTATTCTCCCCTGTCGTGGAACATTGTGGGGACATTTGTACGGTTTATGTTCAATACAGAAAACGTAAACAGTGACTCGAGCCTCTAGTCGGTAGTTATCAGCATCGGCCTTAAGAAAACAACGAGTCGTTCTCTACTTCACACACAATCTGTATTCCACCACATATGAACCTGTTGATCTGCTGCATAACGGTGCACGGCTTTCATAACGTATGAATATCTTTCTTTCTCTCCAGCTATTTGGAAACAACGATCCTAAAACGTACGATCCCAGGCAGGGATCACGGCAGCAAAAAATCAACAACACATACTTTATTCATACATCAGTGTTCAGCCCTCTCTCGCACACCATCATTCACAGTCATACAGCCTCGGCGTGTTATTGGCTCAGATAGATTGACGGCCTTTCCTCTCGCCAACACGGACTCCATTAGACGGTGGGAATTACACTGCATAAAATCTGCCTTTATGTTGACAAATGAAGAGGAGGTGGGTAGAACAGAGGGGGGCGGGGGGGGAGCCTGGGTGTATTCATCTGCATTGTGTTTCACTGTTTGTGTGGTTAGAAGAGAATACAACTGCACAAATCAGAGCTGCAGCGCTTTTTTGGCAGAATCTTTTAGAAAATGACTATAAACGAATAACTGTTTGAAAGTTGAAACACTTTGTGTAAATGACAACAGTGTCATTTTTATTTTTTTTTTAAATGGGCAGCTCTCGCACAGTGCGAGATAATATATGTTGCACTCGGTGTATTGCTGCACTCCTTCTAATGTCTCCATCATCTCAAGACTCCCACTGGTTTGAATTTGACCATTTGGGCTATTGAAGCAAAATGAATACACATGTGTAATGTGAAAATGTGCACGCCTGCCTGTGTGTGCCGGCGCATGAATATGTGTGTGTGTGTGCATAAATATGTACAATTCCATTTTAACATAAAGTGTGTGTTTTAGGGAAGGAGGGGGGGGGGGGGGGGGGGGGTTACTGTGGTGGTCATTAATCATTCAATTACACACCTGTCAGAGTTCAGACAAGTGGGAGAGAGGGTGGGGAGGGAGTAAAAGAGAGGGAGGGGGAGAGAAAGAGAAAGGAATGGGGGAATGCAGCAGAAAGAGCAGGAGAGGAACCGATTGAGAGAAAGAGAGAAGGAATGAAGAAGGACCAGGGGGGGTTAAAAAAGAGAAAGAGAATGGGAGAAAGTTTTATTGTGTCGCAGTGTGTGAACGAGACGTGACAGAGGCAAGCTGCCGGACGGTGACAGAGCCCGAGAGGCCACAGTAAAGACAAAAGACACTTACATGAATCATCGGGGGACGAGTGACGGATGAGGCCGAGGCTGGCAGTCAAACTCCTTCATCCTGATTTAAGATGATTACTGAGCCGAAAGTGAAGCGGAGAGATGCATCTGTAGGGCAATTTGAGCACAATGTGAAAAATATTTTAAAAAACAGGCAATAGAATAGGTTGACATTTCACATGATATACAAGAACATTTAGTTTATGTCTCGGAATATTAATAATAATAAAACCAATAATGATAATGTGTTTGTAATGGTTCTACTTCTTTAACTTTTCAGAAAGAAGTTTCAATAACTAATACGAATCTTCATAGCGCAACGTTTTCTGCGGTTTCTTTACAAGAGATAAATGTGATTTACCTTTTATACAAGCAGGATATAAAACAAGACAAGCGGTGGAGAAAGTAGTTGAGTGTATACTTTACTGCTTTGTGAAAATACTCCATTAAAAGTAGAAGTCCTGCGTTGAAAGGTAAGATAGTATTATTATAAAACAAAGGTAAAAGTAGCATCATTTAGAGAAATGGCTTCTGGGAGAGCTCTTCTCTCAGATATTGTACTGTATCATCTGATCCATACATATATACATATAGACCTTAAGGTACTTCATTCATTCACACTGTATTTGGATATTCTGTTACAGTTTAGTTTGTAGCGTATGGAACATTTCAACAGCTGATCACTTATGATTCAGCTGTTTCACTTTGTTTCCAGATTATTTCTGTAGTCATGTGACAACTCGTTACGACACCAACAACTCAAAACAATCTGTTAGTTCAAGACGATCTGTTAAACACCGCGACTAACAGGTTGTTAAAATGTTACAAATAAACAAACTATTTGTGGGCGGACTATCCAAATAAAGCGTTATATATATATATATATATATAACATATATATATACATATATATATATATATGCGCGTGTGTTAATCTAAAGTAATCAGTAACTATAGCTGTCAAATAAATGTAGTGGAGCAAAAAGTACAATGTTTGTCCTTGAATTGAAGTATAAAGCATGATATGGCAAGTACCTCAAACGTGTACCGTACTTCAGTACAGTAGTAAATGTACTTCTATCCACCACTGAAGTGGAGCAAAATCAATCATTAATCTGACATTTTTTACTGATATTTTATACTTATATTTTTCTCTTCTTCTTCTTTAGAGGTTGATATTATTTCTGATATGGACACTTAGGAAATAGTGCCACTGTCTGTGTCTGTGTGTCTCCTCTTTCTGCTTCTATACAGTATATGTTGAAGTGTTTGTATATGTGAGCAGCCCCCCCAACACTTAATCTCCTGTATGTGTGTGTGTGTGTGTGTGTGTGCTGCAGTCTCCATGTTTAGCTGCAGCACCTCGAATGCCTCAGGCCACAGCCATCTGTGCCCCCCCCCCCCCCCCTTCCTCCCCTCCTCATTTCGCATGCACACAAATACACACACTCTTCTCTGAGCACCCCCTCCTCCACTGCCGCCGCCACCACCGCCGCCATATATCTAATTTATGACCGCGGTGAGTGCGTTACACACACTCATGTATGCATAATATATCACATGTGTAAAAGAACTGCGTGTGGGAGAACGAGTGTGCGACACTGTGCACCGGCCAGTAAAGTCTTGACCACAACTCCTTCCTCAACGAGTCCCTGAGTCCTGCTGTGTGTGTGTGTGTGTGTGTGTGTGTGTGTGTGTGTGTGTGTGTGTGTGTGTGATCCATCACGTATCAGTGTTTCCATCTCATTCTTCCACCAGATCTGATAAAGTGTGAGAGGAGAAAGGGGAAGTGTGTGTGTGTGTGTGTGTGTGTGTGTGTGTGTATAAAGGCCCAGCTGTTTCTAGGTTTGACATCCACATGCAGGCAGAATGCCAGATGTCTCATTAGGCAAATTTGATTGGCTCGGTCATTTAGAATGCAGCGATGATACAGTTCCATGTGTGTGTGTGTGTGTGCATTTCCATAAGAGGGCCCCCTGTATAACTATTTACATGTGTGCATGCCTGATGTATGTGCATTCATTAGCTATTTTGTTAATATTTGAATCTACAGGCTCTTGTTTACGTAAAGTCGTTATAATAGGAGATCGTATAGGAAATTACAAGAAAACAAAGTAATACTCCAGTAAAATGGATGAAATGGCACTAAAATGTAGCTTCGACACCTATCTGTGTTTGACTGTGTGCAGCTTATTAGTGCTTTAAACCGTAGCTTTCACTTTACTTCCTTCAACTTCAACTGCCACTTCAGTTCCTTTTTCAGAGCTTACCAAACTGCCGCCACTCAATTCCTACGAGTGCCTCCACTGGAGTCACTACTTCTGTTTTGTTGTTATTGTTTAATTCAACTCCTCCAGTGTTTGAACATCTATAGTCTGTTATTTTTTGGGGCCCGTGTGCAGGATTTTTCCGGCAGAATGCTGCTTGTTAAACAACTTCAGTTGCTTTCACTGCCACTTCAATTATTTGAAGAGATTAAACCCCAGCTGTTCTCCCCACCAGGTGTCTATACAACATCTTTAAAGGAACAAAGAAAAGAGCAGGCAATTTAACAGTATAGGTACAATATTTAAATATATTTAAAAAGAGGCAAGTAAAGCAATAATCATGACATTCCACTCCTTTACAGTAAATGTTATTACTTTAAGTTGAGTCAACTTCACTGCAACGCCTTTAAGAGCGTCACTTCTGACCACTTCACCTCCTTGAATTCCTTACGCTTCGACTGTCACTTCAGATTGTGTCTCAACCTCTCGTTCAACTCCTCTCAATGTTCGGCTGCTGAAATCCTTTCAAAAACATTTCAGCTTTTTCTAGAGCTTTATCTCCTACGTTCAATCCTTTTGGTGTTTTGACTTCAACACCTACTTCAGCTACGACACTTGTCACTTCAACTCAATTTTGACATCCTGAAACCCACAACAAAAGCTAGTATTTTTTAAGCAATGTATGGGTAAAGTATTTAAGATTTAACACATGTGTTTCTATTTAATATATCCCCCAGTACAAACACAGTACACAGAAACCTTATTCCATGAATTCAAAATCAAACCTGTGATTATTCTGCCAGCTGTGAACGCAAACATTTAAGGAGGAAACAGTCTGTCCGTCTCACAGGAGGAGTAATGCTGCCCTCTAGTGGTCCGAACAGTGAGCTCGTCTTTGTCAAAGTCCTCCCAAACGTACGAAGAAGAAACAGAATATAAATGAAAGGCAAAAGCTCAAAGGGGGTAGTTCAACAGCAATATATCCAGAAGAACTCCACATCAATGACACACTCATCACATGAACAGCAGATACATCACATCACATTTGGTGTCTTTTCTGTCCTGATGATGAATGTTTCTCCGATATTCACTCTTTTAGCTGTTTTATGAGGGAAACATCTGGATCTTTAGCTGCTAAATGCTGAGCTACGTTCACCAGCTATAGACGGTAACTTCAGGGTTGATGAGAGGTTAAAGGGAACCTGTTTGCTTTATTTGCTCATTTAACAACCACTCGTCACTCTATTGTATATATAAGTGCTGTTAAATGACCTGCAATAATAATAATAACAACACATGAAGAGTTGCTGCTGTAAATGGTATAAAGAGAGAACCAAACCTGTTAACCGGTTTCATTAATGTTCTCTTCTTTGCACATTAGTTTCAGTAAAGCATATTCAAAAAATCTTTTGTTCCCAAATGAATATATTAATAATACTTTTATACGAACTCTTCTCTTCTTCACAATAAAACTATGACTTCAAGGCCGGTGCTCCCTAACCTGATGAACCCTTAAAATGGAGCAGTGTGCACTTGTGACCCCTTTGTCCCAAGTTATGGGCAGCGTGACAGTGATTTGTGCTTCTCTGAAAGATTGTCAGACTCCTGAAGAGGTCAAATATATGAAGTAGTTTGTAAGAAGACGGAAGCTTAAGTTAACTCTCTAAAATCTTAAGAAGGGTCCTAGAAGGATTCACGACTGTAATTTCATAATCAACCGACACCAGAGTGTTAATGACATTATTAAAAAGCTTTCTTTGGTCTCCAGAGAAGAGGAATCTCAGCAGCACGAAACATGCAGGTGGTTTGCGTTGCAGCTTTCATGAGTGTTTGATCCACTGAGACGCGATCATAAAATGATTAATGCCATTCTTTGCATTACGGGAAACTCTTCTTCTTCTTCTTCTCTCCACAACAATCATCTGTGTTCCTCTTCTCCTTCTGTACATAGAGTCTGTCTGTCTTCCTGTTTGCTCCTCATCACGTCTCGCTGATTACAGTCTGACCCCTGTGGTTCGTCCTCAGCTCCTCGCCCTCTGCTCGTCTCCTCGGTGCTTTCCGTCTGCTGCTGTGACTCCTCGCTGTCAACAGAATCATTCTCTTTTCCACTTTCCTTTTCTTTACTCTCGGCGTCTGTCTCGGAGTTCTGCGCCGGCTTGTCCCGGCACGCCTGCCTGCGAATGGTCCGTCGGTTCCTGCTGCGTCGCGACTGGTTGCAGTGCAGCGTTCGCCTGCGATGCCATTGGTTCAGAGAGTGTTGGGCTTCGACACTCAGCTGACGGGCGGCCAGCCGCGGCCGGAAGCTGCTGATGTAGTAAAGAGAGGCGTATAGGGTTGTAAGGTAGTAGCCACCTGTTGATATGGGGAATGCAGAAAGGGAGACGGTCTGTAAACAGCATCTGAATCCTTATAATCAGTGGGAAAAAACATCTACTACACAAGCACAGGTGGGGATCAAACCCACACCGCAACACATACATTAAAGTTACTATTGTCACAGGCGGCCCCTTCTGCCAGGTTTTCCCGTCTTGTGCTCTCATTGGCTGTAGCTCCCTGACAGACTCTTGGAATCCATCTGCGATGCATCGTCTTTAAGCAGTTGACACACAGCGCCTGATCAGAGCCGGTTCGCTCTCTGATCTGGGCCTTTTTTGAGGCGGAGCAGCAAAAGCTGTTGGCGAGTGGAAAATCCGGGCTGAAGTCGTGTAGTGTGAGCTCGGCATTACTTAATCTGTTTGCTTATCTAGAAAATGTGGGTGTGACTTTGTTTTATTCATACATGCTTTGCATACATAGAGATATATGTGTGTTTTGGAGTTAGTACTGAGTACTGAGTGGGGGAAATGTGATTATGCAAACAGAGTTGACGGTACTTGGTCATTATTGGCACAAGTACCGTCGTTGTGTTATTTTCGTTTTCACTTGTCGAGTCAGAGAAACGGGTCATATCTTAACAAGTTAATGGTAGTCAGCTACTAGAAGAAGATTATTTAGTTACAACTAATCTAAGTTTTTCTAAGTTTTAATTTAGCGATGTGTAAATCTCCATTTCCGTTCATTATTAACGAGGCTAAGTTTGAGCGCTGCCACAACCGAGTCCAGGAGTGTTTTTGAGGAAATGTGTGTGTATGAGCATGAGCGGTGTGTGTCCTACCTTCTCCCTGCAGCTGTGTGGGGTCCAGCAGCTCCATCATGTAGTCTGTGTCCAGGTGTAAGGTGACCACGTCACTACGGAGCAGCACCCACGTGAGGCAGGGCAGGAAATCATCCGCTCCGAACGCTGTACCTGCAGGAGAGGAGAGTGTGAATTCAAAGGGTAACTAACAGACGAATAAAGTGAAACTTATGATTTAAAAAACAAAACAAACAGCTTGCTACCTGAGCTAGCATTAGTACTCATGCTGTGGTAGATGCTCTTGCAGACTTTGAGAAGGATGTGGACCTTCTTGTTTGGGGAGTAGGCCTCATGCATACTAGTCCACCTCTGCTGGATCCGCTCCAGGCTGACAGCGTCGGGAACTCCAACTCCCGCCGACCCCCCGAGCTCCTCCACGCTGTTCTTCTCCAGCACGCGCATGTTGCTGTGGAGACGCTCGAAGCTGCCGTCATCAGTCCGGGAAATATGAATGCAGGAGTAGAGGTGCTCGGAGACGGGCTTCAGAGCCACCCTGTCGAGGGAGTGCTCGAGCAGAGAGTCTGCAGGAGGGTAAATTGGAGTTGTAAAATAATAACACTTCTGTCAGTTATGTAAACACTTAATTGAAATGTACATTTTCAGCTCACTCACCGATCTCCAAGTCATTCATGTCAGTGATGCTGTCCAACAACGCCTGGATTTCTTGGTAGTCCAACAGTGTCTCCTTCAGGGACGAGAGCGATGACCTCACTTCCTGTAAGAACTCTGACCCCGTGACCCCGCCGGGATCAGACCTTCTCTTCAGCGTCATCTCCACAAAGCCTTTCACCGCCTCCGCAAACGCCGCACCTTTCCGCTCGCTCAGCTCCTGCACGCGATTGGTTAGTCTCTTCTTCTGACTCACCAGCCCGCCGAGGGCCTGGCCCACCGCCGAGAGACGATGGATGACCTTGTCGGCCAACCGATGCGCGGACGGGTGGTGCAGGGTGGGGCTCGACTCCTGCTCCTCCTCAATGCTGCTGATCGACAGCGTGTCGAGCTCCAGCGACGGGGGGTGGAGCAAAGAGGAAGGCCTGGGCGGAGGCAGCCAAAATCCATCCTCAATCCAGGACACCCTGTGAGGAGACTGAGGGCTGCCATGGTGCTGCAGCTCAAACACTGTATTTGAACTTCCAGGGGTGGAGGGAGTAGACGGAGGAAGGCTCCCCGTGCTCGCTCTGTGGAGAGGGCTGGAGGCCAAATCTCTGCTGGGCCTCCTGAGAATCACCTCTTCTGGAACAGCTGGGGTTGACGGGGTTGGTCGGCAATTTGGTAAATCAGCAGACATGGCTCTGATAAGACCTGGAAAACATAGATGATGAACATCATGTTGGCCTTTGTGTTCAGTGGGTCAGTTCAGCTGGATTTTGCCATACGCACAGTTTTAAACTGCTTAAGTTTTGAGATATCCATCCCTGAGAATCTTCCTGGATAAATAGTCCCTAATCAAGAAATTATTATATAGATAGTTAGATAAGAACATAGCAAGTTTGCATGCTAAATTATGAAGGTACTGCCTCCTGATAGGGCGGTGTGCAGGAGCCGACTAGCTTCGCATAAACATTGGAAGAGCGGGGAAACAGCTAGCCTGGCTCTGTCCGAAAGCAACAAAGTCCACCTGCCAGCTAACACCTTGCTAATTAACAGGCTGTAGCGTGTATGAATAATTCGTGGTTTTGTGGTTGCGGCCAGTCCTCACCAGAACTCTGCATACTGGCAGCGGAGGACTCCTGATCCAACGAGATGGCTCGTTTGCTCTGTATCCCTGACCCCGCCCATGGTCTGGTGGAGCTGAGGCGTCGCTCTCGCCTGTAGTTTGATGGCTGCGTGGCTCGACGGGTCAGCCAATCATCTCCGTGTTCATGGAGGTAGAGGGGGTTGATGATGCACAGGGCCCCGTTGGTGGAAGTCAGCTAGGGGAACACACACACACACACACACAAATAGTGAAGAAATAAGATGCTTCCTGTAACACACTGCTCACCACAATGCAGGCGTAAAATATCTAATATAAAAAATCTTTCACACACACACAGTATATACCTGTATGGAGCACATTACGTCGCTTGGCTCCCGCTGGGTCATTTCATCAGTGTGCTGGTCAGTCGACGTGCAGAGCCAAGTATCTGCAGCAGGGAGGTGTTATGAATGACACAGTTCTTAAAAAACATCTTTCTGGTTTTGTGTTTCTGATATGAGACGGAAAGTCAGAGAGATGGACTCACTGGGTTCAAGTTCAGAGAGACGATCTTTGGTCTGCTCGGTTACACCGTAGATCCAGCGAGGAATGGAAAGACAGACAGACAACACATCCCTGACACACAGGAAGAGATGAAACATGACAATACAAAAAAAGTTAGCACGCGAAAACACTTAAAGATATTCGTAGCAATGCTGGTGCCGCATTTATGCAATTGCAAATAAAACGTTAGAGAAGCCCAAGTTCAAATGGAAGTTCAATCACACACACGACAAACAAAAAGGCATCGTTACCTGGTCAGAGAGTAGAAGAGCACGAGCTGAGCCAAGTCAGAGAAAGACAGACGAGACTCAGACAGCTGGAAGACTGACACGAGAAACAAGGAAAGAGTAGGCGGTTAGTCATTTCTGTCGAAAAAAAACATTCCTGGAAACACACCGAGGGTGGGGTGTGTGTGTGGGGACTTCTAAAGATAAGCCAAAGAGAACATTTCATCAATTTTATCTTTCACATCAGCCGTTGAGTCCTATTTTCTGATACCGTGTGGTTTCCAATGCTGAGCGGTCATGTTAGTCTCTTCAGCCTGTGATTTTAAGCACACGGCACGCTTCTGCAGAGCAGTAAAGGCAGCACTAATAAGTGCTGATCTCATCAGTAAAAAAGAGCTCAGTTTAAGGAAACAGTATTTGCATATTGAGAGCGTGTTTGATGAGGTAACTGCTCACCTGCTCTCACCTTCTCTCCTGTATGTCAGGTTTGTATACATCAGTTCAACAGCGGAAAAGCAGAACTGCACAACTTTGTGACGTTATCGGGTCACTGCAACTGTTTATCAGTCTAATCTGTCATTTGCAGCGGATGTAATGATTCACAAAAAAAACACCAAGAGTCACACATGCATTTGACTGTGACTGCATCACACACACACACACACACACAAACACAGAAAGAGAGAAGGTAGTACCTGTGCCTTTGATATTGATATTATAATCAACAACTGCTCCATTGTCTCCTCCAGCAGACACACACAGCAGGCCGGGCTGAGACGTCTCAGAGTTCTGCACAACCAGGAAACTCTGGAGGGACGGACACACAGACACACACACACACACACACACACACACACACACAGTGACTCATTTATGTATCTGAAACGTGGCGGAAGCTCGTTGGGCAGGTTTTTATTTTAAATGCTTATACAAGAGAGAGAGAGAGAGAGAGAGAGAGAGAGAGAGAGAGAGAGAGAGAGAGAGAGAGAGAGAGAGAGAGAGAGAGAGAGAGAGAGAGAGAGAGAGAGAGAGAGAGAGACTGAGTGGTGACAGACAGCTGGATGGATTTCAGGAAAGGAAAAAGAAGTGTGCGGTAAAGACTCAACACTGCGTCAGTGTTTCTATGACTGGATCGATTTTTCTCTTGACAATCCGCCATGATGACGACAGGTTGTGACCAAACTAAGATTGAAGTTAACAATAAACTCCTCAGGCTTCATTAGTGGTGATAAGTGATGCAGAGCTGTTTGCCCGTGCATTAAGCTGATCCGGAGGCCGGTTAATATCTGGGTGTGGACCCACGTCTGATAGTTCCATCTGCTAATAAAAACGGTGCGATACAATTGAAAGCTGTGAAAAGAGCTTGCCAGTAAGTAGAGCTTTGACTAAAACTGAAACTGAAGCTGAAACTCTTTCTGGTTAACCCCAGTTCTGTCCAGCATTACTGAAAAGCATCTTTATAGCACTACATAACTGCCATGGCTGGTTTTTAGCAGGATGAGCAGTGCAGTAACTACCTTTTTAGCCACACTAAATAAATGTATTTGCACGTGTTTATGACCAAATACCTGCAAAACTAATATAGTTTTCCTCAGCTTTACCTGTTGTTTAGACCTAATTAGCAACGGTTAGCATGCTAACACGCTAAACTAACATGGTGAGCACGGTACACAGTATACCTGCTAAACATCAGCGTGCTAGCATTGTGAGCATATTAGCATACCAGCAACGGTGTCATTACACATTACATAATCTGTCACGTACTATTGCCAAACTTCCTCTGAATGTTACTCAAGGAGGGTGAGACTGACTGATGCAGCGCTGTAGAGATAGCGGTCAGTCCGTGTTTCTATTCAGAATTCATTTGCAACGATTCCTCTCATTAAGGGCTTCTAATGTAGATTAAAAAATAGGGAATATTTTGAATTTAAAGGCCTTATAAATACTATTTTCCCCAATCATCTACGTGAACAAACAGGTTTTACCAGTTAGGAAAGTTTTGGTTATTTCACACAAAATATTTCTAATTCTTTCTTTTCTTTCTGTGGTCTCGTCACTGGCTTGAAGTAAGCACAGCTCAGTTAGAGAAGAGGGGATGTTCAGGGTTATGTTCATGCACCAATCAGAGTTGAGCAACATTTGAATCAAGATGACTCAATTCAGTCTGACTTAACCCCGATGAAAGAGGAGCTGCGCTTAAACACTTTTAATAAGGATGTTTTTGCAGCTTATGATAAAAAAAAAAAAAGTGTTTTTATTCCTAATATATGATTTTCTATTCTACTTAAGACATTAAACTTGGCTTTAACTGCGTAGACGTTCTTTTTGTAGAGATGGGTCTGATCACGTCGGCGTCTTTGAGAACTGAACTAAAACAGAATACGCAGTTTGTTGAACACAAAATAACTTTTGGGTAAAACCAAGCACATGCAATCCCATGTATAGCAATGTCAGTCACACCACAACTGAATTCAGAGGTGTTCTCAAATACACACACACACACACACACACACACACACACGCACACACACACACACACACAGGAAGTGGCTGTCAGTGAACACAGAAATAGAGACAAAAGTTCACTGCAAGTCACCACACTTTGAGCAGAAACACATACTGGCAGCAGAGATGAGATATGAGCAATTACTCTGTTAAATCCTAACGGTAACATTTAGTCATTCACGCACCTGATTCATAGGAAGAACAGCGTTCAAGCTGAACTTTTTCCGTTCAGCTTTACGACAAAATCAGCCCGCCTACGACCAACATGAGGCATAATGATGTAAATGTGTTCTGCAGTAAAACAAACTGACATCCCATCGTTCCCCATGAACACTTATACTCACGGGTCAATGACTTGTTGCTTCCAGTTAGAGGTTTGCATTTCTGGGGATTTATTTGAATGTCACTCCTTCAAACGTGCCCTTCTCTCTATATATACGATTTCCTGACCTGAGATGCACAACCTTTTTATTCAACACCACTTCTGCATTCAGCCCCGAAAAACAGAGCGTTCATTGTGTTATGAGATGTCACACAGAAAAAGGAACTACTTTCGTGTCGCAGAGATGTGCATGTCAGTGTTCAGACCGGCGAAGAATACTTCTGTTGTGACAAACATTGCCTTCAGTGGAGCTACACAGTTTCATAAAACCAACCCGAGAGCTCATGAGATGATGCGAGTTAGGATACGTACAAATGATGGGAACAGTGAGAGGACATGCAAAGAGATGGAGGAAGTAGAAAGACTGAGACGAATTAGAGCTAGATGGAGACAAAACAATTCAATTCTTCTCAAAAACATGAACAGAAAGTTGGGAAAGACAAGAAGAATATCAGTAAATGTCCAACGGATATATTCTTTCATCTCTTGTGTTGCAAGATGAGTCGGATTGTAACGACTGGACATAGGGAACAAAGTCCGACAGCACATTTTAAGTCAGCTGATTCAATTTTGGTGACTATATACATTTGTGTTTTTGTCATAATAATACTGTGCACTTCAGGCAAAACCCCAAATCTGGGATTTATTGCATTTTGATAAAAACATAACCAGCTTGGAGGCTTTTTTCCCAGAAAGAAAATATATATTCAATTCACTAGTTAATTAATTTGATGAATTTTAAAGTATAAAACACTTTCAAGAAGAAAATAAAAAGTTTCTTTGATTGTGTGGATCAGTGACTTACTCTCAGCTTTAACTGTAAGTCACCGTCACACTGAAGACTTGACGTTACATTGAACAATAAAGACTCGAGGAGGACAGCTCACCCCGGCAGGTGTTCCACAGATAGCGGTGTGGGCCCCCTCTCTATCCCAGGGGGCCCCGGGGCACCAGGCCTCCCGGCAGCCCCTCAGCTGCTCCAGCAGCGACAGCCTCCTCCTGCTGCCTCTCCACGGGATGGCCGTCGTCCCGTTGACCGAACTGTGAACCGCCCTGGACGCAGACATACGGGACACGTTCATGTGCACGTTACGGCTGTCTGCATCCACAGCAGATCGGTCACATTCACACAACTCGTCACTAGATCGATGGGTCTGATGATGCCTTCATGCCTAGAGATCGAGACAAAATTAAGGTTTAACACAAGGACTTTTCTGGTGGTAATTTATGTAAGATTTGCCTTTTTGAACATTCTTATATAAAAGCACTTAAAAGCTTATTGTGGCATGAATATGGTTGTTACTTACATGTGTCGGACTGCCTCATGTATCTCCTCTCCTCTACGCTGTTAGCACATTTCTCCACATGTTGCAATCTTCTTGAACTCTTCCTTTCTGCGAGACGTTGCTCAAGAGCTCAAAATAGGAAGCTCACATGCTCCTCAGACGTACATCCTCAAGAAGTTTACCGGCGTAACATGCAGACTATTTTTCTAAACTCAGCTAACTGTCGTACGGCTGCCGCGCTCTTCTGTCTCCTGCAGGCTTTTAATAAACTTTCAATTTCAATGTGAAACTGTTGAGCTCATGTTTGATCTGTGCCCTCCCCTCCCCTTCCCCTCAGGTCTGCATGTGGTTAACCCAGCAGTGAGAGCAGTGAGAGCAGTGAGAACAGTGCATGAACTCTAAAGAGGTGTTGAATGCTTCACTACCACTCTTATGATCATCCATGTTACAGATTTTCATCTCACGGCTCAGGAAGAAATGCAAACACTCCATCAGTCAGCGACGGTGACATACAGAAAGTATAACTGAGAGCGACTGTCTGGTGTATCTCGTGCACAGGCAGGTTGGTTTGGTGGCCGCAGATGGAGGTGTTGTTTATTGGTCAGCGTTTCCATAGCAAGAAGACTCATCACCTTCATTCTACATGCAGCGCTGACACTCTGTCTGTTTCCTGCCGACACCACAATCGGCACGGTGGCAATGACCAACAGGGCCGGCATCACACGAAGCCCGAAGCCAACTAATAACCTCAATGGTGGAAGTATCTCTTTAGATAAGGGTATCATCATTTTGGAGCTGAAGACCAGCATTTCTTTATCTCTTTAGTTTTGAGCCATGCTAGCGGCAGATATAGGCCTAGTTTATTAAAACCCAGTGTTCTTTAGTCTTTGCTCGAGTTGAAACAGCTTTAAAAGAAAGAACATGTTCAGCTTTACACTGGTCAACTTTATTGCAAGATTGTTTGCATTGGTTTCCAGTATGTTATACAGATAGTAATGTACTTTTTTTATTCATTTCATGATGCAACAATTCATGCTTTTTTTTTTTCAGATAACCCAAATAGTTTCCTATGAAACTACTTAATCACACCACATTATAGCGATTCTTGTCTTTCAATCCTTGTGTTCCTGCAGCACTTAAACTATCACCAAAGGTTTAGAATCAACACCAGTCCTGTTGTGTATGTACAGTCTGTTGCTCCAGAAGATTAAGAAGATAGAACGTTGCCTCATAAACATTGTGTGAGAAGAAATGATAGAAATCAATTCCAACCGGAGAAGGCGGTCAACATGAAAAACACGATTCAAAACATTTTAAAAGTTCCACTTAACCTGCTGTTCTATTTACAACGACCTCAGCTCTCCTATCAGGGAGTTCATTCTGTCATACGTTCGATGGTTTGGAGACAATATAGTGAGTCTCGATCACACAGCCGGGCTTTAAGAAGATTACTTAATTACCTTTCACGCTCTGACATCTGTTAATATCAGCATTACTTCAACAACACCACCCTCTCTTGCAGTAAAATATGTCCATGCATAGAGTCACCGGCCTCAGATAGAAATATACAGCGGAAACAGATGCAAGCTAGTGCAAACGAAGGGAAGTAGAACAACGTCAGTAAGGTGCAAATAAATGATAGAAACAGAAGCAGAAAACCCAGGGATGTCAAGAGTGGGATCGGTCAGAAGAATTAAATGTCCGCATATGGAAAATGAGAGCGTGACACCCAAACATAAACCCTGGTACCAACTCCACACTGCGACGGCAGCTGTTCTTCAAAAAGGAGCTTTTTAATAAGTTACTCCTCCTTCTTGAGCTCCGGAGCCACTGCTGCAGCAGAGCTCACCGTGGCGGACTCGCCTTTGCTCTCGCCGGCCTTCTCCTTCTTGTCCTGGCTGTCGATCTTTGCGTGCTCCTGCTTCACCAGCTCCTCCAGCTCCTCCTGGAGAGGGATGGGGAGAGGGGGGGGAGGGGTTTAACATGACTCATGCATGGAGGACACGAGAGGACACGCTGGCACAGAAAACGTTTAAGAGAACGAAACAAACAGCTCGTGCTTTGGAGAAGAAGTCCGTCCACGGTGGCGGTGACTTGCGACCACAACTTCACACAGGAACATCATCTGTAGGTCTGCTGCAGTTCTACAAGAACACCACAGGTGCACCTTGTACTACATTGTTAACTGTACACTTAGGCACACGAGTGTGGAAACAGATGTGTAGATGAGAGCTACTGATCTCCAATAACTAGATATATAGAACACATACTAACCAAACTAAAATCATTCGTGTTCAATGAACCTCGAGGCAACAAGGATTCATTTTAAACCAGATTAAATCCTGGTTCAAATATAAAGTAGCTTTAAATTTAGAACATTTTTTGTTTGATTAAATAGATTTAATTTGGTTGCACAAAAAAAAATGTAATCCAGTGTAAACTTTAAACTTAGACCCGAGGACGTTTAAGTGTTTTGTTGAAGCCTTGTTTGAGATGATTGAGCAAAATAATAATAACTTCCTCAAAGAAAGTTAAGGGACAGACTCGACCCAGATGAGTTTCATGAGGATGCAGAATTTCTCTCAAGAATCTTCCTGTTCAACAAGGAAACGGGAGGATCGGACCAACAGGAAGTCTCTTTTTATTCCCCTTAATGTAACAAAAGTTGTTTCCTTATTGCGCTGCTGTGCGTTCGTACACGAGAATGTAACAACATTCTGTGGTCACGTGGTGCAGCATCTCGACTCCGTGAAGTCACTGCGCCCAGCTGCTGTTCACCAGCACGTAGCTCCCACTAAAACAATAAAGTGTGCTTTTTACTATTGTTGAAGATTAAACAAACTAGATGCAACGTGCTGGTAGCTGGAACTTACACAACTATTCATTTAATCCTAATTTAAGTTGTTTTATCAACACATACAGTTTGGTGTGGTTTACATAGATGTCCCTCTGGAAAGAGGATAAAGTCTGATGTACGATGATTTAACGCAGCAGGAACTTCTCATGTGCACTTTATACAGTGTGGGAAAAACATACCCTCAGAAATGAGATCACTAAACATTAAGGAGCCTATATCTTAATATTGGCCTAATTACCTCCTGACTGAAGTGATCACCATACGCTGCAAAGCCATTTGTCCTCAGAATCACGTGATTGGTCGGTGATGAATAGCTTGTACACAACCTTAAAACGAGAGATGATTGTGTAACTCACCTTCCATCCCAACAGCTCAGCGAGAACCAAACAGCCGTCATCACACGTACTGATGTGAGCTACGTCTCTGGAGAGAAGAAGAAGAAAAGGACACCATGTTGAAACCTGGACAGAGCTCCATGCAGCTTCTTCATTTCCAGCACTGACGCACATTCCAGTATGACAACACTCTCCTGGTTTCTACAAACCGGCATCACCAGAGATGACTCAACAGTTCGTCATTGGTATCGTGAATGAGCAACAATGTTTGTATTTCATGATGACCATCGAGTGATTCAGTAGTAAGTGAATCAGAGTAAATACATCAAATATTAAGCTAAATGATGAGTACGACAGAAATGTAGTGAAGCACAAACTAAGTATTTCACTAAATGATCCTCATGGACGAAGCGTTTGCACCCTCTGGTGGTGCAAAGATGAACTACATGTTTTACACACATTAATATATCATTTATTACTGATCATTTTGGCTCAGTTGATCAATATTTAAAAACTCTTTATTCTCTCTCATATTTATCTGATCCAGAGTATTTGATCAGATGTGTATTTCTGCTATCGGATGTAAGACAAAGGTAAAGATGGTAAACCGGTCGCAGAGAAGCAGCAGCAGCACGTCTGTATCACCTGTACGCCTTGTCTGAGTCAAAGTCCATCCCGCCTCCAAAACCCAGCAACCCAAACAGAGGATCGGCCTGCACAGAGAAACAAACGACGCTGCACAGAGAATCCAAGAAATACACCGATGACAGAAAGAAAAAAAAGTTTGGATAAAAAGGTCAGGGAACTGTTGGTGGAGGGATGAAGGCTCACCTGCCCGGCCTTCTCCATGTTAATGAGCAGACGGGGGCAACTTTTTGAAACCCTGAATGACAAAGAAACACAGGAGAGAAAACAAATCCACAGTAAGCTCCACAATGTGGGTGAGAGGACGTCTCAGCATCACGCTCAAAAAGAAACTGCAACAAAGAATATATCTGGAATTAAGCCTGAATCGCAGCAGTGTGTGTGGTCAGCAGCAGATGTCAGGAACATGGAACTTGATCTGCAGTACCTGCCGACGAGACCTGCAAACGGTTGCACCTGCAGAGACGTCCCCATGATGAGGAGGAGATCACAGCGAGGGAAGTCCTGACAGGTAAAGGAAGACGGTGGAGCAGGGTTTATTTCTGCATCACATTCTCTTCAAACACGCACGCAAACCACCACCGTGTGCTCACCATCTTCATTGACGTGAAGAACCGGACGGGTAGACTCTCTCCGAAGAAGACGATATCTGGGGGAAGAGGAGAAAGGGACGCAGAGACACCGAGATGATTGGTGACACAAGTATCTAGCAGTTATGTTTGTAAAGTAAGAAAAAGGTTCAGAAAGGTCGGTGCAGGCTTTAAGGAGGAGGAACAAAAAAAAAAATGACTTGTGAGACAAAGATCCACTGACCTGGCTTCACCAAACTGCTGCACTTATCACATCGAGGAATGTCTTCAGAAAAGATTTGATCTGCAAAGCAAAAGGACGACGTTAAAGTCAAACAACTCAACATTCCCAGGCTCTCTAAAGACCAACCAAAGCAAAAGGCACCTCTCATCCAGTCCAGGTCGTACTCCTTGCGGCAAGAGAAGCTCACGCAGTGGGATGTGTAGAACGTTCCATGAGCTTCAATCAGATCATCTCCCTCCAGCCCGGCCACACGCTCCAGAGTGTCGATGTTCTGAATGAACACACACATATAAACGTCGATACAGAAACAGACAGATTCAATACACAGTAAGGGAAGAGGAGACTCTTACCTGTGTGTAGCAGCGTCTCAGGTGCCCCTTGTCCTTCAGCAGCTTCATGAAGTAGTGACAGATCGTCGGCTAAACACCAAAAAAAGAGAGAAAGAAGTGAGAACAATCACATGTGAGGCAGCTGATAGTTGTCTTTAGTAACATTTTCAGCCTGAATATTCAAATACGTTTGAGTTTTCAACACTCGATATGAGACCTACAAGGGTTTAGTACCTTAAACTGTCCGGGGTACAGCTCCTTGGCCAAGGCGAAGAAAGGCTCTGGATGTTTCTGAGAAAGAAGATGCAGAAAAATCTTACATGATATTGAAGCAACAGTGACGAGTGTCTCAAATCATAAAGAGCAGGATGGTCATCAGACGACTGTACAAGTGTATCCTGTGTAGTGTTTTTGTTTCTGAGTTTCTTTTCTTAAAAGTGACAACCTAAAAGCAGCATATTCAAGGTATTATACCACATGAAAACAAAGGACCAAGAGGCAGACTTCTTAGCTAAATCTTTGATCTTAAATAAAGATATAAAGGTTCCATTATTATGTCTAACAATTTGTCAAAACTGTCAAGGATTCCAGAGAAAGCTGATGTTTAGTGTCCTCCTTCAAACGAAGCAGTCGTTCGCTCACCTTAAAGTAATCTATCTGGAAGATGGCCTCCGGGTAAGGCAGGTTATATTTTTGCAGGTTTGCGTACAGGCCGGTTCCTGGTGAGCGGAAATCAGGGATCCCAGCCGCTGAGGGAGGAAATGATGTGGACAGTTACAGATTAAAGTAGTTTGATACTTTAAAAACTAATTGTTTCGTGATATTTTAAACTGAGATACTCACATGTGGATATTCCTGCTCCAACCATGCAGATGATGTTTTTACCTGTGAGGACGCAGAGATAAATAAATAATAAGTGCTTTATGACAACAGGCGTGTAAAGCAGTGATTAAATCCACTATTATGGACGAGCTGACCTGAAAGCAGGCAAAGACTCACATTTGCCGCTCTTTATGTACTGCGCCACTCCGTCCAGAGTCAGCTCGTCCAGAACTTTGTCTGCCGAGCCGAGACCCAGGGTGCTGGAGAAGAGGTTACGCAGGAAGTCCACTGAGAGAAACACAAAGAGGACGACGCATTCAAGAGTAAACACAGCACTGTGTATGCAGGTACAAATCAATAACAAAGAGACTCAACTTTAAAATAAAATGTATTTATGAATAATAAATGAGTATACGCAGTACATCTACAGAATGATGACTGGTGTATGAGACACATCGCATTAAATAAGAGTGTAATAATAAGACAGATGTCATTGTTTTCCACATACTCTCGGTGTCTCCTGCAGCCTCTTCCCCACTGCTGTCGTCGGATTGGTCCTACAAAAGACACAACACATGACGTTTATATGACATGTAAAGCAGCGACTCTACGGGATGAGCCTGCTGTGAATGGCTGCTCTCTTTAACAGATCTGCGTTAGTCAGACGATGACAGACGACTGCTTTGTTTGGAAAGGCGACCTCATCTAACGTCACTCTCTCTGCTAACACTCAGCAGCTAATGTTGGTATCACAACAGCAGAAAGAAATAGTTTCTCACCTCTGGTTCAGAAGTAACCTCCTCCTCTTCTTCTTTAGGAAGTTCTAGAAATGCA
The DNA here is from genome assembly GCA_032191485.1 of Leptoclinus maculatus. NCBI lineage: Eukaryota > Metazoa > Chordata > Actinopteri > Perciformes > Stichaeidae > Leptoclinus > Leptoclinus maculatus. The sequence goes on along the minus strand of JAVDOI010000014.1, from coordinate 20,147,029 downwards.
AAATTAAATACGTCAAACTCAACAAATGCGTCTTTGACGAGTTGTTAGCATTATAACTAGCTAGCTAAACTAGCTAGCACCGTTTGACTGACAACGTTGTGATTTAATTAACAAATCAGACTTCCTACCTGATGCATCAGACATTTATCCTTCTACTGAGTCCCTTCAACCACAAGGGTAAGGATGGCAATTATTTTAAATCCCAGATATTACGAAGTTACGACAGGTATCTACTGTAGCGAGCACTGGGCTGGATCTTCTTGTTGTTGTCCGCCAGAAACACTGTCCGTGTTCCTTGTGACCCAGTTCCTATGACACAATAGGTTCCTACCGCTGATAAAGTCATCCTAAAACTTTAAACTCACAGCGAATAAACACGGATGACATGAGAATTGATAACTTTATAGTAGGCAATAGTACCCAACATGAGTTGTGAAGTAAAATGAGCTCATAACGAGTTCTGTTCACATCAAAACAAGCAACCAAATCATTGCAGATGACATCTTCACATACAAGAGTATCAGTGATTTCTTCATCCACAGCCACTCTTCGTCTCCCAGTCTTACTGGTGTGTCTTCATCCCACTGTAGAGTCTGACCCGGCAGCAGAACGAGGCTCATACTGGATTACGGGCTTTAGTTTCCTCACATAAGCCTCCACTGTGACGATTAGAACATCCACACAGACACACTAAGACATGTCGCCACATGGTTTTCATTGTCAAACAAGACTTGTGAATTCCTAGGTAAAGGTAGTACATCTTTATTCTGCACATTTACATTTCAGCAAATAAAACCACATTTGCAGACAAAGCTTAATTTGCATTTACGTCATAAATGTGTACACTCGAGACAACAACTTGATTCTGGGGTGGAAACAACACGAGCAGACTGCGATGACATGTATTATATTTTATTCCAGGTCCGTCATGTGATGTCCTTTTGGCCCAAAAGTACTTTTTCCCCATAGACTTACTTTAGAAAAGAGACATCTGTAACTCAGTGGATATTTCTTTTTTCAAGGTAAATACACTTCCCAGTGAGAACACATGATCATCCCTTATTTAAATCATAAGGTCCTAAAAGTTGTAAAAATCCAGAGATATTTCCTTCGTCCGTTCATGTGAATGAGTCCGAGAACAAGGCTGAGACGAGGGCTGGGAGGCGAGGTAAAAGGAAACGTTAGTCCGCTTGCTCTAAGGAGCCCATGGAGCAACCAAATTGATCCGAACCTGAAAATAAGCTTACAATTGCTGTAAGATGTTTTCTCCACATGTCTTTCATGTTCTCTCTCAGAGGACTCTCTTTCCAAACACAGTCTCTTGACTCCTCCGATTCCCGTTCCCTACCTCCTCTGCCCTTGCACGTGCTCTTCCATCTCCTCTCCTCCCTCCTGCCTCAGGCTGTGGTCGTAGCCGGTAGCGATGATCTGGCAGTGCGGTAACATCTCCTCCAGCAGGATGACGACCAACCCAGGACTCGAGATCCGAGGGAGGGACGACACGTCCAGACGCCGCAGTCCCCTGCCACACACAAAAAGGGAGGAACTTAATACAACTGTACCGTTTTGAAAACACCAACTTGTTGTAAGTGTTTGGATACTTACTTGAGATTCTTGAGTGCGGACAGGCCGCCTGTAGTGATGTGAGGGCAGTGAGAGATGTCCAGTTCCTCCAGAGAGTCCTGGAACACATGGAGCCTGGCCAGGAACCAGTCGTCCACTTCAGGACATCCTCGTACTGACAGAGTCCGCAAAGATTTCTGCCCCTCTGAGAGAAGACAAAGCAGATCAAAAACGCTGGACACGCCTGCTAAACATAGTAAAAAACAGTGCATGCGTCTGACAGAGTACGACAGATAGAAAGGTCGGTAAAATAATCAGAAAAACTAAAAGTTGGAGCTCATTACTCAGGTTCTCCAGTCCGCTGTAGTTGATGACCGTGTAGCTCATGTTCACTTCCTCTAGCGGTGTGTCTTTGTGAGTCAAGAAGTCCCAGTTGAATTTGCCCCTCTGGTCTGCGAGGAACCACTCTGACTGACCAACGTACCTGATGATCACATGACAACCGGATCACAGCGGCACATTTCAGACACGGCTATTCAATGGTCATCTCTGCTCCATTATTACAGATTATATGCAATAACATGTCACAACTCGACACTAACGATGCAAAAACAACTTAATATGACAAACAGCAGGAAAAGTGAGGGACCAAACTGTTAAGGCATGAGTTCCAAACATTAAACCCCCCCATCAATTAGTCAGTCAACAGAAAATTAATAAACTATTCTAATAATTTTTTTTAAAGGCAAAACTCCAAACAAAGTCTTTATAGTGTGAGAGTTTTCTGCTTTTCTCTGTTTCACATCAGGTACATTCAACATAAGGCATTTGAGGATACCACCCTGGGAACTTTTGCACAAGTTTTGTACATGTTAAAAACCAAACAGTTAATAGATTAAATTATCTAAATTGTCAAATCAATCAGTGATGAAAAATAGTTACTTGCAGCCTTACGTGAAAGCTTCACTGCAGCGTTCTTACATGAAATTAACTCAAACAAGAAAACAAATCAAACCCCGAAACAACTGGTTCAGCTGTCAGGATACTTTTAAGAGTTGTAATAAAATGTGTGATCAGTATATATGTATATATAAGACAAACAGTAGAGAGACAAGGTAGCAGGGCACTTACCTAAATCCTCCCCTCAGACTCAAGATATAATACGCTGTTGCTAGGTCTGAGCCATATAAACCCCGAGTGTAGCCGTAGTATCTGAGAGACAAGAAATAAATCAGTGATGGTTAAATATCTACAGTAAATGGACTTAAAGCACTTTGTCACACCCATTATTTCTGAGAATTGTACTATTCCTATGAGATGGGCGAATGATACTGAAGCTTGCATAAACTCAATGAGTCACTGGTGCTTCAGAAAGCGCTTCAGTTTTAAATTTAACTTTATGATCGGCACATTAGTCGGATAAAAAGAGGAGAAAAATTGAGAAATGTGGTGACGTAGGCTAGAAATACATCATCATACATCATGTGCTTAAAAACCTGTGCAAAAGGATTTTTTGACAAAGCATTATTAATTATTTTACTGCAACATGTTGCACAATACCATCTACATACGACGCAGTGCTGCTGATGTATATATTGCATATTTCATAATATCATGCAGGTCTGTTGAACTTTTATTGCAAACACACGAGACTAAAAACATTTTAAATCAGGAAAGTGTTGCACAAAACTTTGAACTTTTTTCAGCCCAAATAGAAAGAAAGCTTCACGATACCACACAAAACAGCCAAAAAGGTTTCTCACGCGTTCTTCCTCTGGATCCCCTTCCTCCTCTGCTGAGACCCCCAGCTGAGGAGCATCTCTACGTCATAGAAACGCTGGGTGAGGAAGAGGAGGAACCTCGTGTGCAGAGGAGGAGAGGACACCGAGCTCGAGCTCCACGGTCGCCTTGCAACCATAAGGACAGCCGACCGTTGGCAACATCTGCGTAGAGCCTGTACAGAGAGACACATTCAATAAAACCCCCAAATAAAGCTTTAATAGGACGACTAATACAGCGTTAAACTTTAGCTAAAAGCTACATGCAGCGAGTTAAAGTCCTCTAGCAAATTACTAACAACAGCACAGACATTCAGCTTAACGTTATACTGAGCGTGTACTCTGACGTTTAAAAAGAGCAAGTAAAATGTTGTTAAATCTGCTTTAAACTTTAATAATAAGCCGAAATTTGAAGGGTAACTCACCATGAAGGGGGCCGACATGACAGCGGCGTTCAACGGAAAGTCGTAAAGGACAAACGTTGCAGTTTCGCATTGTAAAGGCAGGTGCTGTTCACCATGTCAGCCGCTAAGTGTCGCTGTGCGCACGTCTTTGACGCCGAGCAGAGTAACCTGACCTGACCCAAGAGACACGAATGAGAAGACAAGGAGGGACAAGAGTCTCCCACACAAACATCTCTTGTTATTATGGTCGTCAGTAATAGAGAGTATAAAAAACTATTCAAAAAGTCTGTACAATCTTTTCAGATCGTACTGTAATTACCGGGGCATGAGGTGGTCATCTTACCACATGATCAAAGACAGCAAAATAGAGTTCATTGGAATCACGTTTGGCAGAATAAAGGTGAATTAGTGTCCAACAAGTCAACGTGGAGGTAGTAAAATTAAACTTTAGACATTTAAAATCACAATGCCTTAACTTATACAAAAAACATCCACAGTATTAAAACTGAAAACACACGCTAAGACCCTTCTACACTCTCAAACTGTCTGACTGACTGCACTACAGGAAGTAATGTTGAATAATAACTTTGCATTTATACCATACATTTTTACATTTTGTCTGGTGTTGAAGGTTAATTTGCATCACTATCAAAACACTAATTAAAACTGATCCCATTTCAAACTTCATGTTAAGACCCTTAATGTAACAGGGATTGCTCTCCTGTTAGGACACTACATCAGCAACGACGTGCACCCGGACCAGGAGCTGGACATCCCAGGTGACCGCTGGCTCCAATAGAAATGATTCTGTGTTTTTTCATTTAATCTCAGCATCATCGTGAGTTTTTGCGTATGAAACAAACAAAAACGAGATCTACGTTTGAATGCTTGAGTTGAACATTTCTGCTGCCTGTTTGGTCAGCGGCTCTGACTAATCATGTTCATACACTCCTGATTTCTAATGCAAAGACATTTTGCGTGGACTAAATGCAACCCAGATTACACGTTCTTTTAAATCAACATGATGAAAAAACATGTTTGTTGATATCAGCAAAGTTACAAGATGTTTAGTCGTACACTGAACATATTTAGTATCGCCCCGTAAGTACAATACACATTTTCATGCTTTTTAGAAACAATTACGGCTTACTGCAGGTTAAAGAGAAACTTTTTTTTGTTGACAATATATATAAAAAAACAAAACCAAAACAGATAGAAAGAACAAAAAATCAACAAAAATAGAATAATTGTTACACAGCTCAGCAGCTATTATGCCATCAAACTTCATCTTCGCTTTTTTCAAACATATTTTCCTGTTAAACCTGTTAAACCTGTTAAACCTGTTAAACCTGTGTCTTGTCTATGATAGCAATCAGGTTGTGACAGTAAAACCTTGAATTTATGAATATGAATCGATCATAGTTTGCCAGAAGAAGATAAAAACACTGATGTATCACTACTGAAAAATGTTCCCCTAGAATAGATATTTCAGCTCACTCTTGATTGGTGCAGAATAAATCATGCACTAACCAAATCAATCACCTCAAGGTGGCAGCCAACCGTTTCAGTCCGCTTGTAAGTGTGTGTTGTATTACATCTCCGGGCCAATTTTCATTCAATTTTCCTCCAAGCACCGTGTGGTTCTCCTCTTTAATACCACAGGGAGAGAAGACGGCTTGAAACTCTGCTCGCATGACAGATGTGTCACTGAAAAACAAGCATACCCACTCTGCTACTGACACTATCTCACACACACACACACACACACACACACACACACACACACACACACACACACACACACACACACACACACACACACACACCTCCATGCATACACCTCCCAGAGCTCTGGCACTCACATCGAGTATGATATGACAGACGGCTCACACCTGCTGGTGAAAACAATTACTCGGCTTGGTGTGTTTGTAGAGGACCGGCAGAGAAAAGAAGCAGCGGTGGATGGTGAGACAAACAGAGGGGTTCAGTAACGTAGTGATCGGGTATGTTCAGTTGGTTCAAACTGCCCATAAACACAACATACTGCCAGAAGAAAATGTAAATGTTTTACTGTAAAACCACGAAGATGTGTGCACACGTATCACATCTAAAAGGAGGGTAACGACATGTTAAATTCAAAGTCAGGAAAACTGTTTGCAATTCATGGCCTGCTTGGTTTTAGTTGGAGAGAATGACAAAAGGGTTAACAAGATGGAGGAAAAGGCAGTGGGAGATTCAAAGTCCGTGTGGTCCGTGTTGGAGCCCGAGCAAATCACATTACTGAAGGGTTGGTTGAATGAACACATGGACCAATGAAGTTAAGAGTGACTGGCAGAGGGAATGAATGAATCGATAAATGCTGCAATAGATGGATTGCCTACTGGACCAGAATTTTAATGCTCTAACAGCACTGACAGATAGAGCATGTTTGTATTGTGTGTGTGTGTGTGTGTGTGTGTGTGTGTGTGTGTGTGTGTGTGTGTGTGTGTGTGTGTGTGTGTGTGTGTGTGTGTGTGTGTGTGTGTTTCTATGCAGGTATGTGGGCTCACGTGGGTCTCGACTCCGACACTGAAATTGATGATGATCCGTTTGAACTTCAGAGATTAAATATTCTGCACGCGGCTCCGGTTGGAAAAACACCTCAAAACAAATCGGTCTTTATCAGGTTGAGATGACAATTTTTTTTTTTTATATCAACCCCCAAGAATATTCATATGTTTAGATCAAAAGCATATGTTTGAAATTCGCCGTACTGTGTTGTTGATGGGATTTTTTCTCTCTCTCATATCATTTACATGTGGTTTGATGCACACTGTGTATTCACTTCCCCCATATGTTTGTTTACACTCATGAATTTTTGATTGTGTCTTAATGGACCTTTGAAAAGCGACCCGTACAGTTAGCTTAAAGTCTACAATAGGTGGTTATTTTGTGCCATAAATAGAAATGATTGTCTATTTAATGTTGACATAAGCAGAAGCTTTAATGTAGTAGCTTTACCACATTACATATCACCAACAGTAGTGTTCAAAAGCCAAGAATAGTTTTTTTTTGAAGGGTCACTGGAGGGGTAAGCGTTGCATCTACATCCAAAAAGCAGCAATCCAGTTTCTCACAACTGGGCAATTAGGACTTTGATAACGCAGCAAACCCAGAGTAGAGGAGGATCGTGACTTTTTCCCGCAAACAATTTTCTGTTACATTGATTTCCTTTGACTTTTAACTGTTTTTCACTCGATTGCACAACGGTTTTCCCGTGTCTAGGATTCAGAGAAAGGGGGGGCTTAGCCCCGAGGGGAGTGGCAATTCTTTTCTGCAGCTGCTTGGTCTGTCTCTTATGGAAGCCCATTCCCGCCAGCAAAAAAAAAAATAAGATCACTAAAAAAATAAATAAAAATAAAAATAGTAACTTAAAAATAAAAAAATAAAAAATGTAATTCACAAAAAAAAAAAAATATTATATTATAATAATAATTCTAATCATTTTTTTTTTTTTATTTTACTTTTTTTCCCAAAAATTATTAGAATTATTATTATTTATTTTGTGGGTGGATTTTTCTTTTTTTTTTTTTTGTGAATTACATATTTTTTTTTTTTTTTAAGTTACTATTTTTTTCTTTTTTTTTTTTTAGTAAACCTAATTATTATTATTTATTTTTTTAAGTGATCTTTTTTTTTTTTTTTGCCTGCGGGAATGGGCTTCCATAGTCTCTTCCTCTCTCTGCATTGAACAGCTTCCCTTTTCTGCCTCAGCCTCTCCTTCTGCACGACCCAAATGTTTGATAAGTTCAAACATTGAAACATTAACTGATCGAAACCCTGAAGCCAATTGTATGACTTGACTTGAAAACATCATGAAATAATTTAGTTTAGGCTATGCCTTGGAGTAGCCTAGGCCTGACAACAAATGCCTATACATTTCTACCACAGTAGAAGAAATATTCTTCAGCCCCCCTAAAATAGTCCTAACGACGCCCCTGGGTTTTCCTGTCCTCAAGAGAAACACTGACTCTGAAACCCATTTTTGCCACCTACGATCTCACTAAATTCCCGGACATTTATAAGATTGAACAACTTCCATTTCAATATTATTATATTTATGGACAGCAGGGAAATATAACATAGGATCACGTGTTCTTAAGATTAAAAGACATTTAGTCTGATCTGCATTCAGTACATGAGGTTATGTCTGAAGAACGTTAAAGTCAGATTGTAATCCAGATGTGGCTTGAGTTCGAGAAGAGCCAAGCGTATGAAGGATTGCATCATCTGCATAATAATAATGCAGAGTAATAGTATTGTTTATGATTTTAAATAGCAATGGACCCAGCAAAGATCCCTGCGGAACCCCCTCGGGTTGTTAAAAAGGAGGGTGATGTGAGACAAATCCGTTCCAAGCGTGATCATCCAAACCACGACAGCGTGAAACCAACGAATTACTAGAAATTAATGGAAAAATAATTAGCAGATCAATCAATTATGAAAATAATAGTTTGTCGTAGCCCTAGGGGATAATGTGCGATGTCATTTTTCTGCTCCGCCGCCCTCAAATCCAGTTTAAAATGGAGTCCTATACGTTCATATAAATCCCTTTCTTGTAAGCGGGAAGAGGCAGCACTACTTCCACGGTCTTGTTAGCAGATGAAGACTGAGGTTTCCTAATAGCTGCTCCCCTGTGGCGCCCCACTTTTTTATTGAGAGTTGGTGTAAGTGATGGCCCTGTGGGAAACCATTAGCCAGTGCTGTCTCTCTTTTTCTCTCTCTCTCTCTCTCTCTCTCTCTCTCTGCCCCCACGTCTTCCCTTCTGTTTTTGCAGAGATGTGGTAAACACACACACACACACACACACACACACACACACACACACACAATCCTCACATGCACAAACCTCTGCAGCAATCTCAAGACCGTTAGCAGCTGTCAGGGTTGTTTTGACCAGCTCCCATAAGGCCAGTGTGGAGTCTGCAAATCTCTACAGTAGCGGCAAAGAAGCCGTTAGTGGACGTTAGTCGTGCCGTTGTGTTCACACTCACATTGAGGGACAGTCACTGGGAGGCCACAAAGGGCACGGCAAGCAAACAAATAACTGAATCCATGCTTAAAATTAAGATATAAATTGATTTAGTTGACTTCATATTCGTGCAAATATACATGTAAATCACCTAAATGGAAAATGTGATATCAAATATGATTTAATATACGTACAGAGTTGTCATGAATAAACCAATCTTCTCACAATATACCCTAATTGACTTACACACACACACACACACACACACACACACCTTCCGTAATTAAGTGTGCATTCCTTTGCTGCACTATTGATGTGATGTGTGTCCTCTTATCTTTTGTACATTCGCTCATTATTCAGACACCTTGGGTACTGCTCGTGTGTGTGTGTGTGTGTGTGTGTGTGTGTGTGTGTGTGTGTGTGCCTGCCTGAACAAGAGCACATAATCATCGTCTTGTTATCTCCCTCTTCCACACATCTGTACTAATTTCCATTGACAGAATTAATTACAGAGGTGACGAACAGCCCAGCGACCAAAACCCCAATCGTCACACACGCCTTGAGTTACACAGCACCGTTATCTTGTAGGGAGATGTCGCTTAATAAAATAGCACGTCAGCCAAAAATAGCATTAGCTGGCGGAGCATGTCATGGGATAGAGACCGCGGTGACCGGTAAATTCTGATGCACCTAAAATCCCTGCTCTTCACTCAAGATCTTCATGTGGCGTCTGCACACATAGTATACTGCACTGACACAAACATCGGGGTCATGCACATGCAGATGGAGATCAATACTCTCCCATGTGTGAATGAGCAGCTCGAGTGTGGATGTGGAGCATACAAAGAAAAGGCAGAGCGGGGTTAGGGTTGGGTTTTCCTCTGAGACTTCACAACAGCAATAAACAGCATTTAATCAATGTGAATTGATTGCTATATATAGACCTTCTCATTGCCATCCTGTTGCTATACTGCAACAGCTTTGGTCCAAGTTTGCTTCCTGCCAGGTTTCTGCATTAGCAAACATTACAACAGGAAATACAAAAGGGCTCATTTATAATGTTTATTTTGTCAAGTTTGCAAAGGTCTATAACTCTGTATCTTTCCATCTCTCGTCTCTCTCTCTGCGAGACAGCGACTGTACATACTGTAGGAGTATTCCCGCTAGGTTGACGAGAGTTTTCAAAGTGTCAGCTACATAGCAGCAGATGAATAATGCAGAGGAAATAAAGGGCTTTTTTCTGCACGGCAGCTACGCGAGCTATGATACATCAGATGTAAGTTGTAAACTGATGCTGACCTCAAAACGCCTGCTCGGCTTGCCATCTCCGCTGTGTGACTTTTGAATGACTCCTTGCATTCAACACAAGGATACTTGCGTAGGTTGTTTTGATGAGTTATGAGCTTTTATTTAGCTGAAGATAAAGTATATACTTGATACAATGCAATGGCCTGTGTAGCACATTCACTCTCGTCAAAAATGAGTTAATGTGTTTTACATTAAGACTATAAATAGATGTAGTTAGGGTTAATATATTATACATCTCAGTCATTTTATATCCTGTCACAATTTTATATTCCAGTTCTTTCTCCGCCCATTTTCTTCTTTAAACTTCCTCTCTTCCTTTGTTTGTCTCACATCCGTCCGGGTTTTCTGCACTCTACAAACCTCCTTTTTTTCCCCGTAACATGCAAGTCAGGCTGTTTAAATTCATCTCATGCCTTATCATTTCCGTTCACGTTCCTCCCTAATCTCTCCCTCTCTCCGTCTTTGTCAGCAGAATATTGAGTTCAGCCTGTGGTGCGTAATAAGCACACATGCGGCGCGCGCACACACAGAAAAACAGGCCAGAAGAAGAAGAGAGCAAAGAGAGAAAAAAAGGAGTCAGAAGATTGAAAATGACTCCCGAGATCGAGCTGCAAATCATGAATAACTAATAACAAGTTCGTATTCCGGCTGTTCCTTCGCGGTGTCATCAATCACGGCCCCGTCTTTCTGCTCCGCTGTAGCTTCATTAAGCTGATAATGGACTCTGGGCTGCATGTCAACCAGGCAATATCTGCTTCTAATCAAACTATGATTAAATAACCTCTCTGAGCAGCCAAACTCCTTCTGAAGTGTGTTTGCCGCCACATAATCTAACTGATAAATGGCTTTCAGTGCTACTAGTGGGTTTACTGAGCACCACTAGGCTGCAGCTTCCTCAGGCATGACTTCACACAATATATTATATTAATATGCTGTATTTTAATACAACGCTTTATCAAATAAGCCTACAGTATAGAAAATGATATGGTGTTACATTGATATCAATAGTTTTGAAAGCCTGGTTGTTGGGATCTCATTGTACAATAATACCTTTGGGGTCGTGGTTGTAAAATATTTAATTTGTAAATGCTTTAAATCTGTTATGGGGAGACTGTGAGCTATTACAAAATGTTTCTGCCCCCTCCCCTCCCATTACCGAAATCGAGCCCCTTTGCCCTTTCAGGTGTTGAGCTGATTAGAGGGATGAAGACCTCCAGACGCACAGCGGGAGGTCCGATGATGAAGCCGAGCCAAACCCGTGTCCAAAACACAGATTGGTTTTTGCCATCTGGCCCGAATAAGTCGGAGTATTTGGTTGAAGATTATCCTACTGCGGGGTTTCCCAAAATCATTTTAATGTTGAGATCAAAAATCATTCTCGGAGATGACCAGTTTTTTTTTTTTTAGGAAGCACATGCATGTGTTTTTATAGATTGAACTGGCAGTAACCCCAAATCTCAGCAGGGATTTGTTTCACCAAAGACTTGTTGCATACAATAACATAAAATATTCATTACGACCCTTATTTTCTCCAAAGGCTGGTTAAAAACACATGAGACAGTGAGACAGGTATATTTGAACCATAACTGTTTTGGATGTGTCTCATCACGACCGCCCATCTCTCATAATGTGACTGTAAATTCCCAGCACCAGACTGTAAAAAGCGTCGGGATCTTTTCTCCCTGACTGGAAGTGACGTCAGTAAAAGCCCTCTGAGAGGAACTTGTGATTTGAGGCTTCATGATGAATCACACTGGCAGCACTTGTCAGCACACTTCTGCTGCTCCACACTCACAGAGGCTTTTCACAGTGTCAGAGCAGGGTGAACACAGCTGCAGCTGACAGGGTTAATAAAGGGTACGTTTGAACTGGGATGTGTCAATTAACGAACACTGACACTAATACTGACGACTGTAAATGTCTGTCGCTCATTAACGTCCCTAAATCAACGTATTTAAGTAATTCAGTTTATTGGCTGCAGCTGTGTTTTCTATGCCATGACGGCTCTGTGAAGGGTTCCTTGAGAGACGAATGTAGCTCTACAGCAACAAATAAGAATAGTTTGACACGTAATTATTTCCATTTTTAAAAAATCTGTAGCCTCCCTAAATATGGGGTAACGTGTTGATGATGTGACGTCAATATCATCGCCCATTAACTGATCAGTGCATTGTATTCAAACTCAATATGTTACAGACTGAAAGCATCTGGTTCACGTCAGAGAATTTCTGAAAGCTATCTCCCACCTGGTGGGAGGAGCTACAGACATTTGACGGGAATATCTGTCTCTTTAGCTGCTAAACGCTCCACTACGTTTACCAGCTGGTCGTTAACTTTGTCTGCTGTTTGGTCGGTATCGGTATCGTGGATTTATCAGAATATGCAGGAATAATAAGTAGCTTTTTCTCGAGATATCAAACGAGCCTTTGTATGAGGATACGTTGTGTGACTACAATGATAGTAATGTCGACTGATATTGCGTGAATGCAAAATGAACTTCCAAAATCCAATTCACCATAAATGCATTCGTTAACCTCTTGGAAGAGATGTGAGACACACCAGTGACTGAATGTATGAATGATTTACAATTCATATCAGATAATCAATAAGCATATTTGAGCAAAGCGACGCCGCTGGGCGTGTCTGTGTTTGTTTAATGCAAAGAGACGAAGAGAGGAAGGGAGAGTATTAGGCAAGAAGAGGGCAATTTGTCATTTTTACTTCTTCAAGAAGTGTTATACGTCATTTTATGATTCACTGATTCTTCGTGTGCCTGCTGGCTGAACTCCACACGAAACATAATAAATCAAATTGATGCTTTTAGATCTCATACATTGTGACACAAAAAACAACATCGACTACGAATGATGGCTGCAGGAAATGATTGGCCCCACACAAAGAGATAAACAAAGCCAATCCACATCTACAGCGCACACTCTCCGTCTTCTCCCGTTTCCCAATATCTCTATCTATCCGACCGCCTTCGTCCTTCACACGCCTCCCTCCCGGTTTTATCATTGCCCTTTGTTCCTCATCCGCTGCTCATTTGTTCCCTCTGACATACCCATAATGTCTCTTTCATT